>MNCI01022025.1:568896-613687 GCA_015680685.1 Gnetum montanum
CTGTTTGAAATTTAGAGTATTTTCCAAGTGCCTGCAGCAGGAGGTCTAAGTGTGGATGGATCTTTATTCGAGCATTGTGTACCTAAGCACACCTTGCGTACGACAATAAAGATGAGCTCTTTGATTTATCCTTGCAGCACTTGAGATTTGTTTTCTAACACATTTCTTTTATTTTATTTTCTTATGCATTTATTTTATTTTATGCACTTTACATTTCTATTATTAGCATAACAATTCATTTTGATCAATTAAGCAAATCATTAAATTACACAAGCACAACCACTTTAACCATGTGTGTAATGTGTGGTAACCCAGTAATGATTAGCATTTGGTAATCCTAGTAGTTTTGCACTGGTTCAAGATGTGTACGATAAGTGGGAATGGATGCTGATGTGAGGATTAGTCAAAACTTAGTTAATGAGTAGTTAAGTTAAATTAGTCACTTAGTTACCTCTCTCCTTCCCTACTAGCGTAGGACATAAAAACATAAAAGCTATAAAAATCATATGCCTTAAGCTTACTTAACGATACAATCATGACATATAGGTAAGCCTGGGAAGACAACAATCAACCAACCTATCCTTGTTCCACAAGGGCACATAAGCACTTAGTTCTTGGAATTCGATCAGATAGTGCATGAAACACTCATCTTTGTATGGTTGAGCATAAGGGTACCTTGCCGCTCATTAGTGGGATCCCTATATATAGTTTATTTAGACGTGATATCGTGTACCTGATAGTGGGGACCCAATATCGCATCAGACTTGATATTGGGTACTTGATATTACATTGGACTTGATATCAGGTACCCAATATCATGTCCTTTTGAAAATAGGGTGTTTGAAAAAATTGATGAATTTTCAAATTTTCAAGGTTAATGATGAAGGGTTTAAGGTTAATGTGTGATTAATAGGGTAACATCGAAAAGGCCTAAAGGCACCAAAAGTGTAATGAAGTGGATTCTGTCAATGAAATTCATGAATAGGATGAGGAAAAAGGACATGTTGTCGTGCATAGGAATGTTGGAATTTAAAATGATGATAAAGGGAATGATTATTGTAGCAATGCAATACTTGGAGGGTATAAAATGATGTGCAAAGAGTATAAATTACAAAAGTTACTCAAGTGGATCCTCCCCAAAGTAGATTTCTACCTATCATGCCCTTACGTAACCACACTTAAAAGGATCCTCCCCAAAGTAGGTTTCTACCTATCATGCCCTTACGTAACCACACTTAAAAATGTCTGTAGGTACTAAAAGGGTTTAATGTAATCTACACTAGTGCAACAAAACACACACACATAAATACCGCTGTGATGAGGTATGAGTTCAATGCTACACAAGACACAATTCAAAAATACATGAATAGCAAGATGAGGCAAATTGTAGAAGGGATTGTAGAGATCGTGACATGAGGTAACTGACCCAGGGCACAATGAATCCTAAGTGTAGGGTGTGATTAATGTGTCATTAGCTTGTTGCTCCAAAATCAAGAGCAAGGCCATTCCTCTAATCAGTGGTATCACATTGTTTCATCCAATGATTGATGCCCATAAGAGCACCATGACAACAAGGCGTACAATCACTTGGCATTTTGTCCAAGGGAGGAGTGATTTGGAATTTCTCTATAGCACATTTTATTTCTTGATCTTTTCTTTCCTCTCTCTTCTTTTTTTTTCTTTTTCTCTTCTTTCTTTTTTCTCTAGCCACCTTGGCACTTTGTCCTTTTCAACAGTGAACCAGAGAAGCCACCAACCTTTAGGCATGAGTGAATGTCTTTCTACTAGGGCCCCTAGAACAACATTGAGTTTCTTTATTGAGTGCCTTTATTACTCTTACTCCCATTTTTTGTTAGGTCTACAAGGATCTTACTACAACTAGGCTGCATGATAACACCTATAGCTATCACCAAAGAGAATCCACAGGTCCCCTTGATGTTACATCCTGGTCATTCCCTCTTAATCGATCATTTTTTTGCTTTGGGCATAATGAGCAAAAAATTACTTTTAAGTTTTCATGATAATAAGAATCTCATCATACCTAGAGTAGAACCTTTTATTAATAGAATGGTTGGGTGGATGTGGTGGGCTCACTGTCTAAATAATTAGTCACCTAAGACTTGATAGCATAGAACAACACCTTAACCAACGAGTTACATGAGTGTTTTATTCATAGATGCGATTAGTCATAAAAAGATAGAATAGTAAATCAAAAGATAAAACAAGAAATTGAAAAATGAAAAATTGGAAA
The DNA here is from genome assembly GCA_015680685.1 of Gnetum montanum. NCBI lineage: Eukaryota > Viridiplantae > Streptophyta > Gnetopsida > Gnetales > Gnetaceae > Gnetum > Gnetum montanum. The sequence goes on from MNCI01022025.1 coordinate 571,148, forward strand.
AGAAAAAATTTTAAAATTAAAGAAAAGTAAAAACATTTATTGATTCTGCTTATTAGAATGGAGGATATCCCTCATAACTAAACTTTTGATCATGGCAAGAATTAATAAATGGAGATTTGGATCCAAGCATTTTGGGAACATTGGAGTCTAGTCATATCCAAACCACTGGTGTCCTTTGATGTGGTGGTTGGAATGTACCCAAATTGGGGTCCACACACTTGATTAAAGTAGGCATAGTGGGGCAAATTATAAGATGTGGTTAATTGTTAAGGAGTTAACCCACTATGGCACCCGTGACCGTAAGATGGTATGTAATTATTAAATTTCTCCCTATGTGGTTATATTTAGTGAGCCACATGGTAGTTGGAGTATTGATTGGTGGCCCTAATAAGGTAATAAGAGGCATTATGTTCAAGGAGGCAAATGCATCACAATGTTGAACTTGCACTGGGTTGGAGGATGTAGTGGTTTTGGAAGCATGTTGTCTCTTTCTTTGGTCATGCCTAAAGAAAGGACACTTTCAACATTGTGGAGGACCTCCACCGCTATTGACAGTAGCAGCACAAGTAATGATCGTGGGTTGGTGCTATGGTTCAAAACCTTCTAACACAACTGGTGGTGATGTAGAAGGAGGTGAAGGGTAAGCATATTGAGGATGAGGAGAAGTGCAAGGAACATGAGGTGGTGATCTTGTGGGAGAGGACATGGGTTGATAGTACTTAGGAGAATGATAACGATGTGGTGAGATAGAGGATGTTGACACAGTTGGGGAAATAGGATGCTGAACCTAATAAGCGCTTGGGTTCGGATGGTATGAAGGGTATGACCAGTTTGAGGATGGCCTCCCCCATGACTGGAATTTTTGCCACTATGATTGAACACGATATTTTTGTATAAAATCTAGATGTAACATTCCTCCCATTGCTCATGTAAATGTGAAAAGATTGGGCATTGGCCTTTGGGATGATTGTATAGAAAAATGTTACATTGATACATATGATTAGTAGTTGAGTTCTTATCCTTATTCTCTTTAACCCTTCTTTCTGATTGTCTAGTGGTGTTCTATCCTGTTTCTCGGTTCATCATGGTCCTACCTTTAATAATGTTGGCATATTCTCCACATCTTTCATGTACCCATTCCATCATCTTATTGATCTTTGCCTCAATTTCATCTAGTGATTATAGTATTGACAAAGATGATTCCATCTCCTTGAGGTGAGTTGATTTGTCCTCTTCATGATCATGGACCCTTGCTATTTTGAGATCTTGGTCTTGTTGAGAGCTTTCAACATTCTCCCATTTAGCTATTTCTCCATCTTCTTTTGCTACTTGCTTAATAAACTCTTGGAATTGGTGGGTTCGTAGTTCATATAGTTGACCTAGGGCATACATCCCTAGGGTCTCCCTTGTTTTATTACAAAGCCCATCCATGATGTGGTACATTAGCCTTTCCTTGGGGAACTCATGGCCTAGGCATTTGTTTAATAGAGAGTAATATCTTTCTAAGGCCATGTCCAAGGGTTCATGTTGCACTTGTTTCCACTCTTGGATTTGTTTCCTTAAGGTTGACACTCTTGCATAGGTTTGGTATCTTTCAGTGAAGAGTTCTACCATTGTCAGCCAATGTTGAATTGATTTTGATTTAAAGGACCTATACCATACTTTTGCTTGGCCAATGAGTTTCGTAGGGAAGAGCTTAAGTTTTTGCCACCCATTATCAATATTGTTCCATACATAAGCATCATGGAAGGCTTGTAAATGATGTTGCGAATCTAAGTCATAGCCTTCTAAAAACTTAGGAAAGTTTTTTAAATCAAGCCTAGGGTAGACAACTTTCTTTACGATGCCTATAGGATATTTGAACAGCCTCTTGTATATACATTAGGCTCTTAGTGGCCAATAAGGTTCATCATCACTAGGTAGGTTATGAGTTTGTGAGTTGGAACAATGTTGTCTTTAGTTATGTACATAGGAGACCCCTACATAAGATTGAGTACTCCAAACTTCGTCTTTATCATCATATAATTCATTGGTTCTCCAATGAATTGCCTTACTAGTTGTTGTGTTATCATAGTCTTGTGAGAGAGACATTGTTGTGAATTTGTGTGTGACTTATTTGCAATTACTTTCTTTCTAAAAGCTATATCATCAAGGCTTCATTACAGCAATCTTGGATGATGTAACTAATATAAATAACTAGCACCATCCCTAGCAATAGTGCCAATGATGAGTGGTGAGGTACCCCTACACTCAACCATACAAATACAAGTGTTCATGCATGATCCGGTCGAACTTCGCAGATGGACTAGTTGTGGTATCTAGATAGTTACACGTTGATCACAGTTCACTGTCTTCCCATCTAAACTAGCATTTACTTGATCACGTATGGTTTAGTTCAGAGTGAGGCGAATGATGTGATCCTAAACTAGTGCTACTCTTAGAGACAATGGAAAATAATCATGATTAAGTAATAAGAAATAGGAAATGAAGTCTAAGCTAGCCTAAGTGCAATGAGCATCCATCCTTAATCATCTGTACATATCTTGGACCTCATGTACTACTTCTGGGATTATGAAGCACACATGACTTGAGCACTCCTAAATATGCTATTGGGTTACCAAGTAGTTACACTTCAATGTTCATGATTAAGTCATACTCATACTCCTAAATAGGAATGGTAAATGACGATAAGAAATATTAACTAAGAAAATAATAAATAACAATAACAACTAAATAATTAAAAACTAAGTGAATGCTGCAATGATGGAGTAATCTCAATCTTTATTACTGATCATGTGCATGTCCAAGTATGTCACACTCGAATAAAGGTTTCGTACAATTACAATCATCACATTGTGGGCATGCATTAGGGAAAGAACTGAAATGAATTGAAAATTGGCAAAAAGACTTTACTCTACTTCCTGTGTGCTCGAATGTGTATTTATATGCTTACATAGGAATCACGATATCGTGTATTCAATATCGTTATCTAAGCTAAGATATCGTGTACTTGATATCGATCCAATATCGGGGCCTTACAAACACGGTTCATCATTAACTAAAACCATCAAGTTTTTCATGTTATTTTGATTATTTTTACTATTAATTACCAAAATGTTCGAAAATGAGGTATTAGGAAAATTTCAAACATTACATCCTTAACCCCCTCATAATGAATGAGCTTAACTTCGGAAGTGCACAAGTTTTTGAATAATTAAAACCAAAGGTTTGATTCATAAGATGGCCAAGAAATTTTGAATTTAGAGGAAATTTCAATATAAAAATATTAAAGATAACTTTAAATTAATGAGAATTTGATCACAAAATCATGCATAAATTCAGAGAAGCTATTAATGATGTTCTTGAAGATGTGAGGTTTGGTTTAGAGCCATGATTAACAAAAGTTATGCAAGTACATCCTCTCAAAAGCAGGTTCCTACTATAATGCCCTTTCATAACCACTTCCATAGATATCCATGGGCACCTTAGAAGTTAAATGTAGATCATGCTTTTGTCCCAAACAACACACAACTACCTTGGGTAGGATCCTTTACTATACTATACAAAACCATTTAGTCTCATAATTGCATGCAGTAGTGAGGTGAATAATGGGATGAGAAGGAATTACAAAGATTGTGATGAAAGGTACATAACCATGTCTGTATTAGGTTCTTATGTTAATTGTGATTAAAATGATCATCATACCTATCTGTCCAAGTTTCAGGCTAAGTCCATACATTAATAGTGGCCTCGCATTGATGTGTTCCTTCTTGCCTACCATCATGACTTCATAACAACCATAGAGAATAAACATCACTCCAAATAGAGAAGAAAAGAGAAGAAGGAAGGAAGAAAGGGCCTTAGTTAGAGGAGTGCCTTCAAGCATCGGTAACATGTCTTTTGCCCATAACAAGTTCTTGTATCCCATTATTGTGTCCAAGGGGTGTGCTTTGAATTCCCATTATTTTTTTCTTATTTTTTTTCTTATCTTTCTTTTTTTTTATGTTTTTGTTTCATGGGAGCCACACCATGCAAAGACATGCTTCCTATTTATTGGTTGATGATAGTAGTGATGATACATTCCATGAGAAGTTATAAACCATAAGAAGAAAGTTAAGAAAAGAACCCAGCAAATCTCCTTAAGGTCACACCTTTTTCTGTTCCCACTTGGTCTTTCCCCACTTTCTTTAAGGCACAATGATTAGTAGTTAATTTTTAGTTTTGTTTGAGAAGAACCATATTATTTTCATGATAATGACCTCCTATTTAGAGAGATTAAAGGGATGGATGATGTGGTCTCATTGCATTATACAATTATTTACCTAATCATCTTGATAGCATAGGATAAAAACCTAATGCATGGTGTTGACTTCTGCATCATGACTAGGAATATTATTAACAAAAACATAGTAACCATCCATAAAACATTAAGAAAATGACTCAAGAAAAGAGAAATTTATAAAGAAAATAAAAATAACAAGAAATGGAAAACATATTAGGAATTGGAAAATTTTTGAAGAAATACAAAAATGATAAAAAAATGTAAAACAAAGAAGTGAAAATGCACTTATTATTTCTTGATTTAAGATGGGGCATCTCCCCCACAACTAAACTCATGAACAAGCATTTGAAAAATGGACCACACATTCCCTTGGTTATACACCCTAAGTTTTCCATTTTCCATCTTTAATGATTTAATTTTTTGCTTGGTTGCACATTTAAAATTGATGATAGTCATGGTTCAATCATTTGGAGACATATCTTTAGCTAAACGAGAAGGTATTTTATTTAAGTGGTCTATTTTTATTTTAGTTATTATGTCTCATTGCTTAACATCTTCTTTTGATGTATAGTCAAAGTGTAAGATGTTCTTTTCTAAGTTCTCTATTTGGTTCATTTTCTTAGGAAAAGAACTAATAAGTGGGTTGGATGTTCCCATGCATCTTTTAAATGGTTTTTTATTCTCATTTTCAAGCCACTGAGTGTCTTTTGGTTTAGTGGCTGTTGTGTAAACTTGGTTTTGTACACATACTTGTTCCTTGACTTTAGTGTGGGTTAGTATAGGGATTGTGTTAATACTTTGAAGTTTTGACCCACAACTACACCGTTTATAATTATTAGTAATACATGAAGTTTTTTGTCTCTCCACGGTGATAGGTTGATCTTTTATGTTTTATGTCAAGGAGGTAATGATTGTTGACTCTTGTGTAGAATTAGAAGACATTGTTTTTGTGAGGAAGGATGTTGCACTAGATTGGCCTTGTGCTAGTTTTGATGAGCTAGTAGGTCTATGAGTTTTATTCACATGTGTGGAAACTATTCTAAAGAAATGATGTTTCCAAAACTTTTTTTGAGATCTACTAACATTATCACTTATTTGTATGTTCACAACACAAGTTGCATCCTTTTGTTGAAGTTGTGATGCCAATCCTTCACGTATTGTTGGTGGTGACATATGATGGATGGAAGTATGAGAGTGTTGAGGATGTGACATATGATGAGAGGCATGGGATGGTGATCTCATAGGAGATCTTGTGAGTTGATGATATTCAGAAGAGTAGTAGTAGTGATTTGAGGCAAAGGAAGTAGAACTATTTAGAGAAACATGCTTTTGAACATAGTTTCCATAAGGGTTTAGCTAGCAATAAGGGTATCATTGGTTTGTTGATCCCTCAAAACTATGGGTTTTGCCACTGTGGTTGATAGTAGTCATGAGGTTGATAAGAAATCTCATTGGGATAGTTGGTTATAGGACTGTTTATAATTACTTTGTGGGTAAGGAAATCTCATAGGCATTTGCTTTTTCTCCAAACTTGGGATTTAAAGCAAAAGTCCCAAACTCTTGTAGATGTAACATAATTGGGCAATAGCCCTTTGGATGTTCATATTGGAAAATGTTACATCCATCATCCTCTTTTGTATCTGATTCTGAAACCTCTTATACTACAACTATTTTCTCTTTTTGCTGATAAATGTCCTTACCTATTTCCTTGTTCTTTTTCCTCTTCTTCTTTTGATCACTTAATCCTTTTTGCTTTACCTTTTCCTCTATGATTTTCAAGTTGGTTGTAACTTTTTCATTCATCAACTCCCACATCTTATCTACCCTTGCTTCAATCTTAGTAATAAAATTTTGTATTGGCAAGGTTTTGCATGAAATCAACTTATCAAGAGTTGCCTCTTTTTCAAAAAGAGTTGGATCCTAGTTATATTCCTCTACACTCTTTCTTTTACATAGCTCTCATTCTTTTTTTTTTCACTTGTTCAACTAGCCTTTGTATTTGATGGACTCTCAATTTGGATAATCGTCCTTGGGCATAGATCCCAAGGATCTCCCATGTTTTATTATGAAGCCCATCTATGATGTGGAGAAGCTACTCTTTTTGAGAAAAACCATGGCTTGGACATCTATGTAATAGAGAATAGTATTTGTCCAAGGCTACCTTCAAGGATTCATGATTTTCTTGCTTCCACCCTTGGATTTTTTTTCTTAGATTAGACACTCTCTCATAGGTTTGGTATTTTTCATTGAAGAGCTCAAGCATTGCAGAAAACTAGTGGATTGAGTTTGGTTCCAACAATCTATACCAACTTTCAGATTCTTCTATTAGTGCCCTAGGAAAGAGCTTAAGATTTTGCCATCTACTTTCAATGTTTTGTAAGGCACAGGAATCATGGAAGGCTTGTAAATGATGTAGGGGATTAGAATTATAGCCTCCCTTAAATTTAGGAATGTTATTCATATCAAGTCATTTGACGTGGCTTTTCCTTTGATGCCTATCAGGCATTTGAACTACCTCCCTAATTTGTATCATGCTCCTAGTAGCCAACAAGGGTTCATCTTCATCAAACATGACATGGTAATAATATCTATTTCTATTTTTCTGATAGTAATGATATCATCTATGCTCAATTTGATGTCTTTCATCTTGCCTTTGCATTCTATTTCTATCTTCATCTAGAGCCCTTAGTGTATTTGTATCTCTATACCTACATTCATCTTTGTCNCTTAGTGTATTTGTATCTCTATACCTACATTCATCTTTGTCAAAACTAGATGTTGAAGAGGAAGAGGAATATGGTGAACTGGGAGAATCCCCATGGCTCTTATATCTCCCCTATGATCCTTTGATTTATCTCTTCTAGGTTTGGAGGAGGTCCTAGGCCTTGAGGCCCTCCTTGTTGTATAACTTACTCCATCCCCTCTAGGATTATCTACAACAATTGAACATACTCCTTGAATATAATAAGGATTGAGATGAGCATATGAGACCCCTACTTGTAGTGGCTCACTCCAATTCCCTTTCAATATAAATCCTATCAGTACTACTATCAGTGTTTTCATCATGTGATGGACGATAGACCCTATGTGAAGGAGACATGGTTTTATATGATATTGTGTATGTGACTTAAAATATTGATATTTTTGAAAAGATAAATCATTAATACTTTTACAATGATCATTTATAATATAACTAATCTAGATCACTAGCACCATCCCCAACAATGGCATCAATGATGAGTAGCGAGTACCCCCTACTCCCAACCATATGAATCATAAGCATTTATGTGCAATTCAATCAATTTTTTTGGATAAAACTAGTATGGTATCTAGATTTTTAAGCATTGATTGCAGGTTTCTATCTTCTCCCTTGAATTAGCAGTAGCTTTATGACATATGGTTTAGTCCAGAGTGAGGCATATGATTATGATGTTGTTGGGGCCTTAAACTAGCCTTAATAATACCATAGAAATTAATTATTTAATCTAATCAATAGCAAGAAGATCAATTCTAAGCTAGCCTAAGGATGATGAGTGTTCATTCCTAGCTTGCTAAACACAACTTGAACTCATGTACCCACTACTGGGATTACCAAGTGTTATGCTACTAGGTGAACCAAGCAATAACACTGCTAGGATTACCAAGCGAATACATGTTTATGCTCGAAACTGGTCATGCTCATTTTTCCAATTGATTAATATGTCTAAAATTGTAAATATTAACTAAGTACATCAAAAGTAAATTGCATTAAAAGTAAATCTATTATAAGTCAAATTGATGTAATGAATATGAATCAATTTTGATCTTATTATCATTTATGGAATGTGTCCAAACATAATGCCACTCAAATAAGATGCCATAAAACTAAATCAAATCCACACTGCAAGCACTCAATGATTATTCTCTAGGATTATAGAATAAAATTGTAAGAGTCTGGCTACACTACTAACCAAATGGTACCAAATATGTGACAAGTGCTTGCATATTTGTAGGCAAATAAAAACATTGCATTGACGGGGATGCATTAATGCATTTAGTTGCATCGATGGGGATGCATCAATGAGAATGTGTCGATGTTGCCAAGTTATAGCATATGTGATATCACATATACGATATAGCAAATGTGATATAGAATCTACCATATAGTAGTTAACTAAGATGCATCGACAGGGATGCTACAACGCAGATGTGATGTAGCATCAATGATATCTTAGCTAACTAATACACTTGAAAAAATGATGTTTCATGATATCCCCATGACTTAGCTACATAAGATGTTAAGTCTCATCATTTGTATTATGTATTTTATTTCTTATAGTAACATTTAACATCCATCAAAGCATTCACATTTTTACCATACTGATTTTTGGTTCATGCCTCTTTTGTACTACCCAACATTTAGCATCATATAAGATAGAAAATCTAATTGCTATCCTATAAATTTCTCATTTAATTTTATTAATATTCTTTTATCATAAAAAACACCATAGCTTGTCTCCATTTCGACCATCCTGCCTCAATTCTATTTCTAATTTCTTTATTAATGTCACCATCTAATTAGAGGACTAATACCAAGTAGTAGAATTGTTTGCAATGAGAGACTTTTTGGCCATGAATTATCACTTATATTTTACCACTAATTATGGTATTATTAAAATTGCATTCTATATATTTTGTCTTACTTTTGCTAATTTTTAAGCTGTTTGATTCTAGAGCATGTCTTCACTTCTCTATTTTAGTAGTAATATTTCCTTGAGTGACATCCACCAACACAATATCATTTGCAAATAGGATACACTAAGGGATATCATCTTGTATTTCCTTTGTTAATTTATCCATAATACTAGTAAATAAGTACATGGTAAGTGCAAACCCTTAATGTAAACATACTGTAACTGGAAAATTGGATGTTATTCCACAAGTTATTCTAATTTTAGTGGTAGCTTCTTCATACATGCCTTGAATCACTTTAATATATTTATCAAGGATGTTTTTCTTCCATAAGGCCCACCAAATAATATCTCTAGCCATTGTGTCATATGTTTTTTCCAAGTCAATTAAGATCATATGAAGATTTTTTCTATGTTTTCTAAATTTGTCCATCAATTATCATATCAAAAAATAGCCTTTATAGTAGATCTCTCTAGCATAAATCTAAGTTAATTTTCTAATACTATTTATTCAAGTTTGAAACACTACTCTATGACTCTTTCTTGAAGCTTTATAGTATAGCTCATTAGCTTGATCCCTCTATAGTTTGCACAATTTTGTATGTCTCCTTTATTTTTGTAAATGGAAACAATAGAGCTTTTTTTTTTCCATTTGTTGGTTATTTCTTCAAGAAACCCATATATCTCCCAATTTTGTTCAAGCTTCTATAATAATGTTATTTGATCCAATAGCTTTTCCATTTTTCATCTTTGATAATGTTATCTTTACCTCAAAGAAAAAAAGTTCATTAACTAAACTTAAATTTGGTTCTTCTTCTTAGATATCTTCTCTTGGAAATTTTTCATTTCATAATTCTTGAAAGTAATTTTTCACCTTTCCAATTCGTTCTCTTTTACCAAAATTCTTTCATTTACTTGTTTAGTGCATTTGGCATGATCAATATCCTTACATTTCTTGTTTCTAATTTTTGTTAATTTATAAATAGAATTTTTTCCTTCCTTTATTTCTAATTCTCATAAAATCTATCAAGGGCCTTATGTTTGACTTTGTTCTTAATCATATTAACAAGAACTATACACCAAAAATGATAAAAGCATATTCGTGGACCCTAATGAATCCATTTTAATAGATCATGGGTTTAAAGCATAGAGGCCTAGCCTAGAGGGTCCAACCACAAAACTGGTGCTCAACTTTCAAAAATAACTAAAAAAGTAAAATGTTCCTATTAACAAGATTGGTAAGTGGATGTTAAGTAGAACATGAGCAATCAAAATAAGCAAGGATAACATGTGGTTGTTGAAGGCAAGAATCAAGGGGTTGTCACAATAGATTGAAAGATGCCCATAAGCAATAACATCATGGTTTGAGGATGGTATGATCCAATTGAACACCTACAAGTTGAACATCTCACCAATCTAAGATAGAGTTAGTCGTTAATAGTGTGGGAGTTGTTTTAGATGCATAGATCCCTATGTAATTTCCATGAAAGATAAGAATATTGATCATGTTGATGGGGTTAGCTATCGAATAAGAAAAAAAAGTGTTAACCAACTCATCAAACACCCACAGGGTAAGGGAGACATTAATGCAAGGGTGTTTGAGGATGTGGTATTCTAATGAGTCATGAGATGAGTTGACAAGGCATTTTGTAACACCTCAGTTGTAAATATCCCTCCTTGGTTAATATATCTTGTGACTTGAACCCTTAATGTTTTTTTAAATGATTTATATATTAAACTATGTACTATGTGGATGCCTTTCTAAGGTATTATTTTAATTTAATCATATGTGCACTAACACTTATTAGAGTTTTGAGTAAGTAGGTATCAAGTACTAGATAGGTCATTAGCACATAGACTTCTACATCAAACATGTGGTATGCTATGGTTGCAACATGTTTGAAATGCTTGACTATGCTTTTATATTTCTATGCTTAATTATATTATATTTATTTGCTATAAAGTTGTAGTATAGAATGATACCCTCTAGGCTTCTAGTTGGGATTTGAACCCTAGACCTTGCATAGTGTACAGCTTCTATATGGCTTGCACATTAGTAACTAAAAAGGTAATCAAAGGTTCAAACTTGAAAATAGACTAATTTTAAAAGTAAACCATACATTTTATTTTTAGTTTTAGACTACATGTATTTTATGGGCTTTAGTTAGCCATTGGTATCACCCATTAATCAAAATATAGCATGCCTTTGTTAGTATAAATACTTAACAATCATTCAATTAGAAACTATCTAATTGCTTTACCAATATCTAGGATATAGAACCAAAGAGGAAGATCTTGGTGAAGTAGGAGAAGAAATCACAACCAAGCCTATGCAATATTTCTAGATTTGTGCATGTTTTCATTCTCTTCCTTCCAATTTTCTAATTCTAGATTAATCTTGGATTGATCACTAATATTGTGCCTTCACTTAGGATTGGACCCATTTTAGGAGATCCTAGTTAAGTGAGGGCTTTGATAGTAGGCTTTCTTCCAAGTAAAGAAATTTATTACAATGCTTCTGATTTGTGTTTTTCTTCTCAAAATTTATGTCGAATTAGGATTTTTGGATGGCATAAGTTTGAAATTGTAATTTGGCATGCATATTTTTGGAATTTGAGTTTGGATCTATGTTTCTACTATTTGTGGGAGATGATGTGCCAAATTTATTTCTATTTTGATCAGATTTGAATATCAATTAGTTCATTTTAATTTTTGGGAATGCTTACATAAGAAAGTCAATTTTACCACATTTTAGACCATTCAAACTTGATTTCTATTGGAGTACATGTGGAAGCTTGATTTTTTTCAAAATCCAACATTATTATTGATAATTGCTAGAGGCAATGAAAATCGATATGATATTGCTAGAGATTGTTGTAATGTTGATAAAAATCGATTGTCTAAGGAAAAAACTTATAACATATCTCTAGTCATTGATTGCAACTATATGAATTGATATTGCCTTATCGATTAGTGTTAATTAGGGTTATATGAATTGATATAGTTATTTTTCTTACTAATTAGTATTGATTAAAGCTACTTGCAATGACAAGCATAAACTTGGGTTTTTAAATGATTTGATCTCACAAAATTTGAGGCAATTTTACTTGAATCTTAGATGAATTTGACTACAGATACTACACAAATAATAGATATAATGATATTTTGTTAAAATGAATAAAGAAACTAAGTAGATTTAGTGAATTAAGATGAATAAGAACTTGAATATAACTAATAATGCAAAAAATGCAACTTAAAATTCAAAATTCATTATGAAATCTAATGCTTTAATCATTCTAGATATAAAAATAACTATAATTCTACTTATCTACAATATCTTTGAAGTGAAATTAATAAAATGATAGTAATTATAATGATCTTTGATCTATTTCTACTAAAATATGCTTGAAAATTTTAATGTAAATGATGAAATATGTAAATGAAATTGAGAATTATGTAAGAATTATGAGAAATGTAAGATCTTGAGAAAGAAATGAGATATAGAATGTGAACTCCTTTTTCTCCTTGCTTCTTCAAACCCTTAATGTATGAAAATAAATAATACAAATGAAAGAAGAGAGTGTCTCACCATGAGGTATGAGGGAACACTTCTGTTTTTATCATGGGTTAATCCAAATTTTTCATTTTAGGCTTGTTTTATATTAGAGTTTGGTTTTATGTCTCTTGGACAACTCTAATTATACATGGTTGGTATAGGTTATGAGAAAACTTGATACATGATTTATTGTATTATTTATATTCTGTAGTCACTCTTTGTATGTGTCAAAATTATTACAAATCATTTTTTTGAGTGTAGGGATGCCTCTTTTGATTCCCTTATTCTTTTCTACATGTGTGCTTTTGCAAATTTTTGACTCAGTGAAGATATCTTAAATGTCTTGAAGTCATCATGTTTGAGATCTAGTCTCTTAGGAGAGACATCTTGTACAACAAAAGACATATAGGTCAAGTTGAGAGCTTGCAAGAGATGTCTTAGAAATTTGATAGATGTCTTAGATGAGACATCTTAAAAATACATAAGACATTTCAAATGTCAAACAAGGTGTCTCACAAGTATGGAGATGTCTCAGTTGAGATGCTCCAAAAGAGCTAACACATCTCAACTATAGTATGAGACGTCTTAGCTAGAAGTGAGACGTCTCACTTGAATGAACAATTTTGTAGCAAGATATCCTAGAAAGGCTAGAGATGATTCAAACAGGAAAGGAAAATTTTAAAATTATCATTCCAAGTTTGGAAATAGCTGAGATAAGGTGGAAAAGGATGAAAACAATGTGAGAACTCTAAGTTGAGCTTGAGGAAGATTTCCTAGGATTTTTGTCTTGCTTGATTGATAAATGTGGATTGTGTTTCATGCTTGTAATGTAGAGAGATGTTAGTGAGATGTCATGATATGTGAAGAGGGCACATGTGAAGAGTGCATGAGTGTATTTGTAGCTTTTAGTCAATAGAGTGAGTGTTGGCCTGGAGTCTCTTAAGTCTTGTGAGTTGAGATCTTAGTCGTAGGTTGTGGAAGAGACTTTTTATTGATTGTCTTACATTGAGAATGGTCATTGAGTGGTTATAAAGCCTCATTCTCTACAACATTGTTTGAGTGTTTTAAGAGGTTTTTGGATGTTTTTTATGTTTTGGAATCCTATTTTAATCTTCTCTTTGAATAATTAAAGATTGCTATTTTTCTTAGTTTCTAGCAAATTAATTATCTTTTTATAATATTTGGATTTTGTATTGGAAGTGACTTAATATTGGAGTGAACCTACTTCATGTTTGTAACTTATTCTTTAGCTACATTCTTATGATGCTTATCTTTGCCTATTACTCATGATAGGTCTTCTAGGAATTATTCCCATTGATTAATGTTACATGGGTTCATGGACTTCTTTAGCGATCCATAGTTTGGCTTGTTATGGACTACTACCTCATTGGTAGCCTATCCCTATTTGTAGTCATTTTTTTACTTTATCATAATCTTTTAGATGGTCTTCTCTTCTTATTTAAGAAACTAGACCAAATTAAAAATTGGTCATCTTTAATCTTCTTGTCCTATTTAGGAAACTGGATCTTTCTTACTTCTTTTTGTTTATGAGTTAATAACCTTTTGGTTTTTTGGGTTTCCATTACAAATACTATTGATCATAATGACTACTATGTTTCATTATATTTGTTAATGATAACTTCTTTCTTTCTTTGGATATGTACCTTCAATTTGTTATTGTTCTAATTATAATTATATTTTGTATGATGCTATGTCTACTCTCTTCTCTTACAATTCATCATTGCTTACACATATTGTTTTCTTAATCACGTATTGTTCCTTACCACATCTTACTTCCTTCACACTTCTTCATGATTGATTAATGACTAATTATGTTTTACAGATAGGGTCATAATAGTTTGCATAATAACTTATGTATTTTTATTACAACTTATTTATAAGGGATTATAAACAATCTTGGATAGTTATGAAACTGATGATTGTACATCATGTCACAATCATATTCTAAAACTTCCCTTCAAGCATTAGTTTTGTAACTTTATTTGTTATTTCTTATGAAGTCAATGAGTGGTAAATAATGTTTTATGAATCATACAATACTTCATGGTGGTCAATCACAAAGCATTATATCTTTTTAAGAATTGATGGAATTACTCCTCTTTACTCATTGTCGTCATATTATACCATTCTATGAAGTAGCAATTCAAGAGAATATAGATAAAATCCCAAAAATGACATGGAAATATGCACAAAAAAGTAAAGGATTATTTGTGCATAAAGTTATATTTGTAAGATGGGATAAAGACAAATATAAGTGGATAATGCCTGTATCGTGAATACTGAATTGTGATACTAATAAAACTAGAGGAAGAAAGAGCACTGGGGAAGAAATGATTGATACTAGTGTGATGGTAGAAATCTAAGGATACTTCCTCCTAATGAAGAAAAATAATTTATGTGATAAAATGCACAATAATTTATGGGTGTATTATTTGAAAGGTTAATAGTGAAATCAAGGTTTTGCAGCATTTGCATCCTTATGATCTAAGTAATTGGAAGTTTTGAAATTAACCAGGGCACACACCAATATAGTGTTTGTTTTTGTTAATTAAATAATTAAACCAAGACATCGTTGAAAGTATTGTTCCTACCAATAAGAAAAATAATGTATAGTAGAGAGGAGGCAGAGATTAACCAAATAAGGTTACAACATTAAAATCTTTAGAAGAAGTAGAGGAGAAGTTTCAGAAATGTCCATTAATATTCTCATCCAAGATTAAATGAATTGAGTTAATAGTTAAATTCTTTCATAAATAAAATCTCATCAAAAACAGGCAATCTTGTAGTGCATTTGAAATTCCTGGTAATATTATGTCAAAAAATAATAAAACCTTCATTGCATCATCATGGAGGCCCTGCCTCATGAGCACATCTTATTTAGCATACAATGGTGTAGAGAATGGATCAGGCAACAAATGCAATGCCATGATCCATCAAAATAATGGTCATCTCTAATGCCATGGTCACCACACTAGCACTGCCATTGGCATCCTTCTTTTCCCATGTAGCATGTGCAGCATCAAAGAAAGGAATTCTTGTAGAACTAGATCCCTAAGCCATGTTTTCTTCTTTGACACTACAGCGGCTGCAAACAAAACAACGGTTGAGTTAGATCTAGAGACATTCATCAAATGTGTGTAGATGGTAGGTGTAGCAACAAGGCTATGAATGATGATGTGTGATAATTTGATAGAATAGAGGTAATATCGGTGGCATTGAAACAGGAACTACATCAACCTTGTCATCACCACTCTTCCTTGCAATGATAGCAAAAGCCTCTACAACATTTGGCAGTGAGAGCAATAAGTTGAAGCTGTAAGCACAAGAGGCAATGCGAGTGTGAGAGGGTTCCAACAATATTCATAGGAATACATTAGTAGTTTGGGTTTTAAAAATATATGCACCATCGAATTGTTGGTATATAACATGACTACAACATTGTTAATTTTGATAAAATTATTAAACTCATTATTTAACTTTAACATTCACTTTTTAAAAGGGGATATTTTAAAGAGGTTTACAAGACATTTGTATAATATACTATAGAAAAATGACATTTGGCGATATTCCTATGGAAGTTGTAACTTCCTATGTTGGATACAACTAAAAACTTCATGATATTTTAGCTTTCCATTATTAAGAAGACGCTTGTCAACCATGGCATATATTTCTCAAATTTATCATAACTTCTATGGAAGTTATAACTTCCTAAGATGGTTATCAATTAATCCCCTAGATATTTGTAACCCACCTCAATCTTGCATGATAATTGTAACCACCCTAAGGATACTATAAATAGAGCTTCAAGAGTAGAATGTAAAAAAGAAGAAGGAAGATTTGGAAAAAGACATTTGAAAAATTCTTATAAGATGGATTGCTAAAGACATCACTTTGGCTACTTTATTTTAATCCTATGAGTTCATTTCTTTCCATTTTATTTTAGTTGCTTAGCTAGTGGTTTAGATAGTATCATGCTTGGCATTTAATTTTGGGATTTGTCCTAGATTGCTTTTAAAGTGTTATTTTTGCTCAGTATTAGACTCCTATTAAGATTTGACATAGAAGAGCTCATGTTGTTGGAAGCCTTAAGAGCAATTTAATAGTACTATCTTAACAAAATTACCTATTTTGAGCACAAAGGATATGGCAAAATATTTGGTATTTTGATGCGATTGAAATAGCTTCTTTATTTTTAAAGTTTATTACCTTGGTATTACAATCAAGAAATTGTTAAATTTTTGAGGGCTCTATTGAATGCAATTTGTGACAACTATTAACTAGCCAAAATAGAGACTTGTACTTTGTAGTTTACATAGTGATTTTTGGTAGTATAAAAAGATTGTCTTTTGTGAAATTGCTTATTGCACTCTGAAGGTTTGGATAATTTGTAATTATTGAATTGGGAATAGCTTTATTGTGAAGTGTTTTCTCATGTCAATTTATCTTACTTAAATATTTGAGATTTCACACAAATCTGCTTTCTTTTCTTTTCTCTTTCTATGTCCATTGAATCTTGATCTATTTCTAGTTTTTTTATAGAACTTTCTCTTTGGGGAAAATTAGGAGTAGATTGGAAGAATTGTGCTTAATAGTTTTTGTAAAATTCTATTTATTACAAGTAGGTATTATAAGGACTGTATAGACTAAGTGATTGAACAAAGTAGGAATCTCTAACAACTCATAGTATTTAACAAAGTTAGTTGAATCTCTTTTATGATAGCCAATTATAGTTTTATACATCACCCAATCATTTTAACATTCACAATAGTAAACACATACTCATGTCTAGTACATTTCATAACTACTAAGTCTATTTGAAGGTATCTAGACCTTAGTGTTGCCAAAGACTAGCATGCACCTAAATCTTATTTAAAGAAGACCTTTGATCCTATGACTTTCCAAGGTCACAAGACTGTGAAGCCACCCACATTGGTAGTTGTGATCCCAAACGGTCACCAACAGTTCTTTTGGTGCTAGAAGGAGGGCTGAAAATTTGTCCTCTAAGTTCCTAAGCGTGATAGTCCTAGCAAACCAATAGTTCTTTGCTATTAGTAAGGGTTTAAGAAGTTAAATGTTTTTTTTTTAGTTTATGATCAAGAAGATTGATAGTTTGGAATATTTTAAAAGTTTTAAAAATATTCTTGATTATAAGACTCATTAATCATTAGAATAAGAATAGAGAAGGTTCTTGAATTTGGAATAAGTAGTGGAGTAAAGACCAGAAAGATAAGAATATTACCCCTTCTATCTTGTTTATTAGTCTATAAGAGAAGGTCAAAGAATCATAAGAGTTCAATGATTAAAAGGAATTCTAATAGGATGGAAAATCCTTGGCAAAGAGTTACACCATTAGGATTTCAAAACTACAATGATATTCCTAAGGTAGTTTACAAATATTTACCTAAGCCTTCTATTCCTAGAAAAGCTTACTTAGCTAAAGAATACATTCACATATTTGCGTTAGCTTTAGGTCATACAAATGTTCAACACTAAGATCAATCTTGTAGATTTTTTGTGGCAAATATAAAGGATATGGATCAGATTTGGTATTCAAACTTGCCAAGAAATAGTATCACAAGTTGGGATGATATGAAAAATCTTTCCTTAGCCTAGTTTGGCAGTTGATTGGATCAACAATTGTACTATGGGCTAATACAAGCTAAGCAAGGATTCAAAGAGTTAGTTAGAGGTTTCAATATTAAGTTTCAACGAATTTGTGGGCTCTTTCAAATATAATATAGACCATTAGATGAAGTGCTTAGAGATACTTGTCTTAAGGCTGTGGATCCCAATATTTTAATTTGGGTAAGGAGAACTTCAAACTTGCTAACATTGAATGACTACTTTAGTGAAGCTATATAATTAGAAAAGCAATTGAACTTGAGTCATGAAGAAACTATCAAAACTTTAAAAAGAGAAGAGAAAATGATGATTCATGTGCAAGATTTTGCTCAACTTAAAGCATTACTAGGATCATCTCGTATTAAGATGGAGCAAGAGTTAGAAAGCAAAGAATCTAAAAAAGGATAGTTGATGAGAGAGTTTTCCAACAGAGTAGTGCAACTAGAAAAAGCTTTGGCAAAAGTTAAAATCAAGGAGTAAAAATAATAGAAAATATAAATGTCAAGATACCAAGGTAGTAGAAGATGAGGATGAAAATGATCTTGTTATGTTTAACTTTATTGATATTGAAACAAATAATGAGCTATCTAGTGTTCATTATGCAAGTAAACCTTCAAATAATGGATCTAGTGATACTTCTTCTTTATCTAGTTTTGAAAAGGATATATCCTCATATGAAGAGTGTAATAACAATGAAGAAAGTGGGTATAATCTATGATCAAAAGAGAGATTAACTACTTCAAGCCTTAAACATAATTTCTGATCCATCTACTAAGAGAAAAGATTTTGAACTAAGTAGAAGAGCTAAAAATAAAAGTCAAGAAGATCAAGTAGAGAAGAGTACTCAAAATAAAACTTTTAATAAATGGATGAAGAAACCAGTCTTTTATGGAGATGGAGAATATGATTTGATTGAAGATCTTAAACACTTCAGGGTAAATATTAGCATATATCAATTACTACAAATTGGAGATAAGCAAAGAAAATCTTTAGAGTCTATTAAAAGGTAAAAGGAGAGTTGGAGAATCAGAATTAAACTATGTGTCCAACAATGATGAGAAAACAAAAACTAGCTATGAGTGTACTCCTGACAAGGAAGCTCCTCTTGTTATTTTAACAATGATGTTAAAGGACAAGTATCCTCACAATTATTTAATTGATTTTGGAGCTACATCTACTATTATGTCATTGTTTTTATGCAAAAAACTTGGTTTGATTCATGAAAAATCAAATACAAAGACTGTTTAAGTGGACAGAAGTAGAGTAAATATTGTGGATCAACTACCCAATGATCTATTAGAAATTTCTTCTAAACCTAGTATCAAGAGTAGAATAACTATTCAAGTAGTAGATATACTAGATTCACATAGTCTTTTGTTGAGTAGTAGTTGAAGCAAGAATTTCTTAGGTTATATATCAACAGATTATTCACATATGTGGCTACCTTGGAAAGGGGAACCAAATCAAATTTACACATATAGTGAACCATTGATGGTTGAAAACATTACTTTAAATGGAAAGAACAAGGTTGTTGAAACAAGAGCTTTTGAAACCAAAATTTGCACACTTTAAGAAGTTTATAACTTAGACAAAGAATAATTTCAAGATGAGAGAAAATGGAAACTATACTTTAATTGTTCTTGTAACTCAAAAGGAGTAGGAGTTGGGATAATATTAGTGAAAGATGATTCCTCACAAAAATTCAAGGAAATTCGTCTATCTTTCTCTTTTACTAATAATAAGGCCAAGTATGGTGCTTTGTGTATGGGAATTAAAATGGCAATAGAAAAAATAATTAAGGTAATCACCATAAAGGGAGACTCAAGATTAGTTTGTAAATAGATTAAAAGTAATTGTGTAGTAAAGAGTTCATTCTTGCGATCCTATAAATAGTTTTTCTACAAAGTGTTGGATCAATTTCATCACTATCAAATAAAACATATAGGTAGAGAAGATAATTATATAGTAGATGACTTAACAAAAGTAGCTTCGTCATTAGCTGTGAAAAGGATAGAAAGTTATGAAGGTGTAATGATCAAGAACAAACATCATGCCATTAGTACTAGATAACATAAAGCATTTACAAGTATTTGAGGATGATGATCAATCACATAGATTCTTGAGAAATAACCAAGAATTTGAAGGTCAAATCATACCTGAAACGATGTCAAGGTTTAAGAAAAATTCCATTTCCAAAAAAGTGATTGATTATGAACATGAGTTTGACAAAAATTTTCTGACTAGAAAAGATGTATAGAATCTAGATGATCAAGCTTATGAAGTAGTGAATTTTGGATCTATCGAGATGCCAAAGATGTTAAATGATCAAAGAAAAAATATTAAATTTTCAAGAAAAATTTACTATTACTTTTGAAAAATAATTTGGAAAATTTTGCTTGGTCTTATGATGGTCTTAAAACTTTTCAATTAGATGTGATGACACATAAAATTCATTTGATAGATGGTTGTAAGATAATGAAGCAAAAACAAAGGAAATTTAATCCATCATTTGAGCTAGCTATGGAAGCTAAGATCAAGAAGTTATTACAAGCCTGAATCATATATCCAATTCAATATTCCACATGGCTTACTAATCTTGTTTTAGTAAGAAAGAAGAATGACAATATTAGGCTTTGTATGGATCTCAAGAATTTAAATGAAGCCTTAGAGAAAGATAAATATCCACTTTCTAGAATTGATGACATGTTGATTAAATTATCATGTTGCCACACATGTTCTTTCTTAGATGGTTTTTCAGGTTATAATCAAATTGTAATAGATAAGGATGATATATATAAAACAACATTCATCACCAAATGGGGAACTTTCACTTACTAGAGAATGCCATTTGGATTGTCAAATGCTAGAGCTACTTTTCAAAGAGCAATGGATTTGACTTTTAAAGATTTAATAAGTGAATTTTTTGTTGTTTACTTAGATGATATCACTGTCTTTTCAAAAAGGAAGGAATATCATATTGGTCATCTTCAACAAGTTTTTGATAGATGTCATGACTACGGTGTTTCATTAAATTCAAAGAAATGTATCTTTGGGGTTAGATTTGGAAGTTTACTAGGTCACATGATCTATCAAGAAGGAATTGCTATAGATAACTCTCAAATTCAAGCAATACAGAGTATCGAGCATCCTACAAGTAAAATATCTCTTAGATCTTTCTTTGGGAAAATAAATTTCCTTAAGAAGTTTATCTTGGATTCACTGAATTTACTAAACGTTTGTTGCATATGCTAAAGAAAGATGTCCTAGTAGAAAAAACACTAGAATCAGAGAAAGCTTTATCAAAAATTAAGAAAGCCATTCAAGAAGCTCCTTGGTAAAACCAAAATTAAAGAAGATTTTTGGTTATATGCTTTTGCTTCAAATGATTTAGTCGCTACCGTTTTAGCTTAAAAAGATGAAGGTCAAGATGAACTGATTGGATTTTTTGGATATTAATTGAAAGGTTCAAAGATTAATTATTCAGAGTTAGAGAAATAAGCATTCAGATTTGTTAAGGTACTTCAACATTTCAAGTATTATTTGGAAAGCTCATTAGTTTGAATTATGCTAATAGAGCCTACGGTTAAACAATTCTTAGCCTGGAATGAAATTGGATTAAAAAGAGGAAAGTGGCTCATAAAACTTGAAGGTTTCAAATTTTCATTAGAAATATGAAAAACCATTAAAGAAATGGGATTAGCCAAGTTAATGACTATAGAAGAAGAAATATTTGTATTAAAGTTTCATGAAGGAAATTGGTATGATGAGATTTTAGAATTCCTTAGCATATGAAAGGTTTTCAATAATTTAACTACAAGTCAAAGGAGAGCTTTCTTCAAAATGGCAAATAAATTTTTAGTTAAAGATGGAATTTTATATAGAAAGGATTTTAGATGGGTTTTATTGGAATGTGTTCACAATGATCAAATTGATCCTATCTTTGAACAATTTCATGATCATTATAATTTATTTTATGAATCTCCTAAGTCCACTTTGCAACATATATTTCATTATGGTTTTTATTGGCCTACTATGTATCAAGATATTAGTTAAAAAATTAAAAGATGTTACAAATTTCAGATCCATGGGCTAAAAATCAACAAGGCTAGAGCTCCTTTAAAATTGATAATTGTAGATAGACCATTTCAACAATGGGGATTAGATTTGATTGGTACAATTACTCCATCGAGAGCAAGACATAAATTTATTTTGACAATTGTCAATTACTTTACCAAATGGTCTAAAGCAAAGGCTCTAAGAAAAAGTTTAGCATCAAATATGATTAAGTTCTTAGAAGATTAGATTCTAAGTCGTTTTGGTTTACTTGAAGTGTTATTATTTGATAATGGACTTGCTTTTCAATATGAAGAATTTATAACATCGACATTGAAAAAATCCATCATCCTATTTTCTTATTCAAATTATTATCCTCAAAAAATGGCTTATCTGAATCTACAAATAAAGAGCTTATTTACTACATTAAGAAGTCAACAAATAAAAATCCAAGAAATTGGATTGATTTTTTGTGATCTGCATTATGGATTGATTGTATCAAATTCAAGAAGGTAATTGGAATGTCAACTTATAATTTAGTTTATGGTTTACCTGTTAGAATTATAAGCAAGATTATAAGTTTGGCCTTAGATTTTGTGCAGAATATAGCGAAAAAATTGATAAAGATGGAAGTTAAAGGNAGGGACCCTGGGAAACAACATAGAAACCATGGCAATCCTTCCAGTTCCTCATCCTCTTCATTTTTCACGTCTAGTTCTAACGAAGATGAATGTATATATAGAGACCAATCTTATCATTGAGATCAAAATTGAACCCTTGTTTGCTCAAATGAATAAACATAGAAATTTTCACCACAACATGTTTGATGATGATGAACCCTTGTTTGTCATTAAGAGCCTGATATAGATCATAGAGGTGGTTAAGATAGCTCATAGGCATTGCAAAGTAAGTCCTTTATCTATTTTTTGATATAGCCACTACACCAAGAGATACCTAGTGGCTTGAAAATGGAAGATCACCAATGTTTTATATATGCATGGATTCTAACTACCCACTTATTAATTCTTGCCATGACCAAATGCTTAGTCGTGGGGGAAACCCCCTATTCTAACCTCTATAATTAATAAGTATTTTTCATCTTTTTGTTTTACAATTTTTTTTTCATTTTCTTATTTCTTGATACAAATTTTCCTATCCTTTTTAAATTTTTACATATTTTGTTTTCATTTTCTTTATTAGTAATCTCACTTATAAATAAAATGATCATGTAGCCCATGGAGGTGAGGTTTTCTCTATGTTATCAAGCCATGAAGGACTAATTATTCGGATGGTGAGCCATGCCATCCATTCACTGATTCCATCAATAAGAGGTTCTTGCCTTTGATCATAATGATATTCTTCTACCTCATCAAAACTAATAATAAATTCATAATCATTGTTCCTGGATGGGAAAGTGACAAACCAAGGGGGATGTGAAGGGTATGTCATCAAGGAGATTTGTGAATTCTCTTTGGCCACTTCTGTATGTTCTATTAGGTTGCTTCAGTTGTAATGATCTCTTACTTCTAAGGGTTCCATTGGAAAGACATGTACCCATGCCTGAAGGTTGGTAGCTTCTCCTACTTCCATAAAAAAGAAACATGCCATAAATAATCTCCTTCCTTGAAAAAAATGCCAAGTGATGCTACTCCTTGCAACTATGGTAGTCTTATGGTTGTCAACCAAAGTGATGAGATAATGTGATGTCACTAAATTGTGGTTTGAACTTGGTTTGAATCTTGGAAAGAAGAGCTAATTGTTATTTAATCATTAATAAAATACAAGAATTCATTATGCCTTTGGTAAGACATCTCATGTCCCAATTTTGTAATCCTTTCTATAGTCCATCTGATCTCATGTCAGTACAATCTGAACTTGTGGTTTTGTATAACATAGAGTTATTTCCTCAACTTGGTGGTTTTAACATGTGCATTTTATTTCATAGGTATAAGTTGCATTAAACCCCTTTAGTGCCTATGGACATTTTTAGGAGTGGTTATACAAGGGCATTATAGGTTGGAGCTTGCTTTGGGGAGGACCCACTTGTGTAACTATTGTGACTTGTACTTGTTTGCATGATTGCATCATTCTTAACCTTCCAAGCACCTCATTGATAAATTTCCTACCTTCCATTATCATATAAATTGATCCATTCCACATCATCAGTATAATACCCCTTTTCTTGTGTCTTCTTAAGCTTTTAATGTCAATGGCTTCATGTTTTACACTTTTGGTGCCTTAAATTGATCTCCTACTTACCCCAGAACTATGAACCTAGCCTTAAATCTTCCAACCAATCACAAAGCTTTGTTTTCCATGCTCAGTTGCCCCATTTAATGCATATTCATGGACCCCGATATTGGATACTCGATATCGGGTTGACCTTGATGTTGGATACCTGATATTGGGTTAAACAAAACTATATATATGACCCTTGCAGTGTCCAGAAATTAATTATCTTCATTTGCAACTAGGGGAGCTTTTCAAATTTTCTCTTGTAACTTAGAGCTTTGCGCAACCTAATTTTACTTGCAATATTTGGCTCTTTACTATGATTTCCATTCCGTTTGAACCTGTTTGGACTCAAATTGTTTAAGTTAGTCATTGGGGGTGGGGGGGATGCTTTTGTCAGAAAGTTATGTTGATTTTTCAAAATTTGCTATCACCTAGAAGATATTATAAGGGTAAGAGTGTTAAAAACCTTAAGTGTTATAATGAAAAATGAATTGTATTAATGCCAGAAACCTTAATTTTTTTACCCAAGGGACCATAATCGTCATAATAAGTCTTACATAAGGGAAAGAGAACTAACTATGAAAGGTCATAGCAGAAGATAAACACTTTTTGGGCATTTTTCTAAAAACTTTTCTAACACTGCAATCATATGGACTTAATGAGACTAAGGCAATGAGTAAGGTATAAACCTATTAATGATAAATAAGAACACCTTAGTAACATTTGATCCTTGATTGACTATAGATGGTCCTAAAATGAGAAGCATAAGGAGAACCTTTGTAGGAAGTAGCCAAACACCCAAGAGGGGGTAGGTGCCAACAAGGTGATCATGTGGAGTAGGAGGAGTAGGAAGACCAATCCTTTAGCATCCATCAAGAGGCTTCTATTACTGGACAGTTAGTCCAAGGAGAAGTCATGGAACCCCAAGCTCCTATGTAGGGACAATGCCTTACATTGTCCTCAAAATGCCTTGAGGCCATTCAAGAAAAATCCATGTTGACCATGGTCATCATGGAGATGAACTTCAACCCATATATGGAGTTTGCTTCAAAAGTAGTTTAGACACAACTTTAGGCATCACCCTTGTGGCCCATCCTTTTAGACAGTCGTGAATGGTACCTTGGAGAAACATATTAATTCTAGCATAACAAGGAAGAAGGTACCATTGTCAACATTTATGGAGCCAACGTTTTGTTCTCAATCAAAGAAATTATTGAAGCTCTTAATCTACCAAATGAGAGGGCTAAGTTGGTCCATCTATCCACAAGATTTGATCTTGAAACTAGAAAACTATGGCTGAGGCAAGCATATGACAAGGATGAAAAAACATATAATGAATTGACTCTTGAAGAGAGGACCTATTTCAAGATAGGGACATATCACCTCTTCCCCACAAAAGGGCTCAATAGGATCTCACCATATGTGGCCAAATGAAGTTCCATACTAATGGGTACATACATGGCCAACCTTCTCCAGTTGTACTACATAGAAATTTAGAGGTAGTTTCAAGAAAAGAAGGTGGGGAAGCTGACACTTCCATTTGCTTGCCTAGTTTGGAAGCTGTGTAAGTGCACTAGAATCTTGGGGTACACAAATGACATTTCTAGGAAGGCTCAGAATGCTTCCTTTACTAAATTGCTTAAATCAACAACACCAAAGAAAGAGCTTGGTGAGGATCAAGAACTGGAGAAGGCAGTCTAGAATGCCTCCACTACAGAAGTGTAATCTTATGCTCATAAAAAGGCACTGACTGTTACTCAAGAAGAGAATAAACAACTTGCTACCAAAAATTCAAAGTTGATCACCATAGAAAAAGAAAAGAATTTTCTAGATGAAAGTGTTCATCAATTAAGAGAAAAATTGATGAGGGCTAACTAGGATATCAACAAATTGGCTAGAGAAAACAAAATCCTCTCAATGGAGGAGGTCCATGCCATTTGGTAAAAGTCTGCAATCAAAATAAGCACATGGTAGAATGATGCCAAGAAACATGAAAAGTTGAAAGAACACTTTTAGGACCATGTAGGCACATACTAGCAGATAAAAAAAAAAGAAATCCAAATGGCTAAAGTTCACATTAGGTCCATGGCAACACAGAATCCTGATTGGTAGCTAATTCTAGATAGTTATGCATTGGTCCATTAGGCAAAAGAAAAGAATAAAGATTTTTTTATTGAGGATTTGAAAGAATACATGGTGTTGGCTAACCTCAGACATGCCAACCTTACCATGTTAATAGCAGGTCAGCTTAGAAGCAAGATAGAGAAATAGGTAGCAACCACCTATGTGTTATACGAGAAAGAGTTTGTAGATAGAAAAGCCGCTTTATAGAAACTCCATGTAGCAAACTCAAAACTTGAGGTGGTTAAAGCTCACTATCACAAACAAAAGGATGTTGACACATACCTAGCCTAGAGATTAATAGATCATCATGAGTGAAAAGAAAAGGCTAGGGCCTTTGAGGAGGAATGATGGTAGTTTGCGGTCTGGTATATGAAGGCCAACAATATGTTTCTATAGCTACCATGTTCTTGGGATGTACCAGTGCCATCACACATTAGTTTAGCAACCTAGACGATACATGATCCAAGGATGAAAGAAGAAAAGTTGCAAGCATCACTCAACTGCTATAAATTTTAGAAGCTTGGTGAAAAAGGGAAGCGATTAATGGCGGAGCCACCACCTCTGGGAACTACATGAGCTTTCCAATTTTGTGTCTTGTAATGTTATGTCCAAATTTTTGTAAAACACCATTGTGGAATGTAAGAGTCCATTTTTTTATTTGATTATTTGAGTCAGTGAATAATTTCATAGCTTCCCACTATTTTGTAAAGAACTTGTTCCTCATTTTCTTTAACTCGAGGATGAGTTTCATTTAGTCATGGGGGTATGATAAGTCATGATTTGGTTAGCTCCAATATTAGATATTTGATATCAAGTCCTTGATATTGGATACGCGGTATCTGGTCCTAGGAAATAACATTGGATATCCGATATCATATCCTCCGTGCTAGCGTATAAATACAACACTTGGGTGCACGGTTGGGACATAGTTTTAGTTTTAGATTTCAGTTAGCTTTTTCATAGATTGTGTATTTCTAGTTCTATTATTTTCCAGTGTATGCCTATAGTGTAATGTTTGTAATTGTATGGCATTCTTATTCGAGTGTGATGTACTTGGACACTTTACATGATCAAAAATAAAGATCAAGATTACTTCTATCATTGCAGTATCTACTTAGATTTATTATTGCTTTAAATTATTTAATTATTTACTATTTTCCTTAGTTAGTGTTTCCATTTATTTCCCTTTATGATTCCTATCATGAAGTGGAATGAGTATGACTAATTGCAAGTGGTTAAGTGTAATTACTTGGTAACCTAGTAGTGTATCATTTGGTAAGCCTAGTGACATATGCTTGGTAATCCTAGTGGTAGTTACATGAAGTCGAAGGTGTGTACGAACGATTAGGAATGGATACTCATCGCATGTAGGCTAGTATGGATTTTACTTTCTACTATTTATTAGATTAATTAGTTTATCTCTTTATTGTTATTAGGAGTAGCTTAGGATTAGGAAACATTTATCATATGCTTCACTTTAGACTAAACCATACGTGACAAAGCTACCACTACTCCAAGTGGGAAGACAATAAACTATGATCAAAGCATAACAATTTAGATGCACAATTAGTCTCATCCATGAAATTCAATCGGATCGTGCATGAATGCGTGTGATTTGTATGGTTGGGCATAGGGGTACCTTGCTGTTCATCAATGTATATATATATAGTATAGTAATATATATGTGTGTGTGTGTGTAGGTAACTATATAACACACACATATATATAGTAGTAACATGTTTAACAAATAGTATGGACCTATGTCATATTTAACCTTAACATATATATCCTATATGTATGTTTAGATGAGTTTTTATAATACTTTATTTAAAAAACATGTATATGTTAAAGTATTAGTTTAAAAATATTTAATTTAAAGTATTAGTTCAATTATTAAATTTATATTATCCTAAGTAATCATTACTTGTAATGTGTGTAAGTGGGAGTGATGGTTAGAGAACTACTTGGTGGTGGATTAATTTCAACAACCAAATAGTGAAATTCAAATTGGCCTACCGTATAATGATGGAAAGATAATTAATTTGGGAAAAGTGGTAAAATTGGTTAGTGAAATTGGTGGGAATTTTACTTTCTTTACACAAAAAAGAGAGATGGATAGCTCAGAATTACATTATTTCTCAATTCAAGACTTAAGTGGTGAAAGCAAGTGAAGTGTTTAAGTGTGAGGAGGAAGATGGTTCTTGGAGAAAGAGTAATGAGAAGGCCATTTATCCCATATGTCATGGGATGTTATCTAGAACATGTGTTGAGGGCCTATTGTAAGGCAACTACTCATAAAGCATTAAGTGAAAGCCCTTTCCTACTTTGGGTTTTAGATGAGTTTAGATTTCTCATTGGTGGACTTTCCATACATTCCAATGTTTGGGGTAGCTTCCATGAATGCACCACTAAAGTTGAAAATCAAGAAGAATCCAACTAAGATGATTTTTTGGGAGAGGCTTTTGTGTTCGAAGAGACAGAAGCATCTAATTAGGGAGAACCTCAAAAATCAGTAGCTAAAGAGATGAATGCAAAGGAGACAAAAATAGTCGTTGAAGATAAGGTTGAAGAGAATCGAGTTGAGGCTTTAATTAGGAAAGAAGAGGAAAGAAAAGCATTCATCACAATGGAGATAACATATGAAAGGACTCTCAATATGAGAATCCCTAAGAGATTTACCTAACTATTCTCATTCCACCCACAGAATAGTTTGTGTGAAAATTTGTGTATACTATTTCATAAGTTTTATTAGGAATGAGGTTTTTATTTCATGAAACCTNGAGAGGGGCAGGGGGGGTGTGTGTTTGAGAAATGTTGTTACATTATACCATACTATGAAGCAACAATTCAAGAGAACAAAGATAATATTCCAAAAGTGGCATGGTAGTATGCAAAAAATAAGTAGAGCATTATTTGTGCATAAAGTTATATTTGTAAGATGAAATAAAGTCAAATATAAGTGGATAATGCTTGCATCATGAATACTGAATTGTGATACTAATAAAACTAGAGGAAGAAAGAGCAATGAGGAAGAAATGGTTGACACCGTGTGATGGTAGAAATCTAAGGATACTTCCTGCTAATGAAGAAAAATAATTTATATGCTACAATGCACAATAATTTATGGGTGTATTATTTCAAAGGTTAATAGTGAAATGAGGGTTTTGTAGCATTTGCATCCTTATGATCTAAGTAATCGAAAGTTTTGAGATTAACTAGGACACACACTAATATAGTGTTTGTTTTTGTTAATTAAATAATTAAACCAAGACATCATTGAAAATATTGTTCATGCTAATAAGAAAAATAAAGTACAATAGAGATGAGGTAGAGATTAACCAAATAAGGTTACAACATTAAAATCTCTAGAAGAAGTAGAGGAGAAGTTTTAGAAATTTTTATTAATATTCTCATCCAAGATTAAACGAATTGAGTTAAAAATTAAGTTCTTTCACAAATAAAATCTCATCAAAATAGGTAGCCATGTAGTGCATTCAAAATTCATAGTAATATTATGTCAAAAAAAAAAAACCTTGATGGCATCATCATGCAGGCCTTGCCTCATGGGCATGTCTCATTCAGCACACAATGGAGTAGAGAATGTCTTAGGTAGAAAATGTGATGCCACTATCCATTGAAATAATGGCCATCTCTGATGCCATGGTCAGCACACCAGCATCACCATTGGCATCCTTCTCCTAGACAATGCATGCGGCATTAGAGAAAGAAATTCTTGTAGAACCAGAGCCCGATGCCACCTTTTTTGCTTTGAAACCATGGTAGTTGCAACTAGAACAACAGTTGAGTTAGATCTAGAGACATTCATCAAAAATGATGAGCAACGAATGGTACATGCATGTACATTGGGTAGTCAATGGTAGGACATGTGCAGATGGTAGGTGTAGTAACAAGGCTATGAATGGAGATGTGTGGAAATTTGACAAAATAGTAGTGATATTGGCAGTACTGAAATGGTAACTACATCAACCTTGCCATCACCAGTCTTCCTCACGATGACAGTAGAAGACTCCTCGACATCTAGCAGTGGTAGTAATAAGCTAAAATTGTAGGCCTAGGAGGCGGTGTGAGTTAGAGAGTTTTTTGACATTTGCTACTACTACCCTCTTTCATCTTCATAAGTACATGATAGAAATTGTACATTATGATTTTTACTGAGATTCACTTTAGATTCCAAACTTGAATATAGTACAAGATCTTAATTGTATACTATTGGACTTTGGTGTGCTAATTAGTGAAGTCCATCCATGCATTATAAATTTTTCAGATAGAATGAACAAGGTTTGCTAGTAGGTCTCTATTTACAAAAGGATATGACCTAAAATCTTCAAAGGATTGTTTGGAAAGAGATGTAGACACTAGGGCTTCACAATTAATTGAGCAAGCATCCACAAATGGTAGATAAATATTTCTAGCATTAATAATAAAATGAATAGCTTCCTTCTGGGCTAGCATGAAGACTTATCTTGATAAATGATTTTCATTACACCATTGGAATATGTCTTCAGCAATTGATTCATTTCTTTCTTGGTTATTAGTTCTAAATCAAGAAGCTTAATTTGTATGTAGCTACCCATGCCAAATGCCTTCAATTTTTGAAACCCTATTGATTTGATTCTTTTCTATAGGAAATTTGAAGTATAAGTGATTACATACTTCAACTTGAGCTTTTCTTGAATATGACTTGTATGTAAGATTAGAAAGACTTTCTTGTTGGCCAAAATCACATCGTAATTCATCTTGATTCTAAGTATGATTCTTACTTTTACACTTCAAATGAGCATGAATTAATTTCAGAGTTCAAAAATGAAGTTTCTAGTTGAAATACATTAAAAACCCTCACTATGAATGTGCTTAAACTCTTGCTTTTTATTGTGAATTTGGGAATTTTCATTCTTTGTTTTGGTATATATAATAACTCATGTCATTGATGATGCAATTAATGCTTATGATAGTGATCATTCATAGTGCATAATGTTATCATAAAAATACCCTCTTTTTTATTTCTTTTCTTTGTGTTGCATGATATTACAATATTTAAGTTAAGCATTATAATAACTTAACTTACTTCTTCCATACATTAGGAAGGATAGGCTTGGCATCATACAATTTTGGATAATACAGTTTAGAGCAATTGGTCCTTTGGGGCTTAGGATATTGAGGCTTATTTTTGGGCCTTTAGTTATGATCTTAGGATCTCCTTGCTTGTCTTTTATTATTGTTATCTTGTCTTTGTTTATCAATGTAGCCTCTTTTGGGATCTTCCTTTGTTTACAAGTGTTGTAATAGCTCATCATTCTTTTCTTCTATTCATAGAAGTATGTATATGACATACTTCATATGATGTTTGAGAAGTGGATGTTGTTGAGTGTTATTTCTTTGATTTGTTGATGTCATAGGAAATTCTAGCATTCTTTCTAATGGAATTTTCAAGAGCTTCATTTGGTTACAAACTTTCTCCATGATTTAATTGTACCCATTTTTTCTATACTCTAATTTTTTTGATTTCTTACACTTCTATGGTACATCAACCTATGTTCTTATTCCTTACACTTCTATCTCCATATATAATGTTAAATTGATTAATTATCCCTTATAATTGTCTCATACAACCATTCTTTTTTTAATGAATTTTTGTAACCTTTTGACACATCACTTCAGTTCGATTTCAATAATTATTATTCTAGTTTTGTTTCCTTCATAACTGTTTGTTCTTATAACCAATTTCCATCTGCTCTTCAATACCATATTAGAGTTTGGTTTTACATCTTTTGAACAAATCTAATTACACAAGGATCATTTAGATTATGAAAAAAATTGACACATGATTAATTGATTAATCATTGTACATATTTTATAATTATATTATTTATATTCTATAGTCACTCATGGTATTGGTCAAACTTATTATGATTCTCTTCTTTGTAACATCTTCTTTTTTACTTTTCTTTTTCTTTGGCTACATCCTTATGATTCTTGCCTTTGCTTGTTACTTATGATAGGTCTTCTCAAAATTTTCCTTATTGGTCAGTTTGATGTAGGCTAGGCCCCCATGAACTTCTTCAATGATCCATAGATTAGCCTATTATGGACTACTACCTCATTCATAGCCTATCCCTCTTCATAGTCATTTTATTTACTTCATCATAGTCTTCTAGATGGTCTTCTCTTTTTATTTAATAAATTGAACCAAATTACAAATTGATAACCTTGGAATTTCTTGTTCTATTTAGGAAACTAGATCATATTCACTTCTTTTTGTTTACGAGTCACTTGATAATATTTTGGCTTCTTGGGTTATTATTATAAATATGATTGATCATAATGACTACTATGTTTCATTATATTTTTTAATGATTACTACCTTTTTTCTTTGGACATGTACCTTTAGTTCCTTGTGGTTTTGATTCTAATTATCCTTTGTACGATGCTACATTTAGTATCTTCTTTATGATTCATCATTACTTGTACATACTATCTTTTTAATCTCCTATTATTTCTTACCTCATGTTACTTTCTTCATACTTCTTTGTGATTAATTGAATGCCACTTATGTTCCATAGATACGATTGTAATGATTTGCATAATAATTCATGTTTTGTTTGTTACAACTTGTTTATAAGTGATTGAAAATAGCCTTCAATAGTTACCAAACTAATGATTGTACATTGTGTTACAATCATATTCTAACATTTTAGAATCATTATATATCATAGGTGAAATTTTCCATTTTAGAAATTTTTTCCTTAAGTTACAAGAATTTAGGCTTGATAAGTTGCATGGTTTGGCCACATTGATGGGATGCTATCGATGTAACCCCATTGATGGGATTTCATCAACATGATCCCAACGATGCAAGGTTTGACCTGTTGACATGTACCCATTGATGGGGCTCCTTGATTTACTTATAAATGTGTGCCTACCCACCTCATTTATGGCATCTCTTCCATAGTTATAACAAAGTTGTTGTAGTTTTCCCACTCGAAAGTTAGAATATTTTCTAAGTGCCCGTAGTAGGAGTCAAAGAGTGTATGGATCTTTATTCAAGCACTGTTGTACTTGAGCACTGCAGTGTGTGCGATAATAAAGATGAGCTTTCTTATAAACCTTGTAGCACTTTTAAATAGATTAGTTATTTTACTCAAGCATTCAATATTTCAAGAAATTTTCTTTAATGTCTTAAGTAATTAAGTGATTAATTATGTAATTAATAGCAATTAAATAGTAAACATAAGTATGACCACTTCGAGCATACGTGTAACGCTTGGTAATCCTAGTAATGCTTAATTCTTGGTAACCCAGTAGTGTTATACATGTTCAGGATGTGTACAATAAATGGGAATGGATTCTTATGTTAGGATTAGATAAACATTAGCTAGTTAGATTAATTTAGCAATTAAAAAATTTATTATTTATTCTTAGGTGACCTAGAACATAAAAGAAAAGATGATAAAAATCACATACCTCAATTACACTTAACCATACCATTGAACTTCACAAGTGGAATTGGGAAGACAATAATTGTAATGCTCATCATTGACATCATTGTTAGGGACTTTAGTTAGTTTCATGCACTTCTAGGACTTATTGAAAATCATTCACATCATTGGATCAAACCTTAAAGTTGTAATCATTCTAATACTAATGGTAATTGTAAAAACTACACTATTAATTTTCTTCTAAATCAAGATGTCTTCTTCTCACAAGGATGATTCTTTTTCTAAATTTGAGCATGCATACAATCAAAGGAATGAATGATCAAATCAACTAGTGCCCCAACAATGCCATGTGGTATATACTCATACTAATGAGTATGTTTCTAATTTCAACTTCATCTTGCATCAGGATGATTAGACGCAATGAAGAGACATGAAGGGAAACATTGTGTTACTGCTATGATGCTCCAAAAAACTCTAATGAGGTTGATTATCTAGGGGCTCTATGCTGAATATGTTGTGTAAGATCACGACTCAAGGGATTATCATTGCATCGAAGCACAATGCAAAATTGATCAGTAATAGGAGAAATGCTATGAAGCTATGAAGGAGAAATGGTTCAATAACCCCTTGTTCCTACTGGGAAAAAATGATAGTAAGGATCCCTTCTCTAGGGGTTCTCATTTCATTAACTCTTCAACCTTGGTTTCAACAAAGGAGGCTTGAACTAGAATTTATAGTCCACTATAAACAATCTTGGTTTAGGCAAGAATGGATCCCATGATCATGAGGGATCCAAAGGTGGGAGTCATGGTAGGGATGAGGATAGACATCATGAAGATCATGGCTGTGACCACTAAAGAAGGAGTGGTAGGTATTGTGGTGCTAGTCCTCCTTCCTCTTCAACTTCATCATCCTCTTCTTCCTCTAGCTTTGATTGAAGCTGCAGAGGGCATGATTGTGATGGAGATGATTGGTAGGATAGAAATGATCATAATCATTGGGCCCATTAGGATGATTGAGATTAGGGGCATGAACATTCAAGAGAGGTCCACCACCATGAGAGAAGGGATAGTAGAGGGCATCATAGGCATCATGACCATCATAGAGGCCATGACTATGATGAGCCTTTGCTTGTTCCTTGAAACATGCTAAGCATCATAGAGGTAGTTAGAATTCAAAAAAGGCATGTGAAAGGTAGCCAAATAAAGTGGTTGAATATGAAAAATATCCCCAACTTCAAGGGGGGATACAATCCAGATTCATAGAACCACCTACAAACATTTCATGATGCTTGTGCCTTGCAAAACATAGAGAATGAATGGAAAAAACTTAAGTTGTTTTCTAAGACACATAAAAGAAGAATAAATTTGGTACCACTCTTTGGAGTCAAAATCAATTCATAGATGGAGTACGATACTTAAGTTGTTCAATGACCAATATCAGATGTACTCCCAAGTGTTCAACTTGAGAAAGTAGATCCATGGTTGGCAAAAAGAAACACATGATCCCTTGGATGTAGCCATGGGTTGGTATTTTTCTCTTTTGCAGAAATGTCCTAGCCATGGTTATTCTCAAATGGAGTAGCTTTGCCCTAGCATAGATGGGATTGGATTAAAAATCAGGAGAACCCTTGGGGTCCATGCCCAAGCAAGACTATCTGAACTTAGAGCCCATTAGATCCAAAGGCCCATTGAGTAGGTTGCTAAAGAAGAAGGAGAGGTCAAAAAAAGAGAAAGGATAAAGGAGTACAACCAAGACCCTTCCATTAGAAAAAGGGGAGTCTAGTTTGTTAACAATGAGAAGGAGGTACCATTGGATGAAGTGATACAACAAAAAACCTTGCTGATCTAGAGATTTATTTTTAAAATTTTGGCTAAGGTAGATAAAATGTGGGACTCTTTGGATGAAAATTTCTGAATAGCCTTGAAAATATCAAAGGCATCCAAAGAGCAAAGTAGTGATCGTGATTGTAGGAGAAGGAAGGAAGTTGAATGTGCCCACTAAAGGGGTAAGGGTAAAGGAGAAGAGGTTGTGGAGTCTAAATGAAACCATGATGGTGGATGTGACATCTGCCAATATGAACATCCTAAGGAATGTTGCCTTGTTTTGTCACACTTGCAAGAATATGGGATGTATGCTCTAAATCCTAGATTAGCAAGAAGGTAAGCACTCAAAAGGTTGCCTTATCCTCAAGGCAACCCAAGGTAGTTCCACCACCAATAAGCCTAGTATCCAAATGGAGGTCCACCACAAGTGTTTGAGTAGTAGCATTAGTGGCAACACCAATAGTTATGGGGGATGCCACCACCAAGGTGATAGTACCCTTATAGAAAACTTGATCCATATAGGTACTATGTTTAGCAACCCATGTCTTCATGTGACTCTTCTTGTCACACTTCTTTTTAGCATCACTACTACCCTCCTAAGTATTACAGAGCTCATTCTTCATCTCCAAGAAGGGAGTTCCAATATCTTTATCACCCTCCTCATCCTTTTGTGCATGTCCCTCCATCCTCAACTCAATTACCACATGATTGATCAATGTAAGGTAAGATTCCAACCTAGCTGCAATAATGCAATGCTACTAGGGCCATTAATTTATAGCAGGTCCCTTAGCTAAGTAGTTTAGAACATAGATCCAGAAAAAGACCATTCTTTTGAACCAACAGTCCTACAAAGCCCTCACAGACTCATGTGGCTGATAATTTTGCTTCTTCCTCATCCTCTGCATCTAATCCATTTGAGTCCCATTCAAACTAATCACCTCCCAAAGTGCATACCATCATGTTAATCCATGTGATAATCGATTGGATAAAGGCTGGCTATCTTTTGAGGAAAAAATATGATTGTGGGAATCCCTTAATCTATCTTTAAATTGATGGGAATAAGCCTTGCAAAGCTCTTTTGGATTCAAGTTCTAGTGTTAATATAATTTCTCATGAGATGTATAAAGCTTGGAACCTACCTCTTGTCAAGAAAACTAACATCTGTCTTGAGTTAGAAGATCAATCCATCATTGTTCCCTTCATTAATTTATAGCTAATTTCTCAATTGAGTGGTGTAGAACACAGATCCAGAAAAGGCCATTCTTCCAAACCAATGACCCTACAAAATCCTCATAGAATTATGTGATTGATAACTCTACTTCTTCCTTACCATCTACATCTAATCCATTTGAGTCCCCTTTAAACCAATCACCTCCCAAAGTGCATACCATCATGTTAACCCATGTAGTAAACAATTGGATAAAGGTTGGCCACCTTCCTAGGAAAAAATATGATTGTGGAAGTTCCTTAATCTATCTTCAAATTGATGGGAATGAGCCCTGAAAAGCTCTTTTGGATTCAAGTTGTCATGTTAATCTAATTTCTCATGAGATGTATAAAGCTTGGAACCTACCTCCTATCAAGAAAAGTGACATCCATCTTAAGTTAGAAGATTAATCCATCACCATTCCCTTGGGATTGGTGGAGAACATTATGATCACCATCTATGGATGGTCCTATCATGCCACCTTTCTGGTGATCCGTGTTGAAAATTGCAAGGGGATTTTCCAATCCCAATCATCATTGAAAGGACTTGGCTAAGTACTATTGATGCATAGTTAGGAATATGAGATCTTTCCTTGGAGATTACAAAGGAAAATGCATTTGGAAAGATTGAGAAGAAGAGAGTTCCATGCATCATGTATAGTGATACAGGGTGCAACTGTGTGTAGAAACTATGGACCATAAAACAAAAATCAATCATAGCATGCAGATGGTGTGTAGATGAATAAGACATCCAAAGGTGCCTATATGTAGTAGCCACAAAACAAGAGGGTACCTAGTGGCTAACAACTGATCCCAAAAGTAGCACACTTTGCAAGGAACTTGCTAAGAGCCTAACATGTGCCTATGTTGAAGGCATGGATGAACTTGATTAAGTTCATTACCAAATCTCCAATGATAAACTTGATGATACTTATTGGAGAGAGCAAGAAATCCCTAAAAATTTCAAACGCTAACCCTTAGGGTTGAAAACTCTACCTACTGACATGGAGTATGCATTTCTGAAAAATGGCAAGCTAGTGATAATCAATGCTAACCTTGCTCTTGAGTAGAAAGAGAAGCTGTTGAACATGGTTAACAAATGGCCAATAGCCTTTGCTTAGTCATATTCCAAACTCATTGGGATTGGCCCTAGGATATGCTAGCATCACATCTCTACTGATCCTTCCATCAAACTAAAGAGATAGTTGTATCTATAGTTGAATCCCAAATTGAAGCATATTGTAAAGGAGGGAATTGAATAACTCCTCAAGGTGGGGTTCATCTATCTAATTGTGGATAGTGAGTTGGTTAACCCAGTTATGATCATGCCAAAGAATAGTGGTAAGTGGAGGGTGTGTATTGATTTTAGGTTGTTGAACATGGCAACCTACAAAGATCTTTTTTCATTATCGTTCATAGACCATGTGTTGGACACTATTTATGGGCATTATTTCTACAGCTTTTTAGATGGTTATAGTAGCTATAACCAAATCTAGATCACACTGGAAGATTAAACCAAAACTGCATTCAAAATTCCTTGGGAGATATTTGCATATCAAAAGATGCCATTTGGTCTATGCAATTCCCCTACAACTTTTCAATGCCTTGTCCTTAGCATTTTTTAGTACCAGATTGGTAGTAAGGTGGAAGTCTTCATGGATGACTTCT
The DNA here is from genome assembly GCA_015680685.1 of Gnetum montanum. Taxonomy (NCBI): domain Eukaryota; kingdom Viridiplantae; phylum Streptophyta; class Gnetopsida; order Gnetales; family Gnetaceae; genus Gnetum; species Gnetum montanum. Next base: position 609,868 of record MNCI01022025.1, read on the forward strand.
CCACCTATGGATCTACATTTGAGTAAGCCTTGGACCGCCTTAAAAAAGTGCTGAAAAGGTGTGTAGAGACTAACCTTTGGTTCAATTAGCAAAAGAGCCATCTGATGGTCTAAGAGGGCATTATGCTAGGGCAAAGAATCTCCCAAGGAGTGATTGAGGTGGATCCTAAAAAGATTAGGTTCATCCAAGGAATAACTGCCAACCATAAACTATTAAAGATGTCTAGCCATTCCTTGGACACACTGGCTACTACTAGTAATTCATAGAATTTCTCAAGATTGCTAAACCATTGGTCTAGCTTATAAAGAAAGATGTTTCATTCATATGGACCAAGAAATGTGAAAAGGCATTCCAACAACTTAAAGAGAAGCTTGTAGAAACTACAATTCTACAAGCACCTGATTGATGCCAACCATTTTACATTATGATGAACATATCAAACTATGCCTTGGGAGTCATGCTTACATAGTTTGATGATTAGAAACATCATTATTACATCCACTACATGAGCAGAAGCATTGTGGGTGCATAATTGAACTACACCACAATAGAGAAAGAGCTAATGGTGGTGGTGTATGCCTTGGAGAAGTTTAGGCACTATGTACTTGGATACAATGTATTTGTGTATAAAGACCATAGTGCCATTAGCTTCTTGTTGAATAAACTGATGGTGAGACCCTATGTCATATAGTGGCTTATGATCTTATAGGAATTTGATCTTATAATGGTAGATCAAAAGGGGACTGAGAATGTGGTTACCAATTACTTGTCTTGGTTGTGATGGGATAACAAAGAGGAAGAGAGCCCACTTTCTAATCAATTTTTTGATGAACTTCTCTTTGTTGGTGTAATAAACAAATAGGTGCTTGGTGAATCTACATAGTATGATGACATCCTCACTTATCTTTCACTCAGGATATGCCACAAGAGTTAGATCATAATAAGAAATAATAGTTTCTTTACTAGGTCAAATGCTTCATGGAAATCAATGGACATCTTTATAAGGTATATACTGATGGCCTAGTTTGTTGGTATGTTCCTAAAGCTAATCAACTGTGTGTTCTTCAAGATACTCACAAGGGTCCTTGTGGGGGCCACTATGCAAGGAGATGCATGACCATTAAGATCTTTTTGGCAAGGTATTATTGGCCAATAATCTTTAGGTACACTCATCACTTTGTCTGATCTTGTAACCACTATCAACGTTTGGTTGGATAACCACTTGAATGGAAGATCCTCAGCTTTGGATTCAACCACTAGAATTCTTTGACATTTAGTGCATTGATTGCATGGATTCCATCAAATTCATGTTGAATGGAAAGGTGTACATTATAGTTGCTATTGACTATTGTGTGAAATGGGCAAAAGCAGTAGCTATCACCGATTGTACATCTTTCACTACTATGTGGTTTGCATAAAAAAACGTTGTAAATAGATTTGGGGTGCCATGTGCATTGATTTCTAACAATGGTACTCATTTTATAGGTGTTATGTTTTGCAAGCTCATGTAATGCTTGAGGGCTTAACATAAGTTAACAACACCCTACCACCCCCAAGCCAATGATCAAGTAGAAGTTAACAATAGGGAGATCTTAAAAATTCTAACAAGAATAATTAGCACATATAGGAGAGATTGGAGCACTAAACATAACAATGCCATTTGGGCTTACTACTCAACATGGAAACTCCCTATAGGCTACCCTCCCTATGAGCTAGTGTATTGAAAATTACCAACTCTTCTGATTCAATTCGAGCTCTGTACACTTTCAACAACTTATAAGCTAGATGTTAACCTTAGCCTAGCATAGAAGGAAAGACTGAGCAACCTTAATGTGCTAGATGAGAAGAGGTTGGTGGCTTTGTCCTTGAATGAAGTGCACAAAGCATTCAATAAAAATGCCATGACCTTAGAGTAAGGAGAGTAAAATTTCAACCCAGAGACAAGGTCCTCTACTAAAATCATATACATGTGCCACAATGAACCAAGTTTCAAACATTGTGGGAAGGATCTTACATCATTTATGAAACCTTTCCTTCTAGGGCCATGTTGATCTACAAACCTGAAAGCTCAAATAAAAAGTAGCTAGTTAACATGCAACAGGTTAAACCTTTCCATTAGCCAAAGTAAGCCATTGTTAGCAACAGCTTATCGGATGGACTACCACACTCAATTTTTTAGATCCCTTCCTTTCAACTCAGTCATGGGGGAGATGGCCATCTATGCAAATCATTAAAGTGGCTCTTTAGTTTTTACAATTTTTTGTTTTACACTTTGTTATTTTTACACTTTTCTTATTGTTCCCATTTTTTGTTGACAACATTGTTAGTACATTTTATCTTTCTTGAATATTTTACAATTTCTTCTATATTTTACATTATTTTGAAGTGTTTTCCTATTTTTTTCTAATAAATTGCTTTGTTGCACATAGGACACAATGATGTTGTAGTTGTTTGCTAATGGTAGTTTGTATTTAATGTTTTTGATTGCTAATGTCTAGTTTCTATTTTTGAATTTTAATACTGATGACTAAGACAAGGTTTGTTTTTCATGGAACAAGTAGTGAGTCCACATCATCCACCCATCCACAACAATCTATGGTATTCTTGGTTTTGGAAGTATGAGCTTCCTTTTCATTAATGAAACTTTAATGAACCTATGACCTTGGTAGTTTTTAAACTTAGGAAAGATTCAAAGGTTTGAAAAGGATGTGACTTGTACCTTTCTACTTTCTCGAGTGCATGAATGTTTTTCATGGATTCAATATCATTCCATGTTGACTAATAATAGGAAGTTAATAAGTTTTTGCATGGTACAGTTCCTATCCAAAAATCCATAACAACATAGAATGTGAAAAAAAAACATGATGGGAATTCAAAGCACACCCCTTAGACAAAATAACAGGCTACAACCACTAGTTATGAGACTTGAAAGACATGTATTTATGCTTGAAGGTCCCCTCTAACTAAGGCCCTTTCTCACTTCCTGCTTCTCTTTTCTTTTCAAATAAGAATGGTGTTTGATCTATGGGAGTATTCTTGTGTTTCAAGGGGGTGGATTGGTCTTAGAGTGTCAATGAAAAGTCATTGAAAGTGGTTGGTTTTGATATGGACTAAGGATAGACTTTATCAGGTAATTTAACCATAAGACTACAAGGGACTTCATTTGACCACAATTTGAAACTCCATTCCACTTTCTCTCTCTTCTACCCATTCTTCTCATAAATTACCTCATTGCTAGTTGCCTATGTCTTGTTCAATGTCTTAGTTTGAAGTTTTAAAATTCTTAGGTAGATTTTTCTAGATTCGGTCCTTAACTTTTTATAACCATTAATTAATTGTGGGATCCATAGACTCCTTGGTTTGAGGATATGTAAAGGAAAAAAGGGCATGGTCTTGCTATAGGAAGGACCCACTTGCATATCTCTTGGTTGGGATAGTTAAGTTCCTTATTCTTGTGCATTTTTGCAATCAAATCTTTTGTGCACCCCATTAGTTGCATCCAAATGTAAGCTCCTTTAGGAATTTCTTCAAAAACATTTTATTCTCCCATCAAATTTTCCAATTTTATGAATTTCCAAGCCCTCTTCTAGAATTTCATCATGTTCACAACTTTTTTAGCTCTCCATAGACTCCAATTTCATGTTAAAATGCCTTGTAGTTTTTGAATTATTTAATGTGAAAAATTTTGTACATTAGCTTTGTTGATGGGACCTTGTTGATGGAGGGGATGTGTAGGTGAGACCTCATCAACGCAAGGTAAGAATGATTTATATATATGCATGGATACTTAAGAATGTTTCACATTTGCAATTAAATGAAG
>MNCI01022025.1:621339-713844 GCA_015680685.1 Gnetum montanum
TAAGAAACTAACATTAAAACATCAAATTATGAGAGTTAAACTCTCCCAACAAGCTTTGGTAACATTAAGAATGAAATAACATTAAAATAATAATAAAATAATGAATTCACCATGGTTAAAACTTAGCCTAAGTGTAACTGTCCATTGAGATAAGGTACTTAAAGATTATAAGTTACACATTATATGCTAGTCCTTAGTTATGTTTTGACCACAAATAACACCTAGAGGGAAGCACACGTAGGAAGAAGGACCATTCCAACCAAGGGAAAAATGACCACCAATAGGAAGGGGCTAAGAACATCCCATTGATTTAGCAGAGATCCATGCTATGGGACCTCTTCAGGAGGAGCTTGAAGTGGAATCTATTCAGCAAATTTTTGAACAAGTAGCTGCAATAGAACAAAATCACTAAGATGAAGCACTTGAACCTAGAACAAACCTTGAGGTTATCTTGATGGAAGCCTACCTCAAGTAGATCACAAACAAGGAGGTCCATAAATCTATGCTTCAAGAGTTAAACTTTGAACCTTTCTTGGAGTTTGAACCTTTGGAAGTTAAAGCTTGATTACAAAACTCTTTCATGTGGCCCATAATCACTTCTAGTAGGAAGTGGTACATGGGAGAGACATACTTGTTTTGGAAAAATTGGTAGGCTAGTTCAATGGTCAAGATCAAGGACATTTTTGTGTCCTACTTGGTGAAAGCCATTGTAGAGGCTCTCGGATTACTAGAAACTAGGGCCAACCTTACTGAAATTCTAATGTAGGCATATCCTAGTGTCAAAAAAGAATGGACGCAATGGTCTTATGGAGTAGACTATAAGGATTTTGGTGTAGTAACCATGATGGAACATGCATATTTCAAGATTTTTGCCTTTTAGCTTAATCCAAAGATGAGGTCATGCAAAATCACAACTTTCTTCACCCATGCATGTACTGCTTTAAGCATTAGATTGCCAATCAACCTTCCATAGCTAATCTATCTTGAGGTAGAAAAGTAGTTTAAAGAAAATGAATGTGTAAGGAAGGTACTTCCCTTTCCATGTCTCATTCAAAAATGATGCAAGAGGGGAGGAATAATATGCTACACAAATGATGTTGTTCAAAAAACTCCAACTACCTCTTAGGCAAAAATGATGAAGGATAAGGTACTTCCTAAAGTTATCCAAGAAGAGGAGCAGCAACAACCACATCCATCACCCACTCATAAAATAATGTCAAAGGCCCACTCTACCATTGAGTGCATGCATGAACTCTTAGAATAGCTCTTGTGGTAGTAGGGGAAGCAAGCTAGAATGAGTGGTGGTGATCCATCTATGTAGTGTCCAGCAATGATCCACCTTAACAAAGTGGATCAAACCATAAGCTAGATGGAGTGAGGAGGGCCAATTTTCTTAGTCCAAAGAATGTAGCTACCCACAAGATCAAATACTAATGCCTACGAGGTAGCAATATCTTTGTTTCGATAGCAGAAATTCCTAGAAATTTTTAGGAACACCATTACTTTTTTGGTATGTCTTGAGGAGGGTGAGGGGGTAATTGTCTTGATGATTTAGTACCATGGATAGGAGACAATGGTAGAGGTAGTTGTTGATAGAATTGCTAAAGAATTGAATGATCCTACAGTGTTTGTACTAGATGTTTTTACACTCAGAGATGTATAGACATCTGTAGGAACTCTTAGTGGTAGATTGAATGTAGTCCAACATGAGGAGTTGTTGGACTAACTAGTGGGGACTAGGCAACTAATTTCAAATGTCTTTGATCTTCTAGATACAATCACTACAACCTAGTTGAATCTACTTGAAGTAGGGGGAAAATGCATCATAATGGAAAGGAAACTAGAAATAATTAGAGCATAAAACCAATGCTTGGCTATGAAGGTTGCTGAATTAAGAGCCCATCTTGTTGATCCCACATTTCTCAACCTTGCACTAACATGTGATGAATTTTTCAAATAGCTTTAGGACAAGCTCAAAAAGGTTGAGGAAGCAAAGGAGTCGGTCGTCTTTGACTAGTCTGTGGCCAATGCCATAATGCACAACATCTAGAAGGACTTGGCCCAGATGTGTTAGGAGAATGAGATTTTGACCATAGAGAATCGTTGCCTACAGAATGTTGATATGTAGAAGATATAGATGACTAGTTTCATTCATCAACAGTAGGAGTAGCTAGCTAGAGTAAACAATGAACTAAGGAGATTCATAGTAGAAAATTGAAATATTTCCATGGAGGAAGTCTGTGCCCTTCGTAAAAAAATTGCAATAGAGATAACCACCTTGAAAAATGAGGTTATCAAATTTGAGAGTTTTAAGAACCATTAGTTTAAGTTAACCTATAGAAAGAAATTAATGAAAAGCACATTTAGATGATGAAGGAAAAAATCATTGAGGCCTTCTAGTAGCTCAAGGGAGGAGATGATGTTTGCCAACCTATCTTTGATGAACTCAATGACTATAATAAAGTGGAGATTTGCATGAAAGAGTCGCAAATTGAGGAGATGATGGAGGATATGAAGCTTGCCAATCTCCATTATGCATACCTGGTGATGATGATTGTCAATAGGTCATGGTCAGAATTGGAGAAACAAGTGGCCAGCTCATACTTGTTGTATGAGGTAGAGTTCAAGCATGAAAAAGACTCTAAGCAAAAGCTTGCGATTGCCAATGCCAAACTTGAGGTTCTTAAAGCAAAGTTGATTGATCAATGAGCAATTGTTGAGAACCTAGCCAATTAGATGAATGACTACCAGGAACTATGCAATGCACTTAGAGTGTTTGATATTTAATGAAAATAATTTGGTGCTTAGTTCATGAATGTTAAGGAGCTATTTTCTACAATGCCCTGTATGTGGGATATTCCATTCCAACCCACATTGGAGATGTAGTGTGGACTGTGAATGATCCTTAGAGTAAGGAGGAGAAGATGAAGGCACTATTGGATGCCTTTCATCTTCCATCAAAAGTTTTAGTTGCCATAGGACACCCACAACCACCTCAACCATCGCATGTGTTTGAAGTAGGAGAAGGTCCTTCAGAACCTTAGGAGCCTCCACCGGTTTGGACTGTTTGATCTTCTTTATCATCTTCATGCCATTAAAGGAATTATGATTGTTAGTTTTTTCTTGCTATTTGATTTTTTATCTTGAATACTGAAATTTTTGTAATCATTGTAAAACTATACATTTGAGCACTTAGTCTTTCTTGTGTTGTTTGTATGTTTATTTTATGTCTTAATAATTCCATAGCTTCCCAAATTTTGTAAAGAACTTGAGGATAATTTGTCATTCAATTGTGGGGGTATGATAAGTCGCATGATTTGGCTGCATTGATGGGATGTCATCGATGTGACCCCATGATAGGATCTCATTGACATGATCCCATCAATGTAGGATTTGACTCATTAATGTGTACCCATTGGCAGGGCCAACTTTTTTGCCTATAAATGTATGCCTACCAATTACATTTATGACATATCTTCCATAATTGTAACAAAGTTCTTGTAGTTTTTTCATTTGAAAGTTTGAATATTTTCTAAGTGCCCATAGTAGGAGTCAAAAAGTTTACAAATCTTTATTTGAGCATTGTTGTACCTAAGCACTGTAGTGTGTGCTGCAATAAAGATGAGCTTTTTGATAAAAATTGCAACACTTTGAAATAGATTAATTGTTTTACTTAAGCATTTAATATTTTAAGAAATTTTCTTTAATGCCTTAAGTAATTAATAGTAATTAAATAACAATCATAAGTATGACCACTTTGAGCATACATGTAACACTTGATAATCTTATTAACACTTAACGTTTGGTAATCTAGTAGTGTTATATGTGTTTAGGATGTGTATGGCAAGTGGGAACGAATGTTTATGGTAGGATTAGTTAAACATTAGCTAGCTGTTAGATTAATTTAGCAATTAAAAACTTTAGTCTTTATTCTTTATTCTTAGGTGACCTAGAACATAAAAGACAAAATGATAAAAATTACATACCTTAGTTAAACTTAACCATACCATTAAACTTCACAAGTGGAACTGGAAAGAAAATGATTGCAACGATTAGTTTCACCCCTTAAAATTAGTGTATGAAGAAACTAAAAGTCTTTGAAATTCAATTGGATTATTGAGTGAATGCTAGTGATTTGTATGACTGGGCGTAGGCTATACTTACTACTCATAAAGGCCTAACCAAGACATTTCAACATGAGAAATAAAAGGCTGAAGATAAGAGATGAAAGTACATGAGTAATATGAATGACTATGACTTGAGAAATGCATTCCATTTGTCCTATTACTTGATAATTCATTTTATTTATGGTTGGCATCCTATAGATCCAAATTATAGGTGTATTGGCTTGAAAATTTTGGTGTATTTTATGGGTTGTACAACTGTTATGATCTATGTTTCAACTTATATTAAGTGTTGTAAAAAAAATCATGATGTTTCATCCAACACCAACTAAAATGCACAATGGAAGAAACAAATGAAGAAAGGGCCATTTTATCCATCTAGGGCATGCACATGAAGTTTGAGCATCTAAAACATAGTTTTTAGCTAATAAATAAAGAAGAGAAAGAGAAAAGGCCTCAACTAAAACTTGTAAATCATTAAGGTATTTTGAAGTTAGTGTTTTATGTTTAGCTTGGGTAATACAAAAAGTAATTCATTTGGATACATTTTGCCATCACCCTTGTTTTGATTTATTTGATTGTATTTAGTTACTAATGTTTTGTATTTTAGTGATGTTTTTGCTAGACACATTTTTTATTAAGTATCTTTTGGTTTATTGGAGCTAGCATGAAGGAAGAGGTTGGTTGATTTAAGGAAATCAAAGTAGCATTGTAATCCTTCACTATTTGTAGTAGGGAAGTCTTTTTCTAGCTATTACTTTTAACCATACTTAAAAGAGGGAAGGATTAAGCATGACATGCATCTTAGGTGACTATAGAAATCAAGATGATATTTAGACTTACCTTGGAATTGAATATATGAAATATAAATATAAGTCATCCAAGCACTTTTGCATTTGTTTGGTTTGGATAAAATCATATTTTGCATAATGAGTAAACATTTGAACTTATTATATCTAAAAACTAAGAGTGGCTACTATCCTCCAAAAATCTTTGTTAGGTGATGGTGGAATATTATTTGAATATTTGACTATACATTATTGTTTATTTATTATTTCTTAGTTTTTTTGTGCTAATATTTTGGAAAGATGCATCAACCCTTGTTCACAGTTATTTAGCTATTTGATATTTGATCTAAAAACCTCTCATGAAGTATTTGTAATTTATTTTTTCTACTAAGTCACATGAACTAATTTTTTCCTTTGTTTTTACCTCTTAGGTGATACAAATATTAGTGAAGGTAAGCTAGATGAGTAACATGATGCTTAGAATAGATTTTATTAGTTTTCTAGCATTTTTGTATCTTAGAACTTAGGGTTTTTTTGTATTTATATGTGGTAATGTTCAACTTGGATTATTTGTACTTTTAGTATCATTTAGTTGGCATAGGTGACAAGTGGCCCTTTGGCTGAGACCATAAAAGATCTATCAACGATATGCATAGTGAATCAGTCATAAGAACCAAAGATGATGAGAATGTGAATTGCAAAGTTTACTTATGTACATTTTTGTGTTTAATAAATGAAAATATTATAATATATATAATACAAGTGAAAGAAGTTTTGTTGAAACAATAGGGATATGATATTTTTATAATTTTATAATTTTTATATATTTTATAAATGGAAAGAATCCTGATCATCATCATCTTAGCATTGTCCCAATTAAATGTGGTCAACTGTATGAGTTATTTTTCCACCATTCACCTCTTTAAATAATAAAGAAAATAATTAAAATCCATTAAAATCCATTATGGAATAGGTGTAAAGTTCATACATGAAAGGAAATAAAATACACCTTGACATCATAATTCCTTATGTGACAAGTGTAATGTAGAAATCTAACACATATGCAAACTATGCTGCAATCCCTTATGAGACATGTGTGATACTAATATACAAAAGTAGTAAAATTTCCTCAGCTACATCCTTGATGTTCTAACACCATTTTGTATAGGTATGACCTTCTTAAGTAAGGTAGAATCACAAAACTTCATGAAACTACATAAATCTATTTAAAGGAATTAAATTAATTAAAATTTCACAAATTTAACAAATAAATTCATTAATGAGATGTCCTTGGCAAGGTTCAATATAATAAAATTGGAAAATTTAAGAAAATCAAAATGAGCTTTATTCATTATGCAAACCAAATGATTTCAAGCTGTGAAGCATGGTAACATTTCAATAGAGTCCCATTGCACAATGAAGTGACTACTCAAAAAATACCAAAGAAAATAAATTGTACGCTAACCAAAAGTATGATAAAAAGCTTTTATATAAATAAAATTGAAAAATAAAAGATAATTATAAGCTTTGTCTCTTAGGTATTTATAGTTTTTGTGTTTGTAACTAAAGTGGTGTAGCACCACATTATGTGCGGCAACATATCATAGGCACTGCTCTACACAAAGTGTAGTGCCTTACCAAGTGTGGTAGCATATCATGTGTAGCATTTCACTAGGTGAGTAAATGTACTAGGTGATTTAACACACTAAGTATACATCACCACATTTTTGAAACAAGCCCAAACCATAGGTTTAAGTACACACAAATAAGTCCATGCATTCAGGCTTACATAGAGATATAAAATTGCTACTAGATGCCTCATCATTACTCCATGAATGAATTAAATAGTTCCTTAGCTTACAAAAATAAAGATTAAATTAGACATGAGTTAACTAATGATTTTCATAAAGGAGTTATAATAAGATATGATACAAGAAATAACATAAACTTGCCATCTATAGAAGAAGCACTAAGAGGTGGTGGTTGTCATGAAATAACTCCTTGCATGCTTGATGTGTACTAAGGATATGATAAATATCTATGGAATTGCTCTTCTAAGCTCTTCACCCTTATTTGAAAAATTGTACTTTGGTTCCACATTAGTCCTTGTTCACATAGTTGTATTTGACATAGTTACTTGCTATCTAGTTTTCATTAATCATGACACCAACTTGCTTAGTGTGCTCATGTTGCATGAGTTCCATTGTTCTCTTAGAAATTTTTAAAATTAATGAGATTTGGGTAAAACACCACCAAATCTAAAATATGGCATCTGAACTACAAATTTTGGCTAAGTGTTGAAACTACGCTCTCCCCCAGATGGGAGCGTAGTCAACCTCTCGTACAGAGTGTAGTCAGCAGGAAGGCCAATTTTGCAAATTTTTTCTAGGAGTTGACACTATGCTCTCCCCCAGATGGGAGCGTAGTCCACCTCTTGTAGAGAGCATAGTTAGCTAGAAGTCTAGTTTTGCAAATTTTTTCTAAGTGTTGACACTATGCTCTCCCCCAGATGGAAGCCAATTTTCACAAGTTTTGGCAAGTCCTAGGACTATGCTCACCCCTAGTTGGAAGCTTAATTAGCCTCCTATGGAGGGCATAGTCTACAAAAATTCATTTTCTCATAGATTTCACCAACATTGAGACTATGCTCTTTCCCAAACTAGAGCATAATTAGCCTCTTGTAGAGAGCGTAGTCAGCCAGAATAATTTCTAGCAGCCTTCATAGTGTAGCAATGATGCTCAGCTCAGCTCCAGAATGTAGTCAACTCACCTTTGGCAAGCATAGTTGACAAAATATTTCCTTTTTGTATACCATTTTTCCCCAAAATTCTAACTATGGTCAACCTCATGTGAGATTGTGGAGAGTGTAGTATTGTGGAGTGTTTTCTCTAGCTTGCATTTTTTAGGTACCCTGTGGTCTTCTTGGCACACAAATGTTATTGGCAATGTAGTCATAGTCTCATAGAGTTTGGTAGAGCATAGTAAAGCACAATACCACTAGCCCCATTAGTACACCACATGAATAGTGACTATGTTGAGTTTAGTCCCAACCATTCCCTTTGCCATGTGGCAATCATCCTACATTTTCTACTAACCCTAAACCTATAAATACCCACACCCTCAAAGTTTTTAGGGTGGTGGGGGGGGGGGGGGGCAAATCTAAANAAGGAGCACTTAGGAGAAAACCAAAGGCATAGTGGCAAATTAATGAATAGGCTAAGTGGTAGACCATTAGTAGAACACTGAATCTAGTGGTACATTGCAGTAGCCAACACAGTAGATGTGGACACCTAGGCAGAGCACCGATCTTTGTGGTCAAATAGCATAGGGACTATCACTATGCTATCCACTTGCGCCTACTGTACACCACATACCTTCTAATCCCCTTTTGGTGTTAACTATGGTCAACCCCATTTGGGATGGTACTCCACTTTGTTTTTACTATTTCTTTGCATTCTTTGCATTTTACTTGTATTTTTTGTTGTCCTACTATGAAAACATGCTTAAACTACACTCATGTGGTGGTCTTCATATGTCAACATTGCCTACATCATTGAAACCCCTTACTATGCTCACCCCCTTAGGAACTTGTCATTATGCTTGATCCCACTAATGTTGCTGATACCATTAACACCATAAACATCACAAACACCGCAAACACTCCTTGCTTCCTTAGCATTATCTCATGTTAGCATTGTGGCTAACCACACTACACTCCTGTTGCATCTGGTAAGTTCTTTTTCAATCAACTAGATCATCCAAGGTATCCCATCTATTCCTCTAGTAAGCCCTCATGTAGATTTAAGGTTAGACTATGCACTCATGGACCCTGGTGTTTCAGCTATCAACATTTTTGGTTATTACAGTTTTTTGGCACTAGAAGGAGGGCTGAACCACTTTTTTAGGCTCTGTTGTGATTTTTTTATATGCTCCTTGCATTATAGTTGATTTTTTAGGCCAACATAGACCATAACACCCTTGTGGACCTACTCCATGCATAGCAGTAGCTAGATCTTAGGCTAGCATAGGCATTGTCTACTAACCTATTGGTGTAGATTAGATCCCATAGTTGGTCCCCCAAGACCTTACGTAGTAACTCATATCACACTCATTCCCACTACTTACTAAAAAAACCTATCATCTTTAGTTGGAGCATAGTCATCTCTAGCATATCTAGCATAGTTAGTCTTCAGTGTGGATAGTGTAGTTAGTGTAGTCCACTCTTTGGCATGGAGAGCGTAGTTAGTGTAGTTTACTCTTTAGCATGGAGAGTATAGTTAGTGGTGTTAGCTAGGATAGGGTTAGTTTCAGTGTAGTCCATAATGCTTCATGACTAAGAACCCTTGTGGTCCCCTGTTACAACTCAACCTACAATCATGAACCTAAATCAACCTCTGGTGTTAATCTTGAATGTACTCAACATCTTGCCCATCCAAAAAGAGACCAGGATTGATGCCCCTAGGAGTCTTGTAATGGTAAGACAAAGGTAATTCCTTAAGTTACTTGGTCAAAACCCAGAATACACCATGCTAAGCAGTGAGTAGTACAACTTCATATGCTTGAGGATTCAAGCAGGGTTATTTGCTAATCATTTTGACATGGAGGCAAAATGAAACTATGAGCTGATCCATTGGGATGGATAGGAGTATATCGCCTCCTCATTTGATATCATCCCACTCATGAAGCCCTACCATCGGCTATTAGCCCATCTCATCCAAGCAGGAAAGTGCAACATAGGAATGGACTATGGGGAGGTCCTATAGAAGGAATAGGATGAGTTTGAAGCTTGCTCCAAGCACAATGGCTCTTTTCACATTGTCTTCCAATGAGTGATCCCTAGTTTGGCTCCTCCTTAGTCTCATTCACTTATTCTCCTCAAGACAGTCATAGCATCAGCATCACCTTCCCACTCCACTAGGCCTAGGTCAATGCTTGTAATTGTAATGCATCAAACACAGCACAAAAATTATGACGTAATGAATTCTCTTGACTCATCCTTTATGGCATCATTTACAACCAATTCAGCCATCTCTACCCATAGTAACCATATCAGCTCAATTGTACGTCCACACAGGGCTCGTCTCTAGGCCTTAAATGACTCAAGCACCCTACATCCTACTTGTTTCATCGACACCCTCAACATTGGTCCAACTTATGCATGTGTTGCTTGCCCTAATTACTATTCCTATAGCATAGACAATGCATCAAGTGCATTGTGTGATTTTGCAACCTACAACTAGGCCATGGACCACACAGCTAGTCCAACAGTAGGTAACATAGTTAGGATAGCTAGTTGGAGCATCTCAAAACTTAGACCAAGCATTCTAGATGATCCAAATCTTGAGAGAAGAGGTGAAGTGACTCAAAGCCACCTCTTCTAAAACTATTAAAGTGGTGGACTTCTATTAAGATGACCCTATAAGTCTTGTAGTCCCACCTCTAACTCTTCTAGCTGGAATCTCACTACCTCAATTCACCAAATAAAATGATGAGGGAGATCCAAATATGCATCTAGTCATGTTTAGGTCAAAGTTCCTGCTATTATAAGCATGGTCACATGCCATCATGCACGTGTTTGCCATGTTATTAACTGGAAAAGCATTAGATTGGTACCATGCATTGCCTAGAGGCTCTATCTCTTGTTTAGAGGATCTCTTGAGCTAATTTGTAATGTGTTTCAAATACAATTTGAAGCTAGAGGCCACCTTAGACCAACTAATGCAAGTTAAGTAGGGCAACCTAGAGCTCATGTAGAAGTTCATTCAACACTAGAGTGCTTTGCTAATTAAAATATGAGAGTTGATAGCTAAAGCACATCCCCTAGTCATTTTCAAGGGCACAATTAATGAATTTAAAAAGTCAAAACTGTATTACCTAGGCTTGTAATCCCTATGCCAAGCCTTCGCTCAAACCAAAAGCATAGAAGATGCAATAGAAGCTAGCAAGGACCCAACCTATGTGGCCTACAAGAACTAGCATGCAAAGAGAGACAAAGACAAGGGAAAGTAGAATGCAATGGTGGCAACTGTAGCCAAAGAAGCCAAAGAAACAAACTAGATGTAGATGGTTAGGTAGCCCAAAGCCTTGGCTAACAACAAAGCTACCAACTCTAACAACAAAGCTACGAACTCTAGCACTAGGGTAGTCAACTAGCCTACATCCTTGGTCACCATAGTGCAAGTTGTTCAAAGGTCCAACTTTGAGCACAAGGATCGCTCTAAGTATACCCTATTGCCACTAAAGCATTTAGAGTTGCTAGACCAACTGCTAGAAGTTGGACACATCGAATACAAACAAATGTTCAAGGATGCTTGCAAAAAACATGATAGATACTACAAATTACTAAGAAATCCTGCTTTAATAGCACCAAATGAGTCCCTGATCCCAAGATATTTTAGGTTGGACTGATTTTTCCATTACCACCAGTTGCCCAGCCATAGCATGATCTTTTGCATAGCTTTGCAAGATGACTTGCAAAGGATGATTGATAGAGGTGAGCTAGTACTCGACACTACAAACTTGATTAGGCCTCAGAACTAGTCCATGAGGATATGCAATGATCCTCTAAATGTAGATGATACTAAGAAAATGATAAGTTACCATGGTAAAACTGCACCTATATACCCTCCTAGGGTCATTTAATGATCCACCAACCCAGGACTATGCTCACCACCAAATGCCCAGTGGAAAGCATAGTTGGGTGAGAGCATAGTAAATCATATTGAGCTTGAAAAGATGATTTTTTCACTACCCTACACATGCACAAGTTAATTTCACTTCCTGAGCATGATCGATGCTCCCCAGAACAACATGTTTGGTGCATTCTCGATCTACTAAGACCTAAAAATGACATGCATATGGCCTAACGAGGCCCAAAACTTACACAAACAAGTTTACCTATGATGAGTCATCATTAGTTGGCTACATCAACAAGGTCCTCTTGATACATCTTGCCCTACGTTGATGAGGCCTCATCGACACAGTGTCTATTTGTTGCCTATAAATACGTGCCTTCCAGTGCATTTGTGGTAATCTAAATTTTAGTAGTAGTGAAGCTCTTGCAATTTTTTCATTTGAAAGTTAGATTTTTTTGCCTCAGTGCTTGTAGTAGGAGTCATTAAGTGTACGGATCTTTAGTTGAGCATTGTTGTACTTGAGCATAATAGGATGTGCGACAACAAAGATGAGCTTTGTGATAAACCTTGTAGCACGTTGGATAGATCAGCTATTTTATTTATGCATTCAATGTTTTCAATTATTTGTTAATTGTTCTTAATTATTTTGCAAATATTTTCTAACAATTGAGTTAATGAGGTTATTAATCTAGATAAATTAAATATATAAGTACGACTACTTCAAGTATAACACGTATTCACTTAGTAATCCTAGCAGCGTTATTACTTGGTACGTCCAGTGGTGTAGCGCTTGGTTGCCTAGTAGTGGATACATGGGTTCAGGATGTGTACAGAAAGTGGGAATATATACTTATGTTAGGGTTAGTTAAATGATTAGTTAATTAGTTAATTTAGATTAGCTAATTAAATTACTTTTATCCATATTTGAGCATCGATTTATAAAACATAAAAAATGATAAAAATTGAATGCCTCAGTTACACTTAACCATACCATGAATGTCACAAGTGTAATTGGGAAGACAAAGATTAACCTTAAGGCTAGATTCACTTCCTAAAGGGCTAGTGCACTAGAAACGACGAAGTACATAGAATTCAACCAGATCATGCATGAACGCTTTGTGATTCATATGGTTGGGCATAGGGGTACCTCACCACTCATCATTGGTGCCATTATCAGGGACTTTATTTGTGCATTATTTAGGTCTAAGCGAATATCACTAATATCATTGTATGAACCTAAAGGTCCATATCATTTCCACTATACATTAAAATTATAAAAGCACACTAACAATTTCATTTTGTTTTTCAAAATGTCTTCTTCTTCTCACAAGCCTAAATATACTAAACCACCAATCCCATAAGAATGCAAGATGATCTACACTCATCTAGATGAGTTTATGCTGAATTTCACCTTCATCCTACATCAGGATGAACAAATGTGATGGTTTGATATGGAGGGCAATACCATCTTGCCCCCCAATAGATCTGTGCCCAGAATGCTATTTAAAACCCTTAAGAAGTTGGTCATAGTAGGTCTTCAAGAGGAGTACGTTGTGGTGGATATGACACTTGGAACTACTGTCCTACTAAAACATAATGTAAATGAGATAAATGTCAGGAGAAAATTGATGAAGCTACAAAGGGAAAACATTACACTAACCCCTTATTCCTACTAGATCAAGAGGACAATGAGGATCCTCCCTTAGAAGGTTCTCAACATGAAGATTCTCCACCGCTTGCTACTGATGGCGAGGGTGTGAACCTAACCCTGTGATCGACTATTCATAAACCATGGTGGGAAAAGAGTGATAGCTAAGGTAGAGATTCAACTAAACATGGCAACAACAAGGGATCTAAGGATGGTGATCATAATAAGCATATGAGTGATGGTAGATACTACAGTGGTGGTGGTGGTCCACCTTACTCTTCATCCTCTTCATTTGATTCTAAACATTTCTCTTCATTTGATGGTTCTCATGGAAGCCATAATCGAAAAAACTGTGATGAAGGTGATTGAAAAAATGAAAATGACCATGAAGGCCTTCAAAATCAAAGGGGTGGCTAAAATCATCATCGATGTCATCAATGCAGCAATGATAATGAATCTTTATTGGTGACTCATAGTATGCTTAACATTGCAGAGGCAATGAAAATCCCGATTAGGCATATGAAGGATAGTCAAATCAAGTACATAGATATGAAAAATATCCTAAGATTTGAGGGGGGATACAATTCTAATTTGTAGACACACCTATAAGCTTTTCAAGATGCCTATGCTTTACAGAACATAGATAACGAGTGGCAAAAACTGAAGATTTTCCCAGGGATACTCATTAAGGAAGTTGAAAGTTGGTACCATTCCTTAGAACTAAAATCTATCCAAAGATGGAGTACCATGTTAGAACTGTTCAATGAAAAATATCAAACGTACTCTAGAATGTCTAACCTGAGAAGGAAAATCCAAGGTTGGAAACAAGAAGCACATGAACCCTTGGATGCTGCCATGGGTTGATACTATTCACTCCTACGCCGATGCCTGGGCCATGGTTACTCTCAGAGGGAATAACTTTGCCACATCATAGATGGGCTTAGGGCAGAAACAAGAACACTTGGGGTGTATGCCCAAGGAAGATTGTTTGAAATGAGATCTCATCAAATCCAAACGTTAATTGAGTAGGTAGAAAAATAATAAGGTGAGCTACAAAAGAAGAAAAATGCTTAAGAATATAATAGGGATCCTTACATTAGAAAATGAGAGGTCCAATTTTGTGACAAGGAGGATTCACCACTTGATGAAGTGGTGAATAGAAAGACCTTACCCATCCAAAAATATATTTCTAAAATTTTAGCCAAGGTTGACAAGTTATGGGACTCTTTGGATGAAAAGTTTCAAATTGCTTTAATAATTTCCAGAGAATCAAAAGAGCAACATAGTGATCATAATCATAGGAGGAAAAAAGACATTGAATGTGCCTAGCAAAGAGGTAAAGGCAAAGCTGCTGTAGTAGAGGAAGTTATGGAGTCTAACTCTACTAATGAAACCAAATGTAACATCTATCAATATGAACATCCATAGGGATGTTGCCTCGTGGTATTACACTTACAAGAGTCTAGAGTGTACACATTGAATCCTTTCTTAGCACATAGGCGAGCTCCAAGATAATTGTCTTACCCTCAAGTTAGTCCAAGATAGTTCCACCAACAACAACAAACTTACTACCCAAGTGAAGCTCTTCTATAATTATACAAACAATACCAATAGTGGTATCAATCACAATCATGGGAAATGCCACTGCCAAGGTAGCAATACCCTTACAGGTAACTAGATCCATACATGTATTATGTTCAGTAGCCCATCTCCCCTAGAGGTTCTGTGAGTCATACATCATTCTAGCATCACTATTACCCTACAGAGTACCACTGAATACATTCATCATCTACTCAAGGGAAAATCCCATATTCACATCCTTATCACCCTTCACATCCCTCTACACATACACCTCCACCTTCAACTCAATTACCTCCTACCCCATCCATGCAGGGTGAAATTCTTTCACAACTGCAATAATGAAATGCTACAAGGGTTGTACACTCACAACCAGTTGTTCAACCAACTAGTCTGGATAATTGTTCAAGGAAATACCTTCAAGTACCCTTTAAATCAAGTGCTACCTAGAATCTACATTGTAATGGTAACTCATGTTGTTTTTGACTAGATTAAGGCTAGCAACCTTCCTACAAAAAGATCTGATCTAGGAAGTCTACTCATTTATCTATAGATTACTAGAAAAGAGCCCTGTAAAGCTCTTCTTAACTTTGGTTTTGGAGTTAACCTCATCTCCCATGATATGTACAAGGCATAGAACCTACTACCTCTTATGAAGAGCAGCATCCATTTGGAATTAGCAGATCAGTCGATTACTATTCCTTTGGGATTAGTAGAGGACATTGTGACCGTAGTCTGTGGGTGGTCCTATCCTGCTAATTTTTTGGTAATGAAGGTGGAAAATTGCAAAAATGACTTCCCCATCGTTATGGGAAGGGCTTGGTTAAGCACAGTCGATGTGTGAATGGGAATAAGGGACCTATCCTTAGAAATATCCAAGGAAAATGAGGTAGGCAAAATAGAGAAGAAGTGTATTCCATGCATAGCATATAGCGATAATGGGTGAAATTGCATGCAAAAGATTTGGTTAATCAAAAGCACACAAATTAAGGCATGCAATTAGTGTGGACAAGAAATTAATATTCAACAGTTTCTATATGCAGCAGCCACAAAGTAGGAGGGCACCTAGTAGCTGATAGTTGATTTAGATAGCAACACAATATGTATGGAGCCAACTGAGAGTCTAACATGTGCATATGTTGAAGGCATGTACAAAATTAAATAAGTTCATTCCCAACTCTTTAATGAAGATGATGATACCTATTGGGGAGAGTTGGGGATCCTTCAAGGAGGAGCCCTTAGAACTAAAAACTTTACCAGCTAATATGGAGTATGAATTTTTAAAGAATGGTAAATTAATCATCATTAATGCCAAACTTGCTCCTAAATAAAAAGAAAAGTTATTGAAAGTGGTGAATAAATGGTCAACAGCCTTTGCTTGGTCATATCTAGAGCCAATAGGAATTGATCTAAGGATATGCTAGCATCGCATCTACATTGACTCAACAATGAAGCCTAGAAGGTAGCCGCAGAGGTGGTTGAACCCCAAATTAAAATAAATCGTTAAAGAGAAGATAGAACAATTCCTCAAGGTAGGGTTCATCTATCCAATTGCAAATAGTAAGTGGGTTAGCCCACTCGTCATAATATCAAAGAAGGGTGACAAATGGTGGGTTTGCATTGACTTTAGGCTGTTAAATATGGTAATATTTAAGGATCATTTTCCTTTGTTGTTTGTAGATCAAGTGTTAAATACCATATTCAAGCATTATTATTATAGTTTCTTGGATAGTTAAAGTGGCTATAATCAAATCCAAATCATGCCAAAAGACTAGGCCAAGGCAACATTCATGATTTCCTGAGAGACTTTTGCATACTGTAAGATGCCATTTGACCTATGAAATGCCCCTACAACATTTCAATACTTGGTTCCAAGTATCTTTCAACAACAAATTAGTAGTGGTGTTGAAGTCTTCATGGATGACTTCTCTACCTATGTAGATACATTCAAGTAAGCCTTGGATTGACTTGAGTAAGTACTGAAGAGATGTGTAAAGACAAACCTATGGCTCAACTAGCAAAAGAGCCATCTCATGATTCAAGAAGGCATAGTGCTAGGGCATTGAATTTTGCAGAAAGGGATTGAGGTAGACCTAGAAAAGATAAGGGTCATCCAAGAAATAACACACCAACTAGAGATTGTAAAAGATGTCTGGTCATTCCTTGGACACATTGGTTACCACTAATGATTTATTGAGAATTTCTCTAAGATTGCAAAGCTATTGGTAGAACTTACAAAGAAGGATGCATCTTTCATTTGGACTAAGAAATGTGAACACACATTCCAATAATTAAAGGAGAAACTCATAGAAACATGAATCCTATGAGCACTAGATTAGTCCAAACCATTCCATATCATGACAAACACATGTAACTATGCTTTGGGAGCAGTGCTCACATAGTTGGATGATAAGAAACATCCATATTATGTCCATTGCATAAGTAGAAGCATTGTGGGGGCATAGTTGAATTACACCACCATGGAAAAATAATTAATGGTAGTGGTGTATGTGTTAGAAAAGTTTAGAAATTATGTGCTAGGTTATAAGGCATTTGTACATATGGACCATAGTATAATTCACTTCCTTATGAATACACTAATGGTGAGCCCTCATGTTATACGATGGCTTGTGATCTTGCAAGAATTTCATCTTACTATGGTAGATTAAAAAGGGACTAAGAATGTGGTCGCTAACCACCTTTCTTACTTAAGATGGGATAACAAAGAGGAGGAGAGCCTGCTCTTTGATCAATTTCTAGATGAACCTCTCTTTACTGGAGTAATAAATAAAAAAATGCTTGAAAAAGAAATATGGTATAATNATAATTCACTTCCTTATGAATACGCTAATGGTGAGCCCTCATGTTATACGATGGCTTGTGATCTTGCAAGAATTTCATCTTACTATGGTAGATTAAAAAGGGACTAAGAATGTGGTTGCTAACCACCTTTCTTACTTAAGATGGGATAACAAAGAGGAGGAGAGCCTGCTCTTTGATCAATTTCTAGATGAACCTCTCTTTATTGGAGTAATAAATAAAAAAATGCTTGAAAAAGAAATATGGTATAATGGCATCCTCACATATCTTCTTACTCAAGAGATGCCATAGGACTTGGATTTTAGGAAGAAGCAACAATTTCTTCATTAGACACCTTTACAAGGTGTGTGCTGATGGCTTAATATTTTGGTGTGTCCTTGATGAAGATCAACTGTGTGTTCTCCAAGATGCTCATGAAGGGCATTGCAGAGGCCACTATGCAGGGAGATGCATAGCCATAAAAATCATGATGGTAGGATACTATTGGCCTCGTAATCTTTAGGGATGCCCACCAATTTGTCAAGTCTTGTGAATGTTGTTAACATGATAGGGGGATGACCGCTCACATGGAAGGTCCTCAACAGTGGATTCAACCATTGGAACCTTTCAACATATGGGGCATTGACTTCATGGGTCCCATCACACCCATGTCTAATGAGAAAGTGTATATTATAGTAGTAGTTGACTACTACATAAAATGGATAGAACTAGTAGCTGTTATTGATTGTACATCATCCATTACTGCCAAATTTATAAAAAAAATATCATGAATAGGTTTGGGGTGTTGCGTTCACTAATTTTTTATAATGGAACTCATTTCACAGGTGCAAAATTTAGAAAATTAATGCAACACTTAGGGGTAGAACATAAATTAACAACACCTTACCACCCCCAATCCAACAGTTAAGTAGAGGTAACCAACTGGGAGATTACAAAAATACTAACACAAACCATTAGCAAATATAGGAAGGATTGGAGTAGAAAACTTAATGATTCTCTTTGGGCTTATTTTTTAACTTGGAAAATTTCTATTGGATATTCTCCCTATGAGTTAGTGTACAGGAAACTTCCAATGCTTCCAATTCAATCTGAGATTCGTACACTCTCAACAACCTGTGATCTAAACCTCAACCTAAGTTTAGCATAGAGGGAAATATTGATCAATCTAAATGTGCTATATGAAAATCACTTAGTGGCCCTATCCTTAAATGAGGTGAATAAGGCATTTAGCAAACAACGTCATGACCTTAGAATTAGAAAAGTAAAACTTCAACCCAGAGATAAGGTTCTTTATTGGAACCCCATACATGTACCCCAAAAGATAAAATTCCAAACATTGTGGGAGTGACCTTGTATAATTAATCAAATATTTCCCTCTAGGACCATGATAATTTACAAATTTGACAGCCCAAATAAAAAGTAGTTGGTTAATATCCAACAAGTCAAACCTTTCCTAGAACCAAGATTGGATGGAGTAACTATCGCCTTAATAGGTGGACAACCATGTTCTATTTTATAGATCTCCTCCCTCCAACACGGTTGTGGGGGAGATGGCCATCCATGCTAACCATTACCATGGCCTCTCAAGTTTTCTACCATTTTGTTTCTCACATTTTTTATTTTCAAAATTTTCTAATTTTATACCATTTTTAGTACCTTTTCACTTTCTTAATTATTTTACACTTTCTTATCTATTTTACTTTATTTTGTTTCCTTTTGTTTAAGTATGGTATTTTCTCATTTTTTCTAATAAATTTGCTTTATTGTCATAGGACACAATGCTCCTATTGCTGTTTACTAATGATGGTTTGTGCTTAATGTGTGATTGTTGATGTTTGGTTTCTATTTTTGAATTCTGATGTCTGATGACTTTGACATGGTTTATTTTTCATGGAACAAGTAGTGAATCCACATCATCCACCCATTCAATGAACTTTTAATCAATTGGTGACCTTGGTAGTTCTAGAATCAAGAAGGATTCAAAGGTTTGTAAAGGGTGTGAGTTCAAGAAGACTTAATACTCTTTGTACTCTTCTTCTTGCTTGAGTGCTTAAGTGTTTTTTTGTGAAATTCTTACCATTCCATACCATCCAATGATAGAAAGATAGATAATGTTGTTGCATGGTGTGGTCTCCATTTAAAAAAAAAACTATGGGAATTCAAAGCACACTCGTTCGACATAAATAAGTTCTTGCATGGTGTGGTTCCCATTTCGAAAAAAAAACTATGGGAATTCAAACCACACCGCTTGGACATATAAAAGAAATATAAGCATTGGTTATGGAACTCAAAAGACATACAACTATTCTTGAAGGTTCCCTCTAACTAAGGCCCCCTCTCTCTCTCTCTTTGTGGAATTGTGGTATTTTGTGGAAGCACTCTTGTGTCTTAAGTGGGTGGATCAGTATTAGAGTGGTGATGTGAATTCACTGAAAGTGAATGGTTTTGGTTTGGACTAAGGATGGAACTTCTTGGATTATTTTAGCTACAAATTTTACAAGGGACTTCTTATGACTTCACTTTGGAACTCTGTTCTTGTGACGTCTAAAAATGTCGATGGCTAGAACACCAAGAGGTCAGCGGGCATATAGCCTAACCCTGAGTTTGTGTGAGGGCCATTCTAGGAAATGGAAATGAGGTGCCCTGAATGATTTGGTTGATTAGAATGGGACTTATGTGGTGTTAGAATGATCATATGTAAGAAGGGTTTATATTGCGTTATGCGCAGACACCAGGACTAGCTAAGCTAGAGCGTAGCAGGGTGTCTTAGCTTGAAAAATAGTGATGCGAGTTTGCAAATATGTATCAAATAGTAGAAAATGTGAGAGTTATGCTTAACATCAAAGAAAAATTTTTGGAGAGGAAAATGGAATAGAGCTTAAGAACAAAAAATGCACCACCCTGAAAATCAGGAGCATAACTTTGCTAGAAAAGAGGTGACAATGGTATGTGGCATCAAGTAGGCATAGTGGTAGTGTAGCAGTGCACTCATAGTCTTTAGGATGGCCAAGACATGGAGCTAATAGCTACAGTGGAGACTGAACATGCTAGGTTGGCTAATACCATGTTCTATGGGTGCAATGGTGGGCTACATTCTAGGAGGCACCAAGGTGTGAAACTTAGATGCTTAGGTGCAAGAGTGTTAGGGATGCTTAGAAAGCTAAAATGCTCAATGATTTTTTTATTTTCCAACCCCTAAAGTGCTAAATGTTGGGGCTATTTCTAGGTTTAGCATGAAACATGGATTGGGTGCCACATGGCATGAGCATAGATGGGGTTATGCTGACATGTTATGATCTCATGAGAGTAGGAAAAGTGTTATGCTCTAAAGGATAGCAACGGGTTCCTAGAGATTGCTAAACTATGACTACATTACTTGAACTACATGTGCCAGAGTTTGAGAGATTGCAATGTACCTGCAAATAGTGCAAAAACAATGTAACTTAGAGGCTATTCTCCAAGACTATCTTCCCTTCTTTTGAGTAGGATCAAGTGTAGGGAAAATTTTGGGGACCAATGGGGGGGTGTAGATGAAATGAAAACTTTTGATCTTGGTTGTTGGAGGGATGTCGGAGTTGGGACGAAGGCCGATGCCAAGTTCTTGAGGTTTTTGGAGGCTGTTGAAGGATTTTCTCTAGTGTTAAGCTAGCTATGCTCTAGAGCGTAACATCATACTAAAATTTGCAAAATTTTGATGTTTCACACTAGTCATGCTGGCTATGTTGGGAGCATAGTAAGGACACTTAGCCAAATTTTGATGAAATATGCAATCTTCCTTTATGGAAGTTAGGAAATGTGCCAAATGTGTATTTCATGTCGAGCTAGCTTGATAGATCCTTGTCCAACACTTAGGAAAAACTGGGCACTGGAACCTGTGTCATGCTAGCTATGCTATGGAGTGTAGCAGAGCATGATAACCCAAAAGATAGAAAATTTGTCAAACTATTTTTTCCATCCTGAGCAACTTTGACAACCTTTAGCCTGGTACTTGGGTGAACTGGCTACTGGGACATGTGTCAAGATGGGTATGCTAGGGAGCATAGCAAGTGTGACAACCCAGGAGATAGAAAATTTTCCAAACTGTTTTGTCCATCCCAAGCAACCCTTAATCACTTCTGGTATGACACTTAGAAAAATTAGCCATGGAAGTGTGTGCTATGCTAGATATGCTAGGGAGTGTAGTAGGACACTTAGAAAATTTTTTTATGTGACTGCTATTGACACTTAGAAAAATCTTACAAAATAGTTCTCAATGTGTGCTATGCTAGCTATGATGTAGAGTGTAACACCCACGCTTAAGAAAAAAATTGCCAAGTTTTGACACTTAGAGACAAATTTGCCGTTGAACTATAGAAACCCAAAATTGGTGGTGTTTCAATTCCACCTTCTCTATCATCCATCCATGCTACCAAAATTCACCTCACTACTGAGTTCTATGTTATGCTCTATGTCTTAGTTTGATGTGTTGGGATTCTTGAGTGGATTCTTTCAAGTTGGTCCTTAACTTGTCATGATAATTAAATCAATTATGGGGTCCATCGACCCCTTAGTTGAGGTTATGCAAGGGGAAAAAGGGCATGAGCCTACTATGGGAAGGACCCACTTACATAGCTTTTGGCTTGATTAGTTAAGGTTCTTTACCTTTGACATTGCTACAATTCTATATTTCATATTTTCCATTGTGTAAACTACTTAGCACTCCTTAATCTTTCATTGCATTTATCCATTAAATAAAATTTTCTCCATTTCTTCAAATTTATGAACTTCAACATCCTCTTCTCATGATATCATACTATTCTTGGTCTTCTAAGCTTTCATTTGATCACAATTTCATTGAAAACTTCCTTGTATTTTGAAGGTTTGACCAAAGTCAAGGAAAGTCAATAGTGGTTAATAACTACGTTGACAAGGCCTCATCAATGTAATGTAAAAATACTATATATACCACTAGATAGTTTGGAAATTTTTTGCAATTTGCTCATAACACATAGGGAATTTTTGCAAATTTTTAGAGCCCAAAACCTTCCAAAGCCCATAACTTTCAAACCATTGCTCCAAATCACTCCATTTTTTAATCATGCACTTACCAAAGGTAAAATATTTATCATGGGGCTGCAAACCTTAAGGTTTTTGATGAAAATTTTGAAATTTTTTCCTAACTCTCCCCAAGGATTAGTAATCTTAACAACATAAAATTATCAACTCTTTGGATAGTTAGCCCTTCCAGCAACCTCTAGGATAAGTTATCAATGAGAATAAATAAATAAAAATAATAATGGAGTTAATTAAATGAGCCATAATCAAAACTTAGCCAAGTGTAACTATCCTCAAGAGTTAAAGTATCCTAATTATTTTAAGGTTACATAATGATTGCTAATCCATGATCTTATTATGATTATAGATGGCACCCAAACAAAAGTGTCCATAGGAAGGAGAACCATCACAACCATGGGAGAAATGACCTAGAGCTGGACGGGACCAACAAGAATAAGGCCAAGAACAATAAGAGGTGACCCATGCAATGGGACCGCTTCATGAGGAACCCAAAGTGGAATTTGTTCAATAGATTTCAAAGGAAGAAGTGCCTACCAAAAAATCTCAGCGAGGAGAAGTGCTTGGACTTATGCCAAGGCTTAAGGTCACTCTGACTCAAGGCTACCTAGACATCATCAACTCCCAAAAAATCTAAAGATTAGTTCTTCAAGAGATAAACTTCAGGCCATTTTGGAAAAAGCACCAGAGGATGTTAGAACATAGTGGCAAACCTCTCCCATGTGGCTAGTTATCACATCTAGTGGGGAATGACACATGAAAAAGACCTATCTTCTTTGAAGTAGCCAAAGGCCAGGGTCCATTGTAAAAATTAAGGAAATTCAAGTGTCCTACTCAATGGAGGCTATTGCACAGGCACTAGGGTTTTTAGACATTGGAACATAGTTGGCTAAAATATCAATAAAAGGCGATCCTAAGTTAAAAAGGGAATGGACCCAATAATGCTATGGGGTGGACCATAAGGAGTATGGTGCCCTCACAACATCAGAGTGGATTTATTTCAAGATTGCAACCTATCACCTCAATCCAATGGTGAGACTAAGCAAGGTGACTGCTTTCTCCACTCAAGTATGTGCTACTCTAATTGGAAAATTTCTTATTAAACTTCCACAGTTGATTTATTTGGAGATTAAAAAATGCTTTAAGGAGAATGAACATGGAAGAAAAGCCTTGCTCTTTTTGTGCCTTATCAGGAAGCTTTGTAAGAGGGTAGTTATTGTTCACTATTCAAAACACTCCCAGGCATGCTTCCTTGGCCTCATGGGCAAAAATCATGAAGGATAAGATGTGAACAACCACTCAAGAAGAGGGGCTGCCATCATCACCACCCACTCAGGAGACAACACCAGAGGCATATACAGTCCTTGAGCATCTGTGTCAAATATGAGAATAGCTCTTGAGCAAACAAGAGCATCAGGTAGGAATTAGTGGGGTAGATCCATCTGTGTATCGGCCAACAATGAGTCACCTTAATGAGGTGGCCCAAATAGTTAGTCAGATGGAGAGAGGTGGTCCCATTTTCTCTACCCAAGAAATGTAACTACCTTTGAGATTAGATCCCGATAGTTTAGAGGTGATGGTATCACTAGCAACATACCATCTATTCCCAGAAATCTTTGGGAATGCTACCACTTTCTCAATGAGGTTGGAGTAAGGTGAAGAGGCAACTATCTTGGTGATGTAGCACCAAGGGTAGGAGATAGTAGCAGAAGTGGTAGCTAATTGTATAGCTAAAGCACTGAATGCACCTATGATGTATGTACTAGATGTATCTGCACTCCAAGACATGTAGACGTCCATAGGCATGGTTAGTGAAAAATTAAGCGCAATCCAACATGAAAAGTCATTGGAATGACTAGTAGGAACTGGGTAACTAACTCTAGACATCTTTGATCTCCCAAAGAACATCATTGCAACCTAGTTAGAGCTACTTAATGTAAGGCGCAGATGCATCATTTTCGAGGGAAAACTAGAAATGACCCAAGAGAAAAATCAACGCTTGGCCGTGGAGGTTGCTAAACTTCATGCCCAACTTGCAAAATAAGTAATCCATACCCTATTGATGACAAGAGATGAAGCTATAAAATAGCTTCAAGAATGATTTGAAAAGGCTAAGGAGGAAGCAATAATAACCATCTTCAAACAGTCTATGGTAGAAGCTAAAATGCACTCAATCAAAAAGGACTTGAATCAGATGCATCAAGAGAATGAAGTGTTGATTACACAAAATCATCGCTTATGAAATGTTGATGCTTAAAGAGATCAAATGTAAGATTTCATCCATCAACAGTAGGAGTAGCTTGCCAGGGTCAAAACTAAATTGAGAAAATTGGCCATAGAGAACTACAATCTATCAATGGAGGAGGTACGCACCTTGTGACAAAAGTTTGACATTGAGATCGTTGCCTGGAAGAATGAAGCTCTCAAATTTGAGAGAGTGAAAAATCACTACAAGTACTAGGTTGGGTTGTAAAAGGAAATTAATGAAAAAAAAATCTAGATGGCAAAGGCT
Organism: Gnetum montanum; assembly: GCA_015680685.1. NCBI lineage: Eukaryota > Viridiplantae > Streptophyta > Gnetopsida > Gnetales > Gnetaceae > Gnetum > Gnetum montanum. Next base: position 646,497 of record MNCI01022025.1, read on the forward strand.
AAAGTGAATGAAGCCCTCTAGCAACTCTAGTAAGAAAGAGAGATGTGACGTCCCATCCTTGATGGGATTGATGCCTACAACAAAGTGGAGATTTGCTTGAAGGAGTTGCAAATCAAAGAAATGATAGAGTATATGGAGTTGGCCAATCTTCATTATGCAAACCTAGTAATGCTAATAGTTGGACGACCATGGTTAGAATTGGAGAAATAAGTGGCTAGCTTGTATTTGCTATACGAAGTCAAGTTCAAACACCACAAGGACATGAAGCAAAGTCTTGAGATTACTAACATTGAACTCAAAGTCCTCAAAGGATGATTCACAGATCAACAATTTATCATTGAGGACCTAGCCAAATGGATGAATGACTACTAGAAGTTGAGGAACATAGTACGAGCATTTGATATTGAACACAAATGGTTTGCTACCTAGTTCATCAATGTTAAGGAGTTGTTTCCATTGATCCTGTGTCCTTGGGATCTACTCATTCCTACCCACATTGGGGAAGCTGTGTGGATGGTGCATGATCCTAGGGGTAAGGAGGAAAAAATGAAAGTACTATTGGATGCTTTTTACCTCCCACCTAAAGTTGTAGTAGTAGCAGGACAACTGCAGCCACCTTAACCATCACTAGTGTGTGAAGTTGATGAGGCTCCCTTGGAGCCTCATGAACTACCACTGCTTAGAATTGTTTAAGTTTCTCTAACAAGCTTCACACAATCAAGGAATATGTTGTCCAATTTTTGAAGAGTTATGTTATGGTGTTCAATTTTGTGTCCTGAACACCACCATTTTTGTAATTTTTTGATCTAAACATTGAGGCATTTCATTTTTTGTTAAAGTTAGTTAGCTATTTTGTTGAAGAGAAGTCAGTCAATAATCCCATACCTTCCTAGTTTTGTCAAAGAACTCAAGGATGAGTTTTCACTCAATTGTGGGATATGATGAGTTGTCATTGTTTGGCTGTGTTGACAAGAACTCATTGATGATGCCCCTTCGATGCATCTCACCCTATGTAGATGAGGTCCAGTCGATGTAGTGTCTATCTATTACTTATAAATACACATCTTCCAACTGCATTTATGGTAATCTATATTTCATTAGCAGTAAAGCTCTTACATTTTTTCCATTCAAAAGTTAGAATTTTTTCCTTAAGTGCTCACAGTAGGAGTTATTGAGTGTATGAATCTTTATTTGAGCATTGTTGTACCTAAGCACGAAAATGTGTGCAGCAATAAAGACGAGCTTTTTGATAAACCTTATAGCACTTTGGATAGATGAGCTATTTTATTTATGCATTCAATGTTTTCAATTATTTGTTAATTGTTCTCAATTATTTCACAAATATTTTTCAGAAATTGAGTTAATGAGGTTATTAAGCTAGATAAATTAAATATATAAGTACGACTGCTTCGAGCATAACACATACTCACTTGGTAATCCCCGTAGCATTATTGCTTGGTACGCCTAGTAGCAGATACATGGTTTCAGGACATGTACAAAAAGTGGGAATGGATACTTATGTTAGGGTTAGTTAAATGATTAGTTAATTAGTTAATTTAGATTAGTTAATCAAAGTACTTTTATCCATATTTGAGCACTGATCTATAAAATATAAAAAATGATAAAAATTGAATGCCTCAGTTACACTTAACCATACCATGAATGTCACAAGTGTAATTGGGAAGACAATGATTGATCTTAAGGCTAGATTCACTTTCTAAAGGGCTAGTGCACTAGAAATGATGAAGTCTGTAGAATTCAACTAGATTGCACATGAATGCTTTGTGGTTCGTATGGTTAGGCATAAGGGTACCTCGCCACTCATCATTGGCACTATTGCCAAGGACTTTATTTGTGGAATGTGCACTATTCAGGTCTAAGTAAATATCACTAATATCATTGTATGAACCTAAAGGTCCATATCATTCCCACTATACATAAAAATTATAAAAGCACACCAACAAATTCATTTTGTTTTAAAAAATTTCTTCTTGTTCTTGCAGGCTTGAAGATACTAAATCACCGATCCCACAAGAATGCAAGGTGGTCTACACTCATCCAGATGAGTTTGTGTTGAATTTCACCTTTAACCTACATCGGGATGAACAAATGCGATGGTGTGATATGGAGGGAAATGTTGTCTTGCCCCCTCGATAGATCTGTGACCAGAATGCTATTTAAAACCCTTAAGAAGTTGGGCATAATAGATCTTCAAGAAGAGTCCATTGTGGATGGATATGATACTCAAAACTATTGTTTGACTGAAACACAACATAAATGAAATAAACATCAGGAGAAACTCCATGAAGCTACAAAAGGAAAACAATACACTAACCCCTTATTCCTACTAGATCAAGAGGACAATGAAGATCCTTCCTTAGAAGGTTCTCAATATGAAGATTTTCCACCCCTTGCTATTGATGACAAGGGTGTGAACCTAATCCTACAATCAACTATCCATAAACTAGAATCAAGAAAGAGTGAAAGCTTAACATCATTTGCAAGAAAAATGTACTCCAAGCTATAACAACAAATATCTATAAAAGTAGTTTTATTGCACAGTGGAAAGAAATAATAGTGAAATTTGACCTGAATTATGTCACATAAGCCTCAACAAAAGGCTAAGTGATAGCTGCACAACTCATGGCTTCACCAGTAGATGATCAAGCTACCATAGACCTTGAGTTCCTAGATGAGCATGTTAGCATTATTAGCCAAGTGCCTGAAAACTATGAGGCACTTCTACATTTTGATGAAGTTTCAACCACTTGAGGGGGTAGGGCCATTGCCTCACATTTCCCCCTAGGGTGATTTGACCCTTCTTATATGATTTCACATTTCCTTGCACCAACAACATGGTGAAGTATGAAGGTCTCCTCTTAGGCATCCTTGCAACATGCAACCTAGGAATCCAATGCATAGTGATCTAAGATGATTTACAACTAGTGGTTGATCAAGTACCAGAGGTTTATGCCTGTAAGGAACAACATTTATAGCCTTACTACAACCTAGCAAAACACCTACTCTAACACTTTACATTTGCTGATGTCTAACATGTTCCCTAGAGTGAGAATGACATTGCTGACACACTTGCAATGTTAGCCCTTAGCATAGTGCCTAACATGTTCAACGCATTGCCCACCTTGGTGGTAAATTGAACTACACCTATCATGCAAACCATCAAAGACTTATCCATAGCCACAGTTAGCACCACCCACAAAAAATAGTGGTATGATGATATCAAGGCATATCATCTAGAAGGTGAGGCCTTGCAACACTTAACTATTACTCAAAAGGATGCAACAAAAAAATATTTGCACTAGTACATCATCATGGGTGATAACACACTATGTTGCAAATCCTACGATGGCATACTGCTAACCTATGTAAGCGGAAACAAAGAAAAATGAATTCCACAAAGAACTATGTGGAGGTCACATAGCACATAGGGCAATGACAGCAAAAATCAGATAGCTAGGCTACTATTGTTCTTACATGGAGAGCAGTTGCATTTGGAAAGTCAAGATGTGCAACATTTGTTAGTCACATAGCAACTTAATGCACGTGTCAGCAATTGAATTACATGCAATGCAAATCATGTGGTCATTCCAACACTAGGGCTTGGACATCATTGGCCCCATAATTCCTAAATCTTTTGCATGGCATAGCTTCATAATAATTGCAAAAAAATATTTTACTAAGTGGGTCAAAGCTATTTGACTTAGGAAGATGACATCACAATAGGTTTTCAAGTTTATGTTGGATAACATAGTGACCTATTTTGGCTTGCCCATGACCATAGTGACAAACAATGAACCATAGTTTAGAAGCACCAAAACCAAAGCCTTTTGTGAGCACTTCAGCATCAAGCACTCCTTTTCATTACCATAATACCCTCAGGAAAACAACCAAGTGGAGGCCACTAATAAGGCTATCATCAACCTTCTTAAGAAGATGTTAAACAATAGCAAATGAAAATGGCATGAGCAACTAGTCTATGCACTTTGGACCTATCACATGATGCATCAAATAGAAATAGGTATGATGCCTTAAAGCGTCATCTATGGATTTGAAGTAGTTTTGTTGCTTGAATTGTAGGTTTCATTGCTCCACGTAATCCTCTCAAACTTCATCGATGAAGGTTAGAATAATGAGTTGAGAATTATAGACCTTGACTTAATAGAGGAAGAGTGCATGTGTATGCTTGATTGCATTGAGTGCTATAAAGAAAAGTAATGACAAAACCATTGTCACAACTAGCATTAGCGCTTGATCAAGAAAGGGGACTTAGTCCTCAAGGCTATTCATGAATTTATGGAAAAATTTTCAGCCAACTAGGAAGGGCCTTTCCTGATCACTAAGGCCTATGACAATGAAGTGTTTAAGCTTGCTGATCATGATGAAAATGAGCTTATCAATCCAGTAAATCATTCACACTTGAAACTATACTACATTTAGCATGCAGTATCACACATAAATGAAGCAAGGTAAGCACTCATTCACTATGACTTTAAAATGGCATAGAGGTCTACTATGACATTATACTAGCATAGTTGATCCTTTGGTCACGATGTTAAACTAGCATAGTCATCCACTATAACTATAAATTGGTAGTCCATCATGACTTTAAATGGTAGTTCACCAAGACTCTAAAGTGGCACAACATGTCCGCTAGGAATTTAAACTAGCATAGAGAAATCTTCTAGGACTATAAACTACAATAGCACAATCTACTAGGACCTTAAACTAGTAAAGCCATGGTCCACCAAGACCTAAAATTGGGTTGGTGGTTAGTCAACAATAACTCTCTTCCTCCTTCTAGATCAAGCAAGTGAGCACACTCGCAATCTGATGTGGCCTTCTACATTTTGTCATCTGTAGTCTATTTACATTTATGTATTATGTGGTTTTCTTGTCTTCTTAAAGTTGTGTTTGTAGGATGAAGCCCTAGGAAATTGTGCAAAGGTGCATCTCATCATAGTAGCAAGTCATCAGATCACTTTGATGTGCATGATTAGAGTAGTTAAAACTCTTAAGAGTGCATATCCTTATTATCCTATTATAGCCTACTCACATCTACACCTATATCTTGATACCCTCTCATTTCCCACATACCAAAGATTGTAAACCTTTTTGATGCTCACGTGTTGTGACCACATGGCATCCTCTTCAAGTAAAACCATAGAACCCAAGGTAGATGTAATATAAGTCGTCCCATGGGAAGCCTTGGTTGGCTGATCAAACCCTAGGTGGATGTAACATAAGTCATCCTAGAGAGGAAACACTTCTCATACAAACATGACAAAGTTTCACAAACAATAGAGAAAATTCCATTTAGTGACATGCAACCCACTTAATGGGAAGCACCTTGTAGTAAGCATTTAGTAATGTGTAGAGCCTAAAGAAGGTTCACCTTGCAAAAAAAAAGTGTAAAGTGGAAAAGCACATCCCCAAGCAACTTAGCAGCAAAGCAATTTTGCAACTGGCTCAGCCTTGAATCTATACCTTGACTATCTCACAAGCACTCTAATGAGAGATTAATGTTTTCAAGGGCAAGTCACTTCGGGGCCATGCTTACCATTAGCTATGATGTCCTTGCATCATAACATCCCACTTGCACCTCATCTTTCCTTTATCCTTAGCACATCACCTACACCTTTTACTCCCACTTCTCACCTACTATCTAGCATGCCACTATCCACAACACTCCTCTAGATGTCAACAAAGAGGGACCAATGAAACATTACCAAATCTAGACTATGGCATTGGTTGCAAATTTTGGCTAAGTGTTGAGACTACACTCTACGCTAGATGGAAGCAAGTTTTCAGAAGTTTTGACAAGTCCTGGGACTACGCTCACTCCCAGTTGAGAGCATAGTCAGCCTTTATGGAGAGCATAGTTTGCAAAAATCCATTTTCTCACAAATTTCACTAGCATTGAGACTATGCTCTTCCCCAACCCAGAGTGTAGTCAGCCTCTCGTAGAAAGCATAGTAAGCTAGAATAGTCTACAACAGCCTTCACACCACAATAATGAAGATTGACTTAGCTACAAAATGCAGTCAACTCACCTTCAGTCAGCATAGTCATCAAAATATTTCCTTTTTGTATACCCTTTTCCCCCAAAATTGTAACTACGCTCGACCCCACGTGAGACTATAGAGAGCATAGTCCTGTAGAGTGTAGTCTCTAACTTGTATTTTTTAGGTACCCCACGATCTTCTCAACATAGCATGCAGTTGGTAGCATAGTCATAGTCTCATAGTCTCATAGAGTCTAGAAGAGCATAGCAAAGCACAACACCACTAGCACCATCAGTACATCACATGAATAGTGACTATGCTAAGCATAGTTCCAATTGTCACCTTCACCATATGGTAGTCATCTCACATTTTCCATTAACCTTAAACCTATAAATACCCATGCCCTTAGGGTTTTTAGGATGGGGAGGTGGGGGGGCGTTGGCAAATCTAAGGAGCACTTGGGAGAAAACCAAAGGCATAGAGACGAACTAAAAAATAAGCAAAGTAGTAAACCACTAGTAGAACATCAAATTTAGTGGTACATTGTGGCAACCAACCCAGTAGATGCAGACACCTTGGCAGAACACCAATCTTCATGGCTGGATAGCCCAAGGACTATGACTACACTGTTGACTTGTGCCTATTGTACACAACATATCTTCTAATCCCCTTTTGGTGTTAACTATGCTCAACCCCAGTTGGGGTGGTACTCCACTTTGTTTTCACTATTTCTTTGCATTCTTTTTAGTTTACTTGTATTTTTCATTGTCCTACTACATAAACATGGTTAAACTACACTTACATGGTGGTCCTCGTGTGTCAACATCACCTACCTCGTTGAAACCATTGACTATACTTGCTCCCTTGGGCATCTATGACTATGCTCAACCCCACTAACATAGTTGATACCATTGACACCATAAACATTATGAACACTACAAACACCACATGCACCCTTGGCATCATCTCACATTAGCATTGTAGCTATGTTGCATCCATGTTGCATTTGGTAAGTCCCTATTTGATTGGCCATATTATCTATGGCATATCATCTCTACCTCCAATAGGCCCTTATGTGGATTTAGGGTTAGGTTGTATGCCCATGAACCTCAGTGTTCCAGCCATTAACATTTTTGGTCATTACATTGGGAACATATCATTTAGATCTCATTTTGATAGTTGTTCTTATGCATGTTCCCATCTTGACACTTGGGAATGAGATGAGTGATCTTTGAATCTTCTTGGTTGTGGAGGTTTAGCCTAATTAGTCTTAACTGGTGATTTTAATGATCCTTGTATTTTAGTTGGTTTTACCTTGGAGGCCTAAGTGATGTGTGGCAAGTATCTCATATGCTCAACCATATGAATCACAAGAATGTACATGCAATTCCAACAAATCCCTTGAATGGTTTGTAATCACTTGAATGCTTTTGTAAAATCTAAGTGCCATATTAAAAAGCATTCAAGTGATTACAAAAAATGGTACATCACATGAAAATTTGGATGAATGATAAAAATTAATAGTAACTAGTTGGATGGGATGGATCGAGATGAGGTCTTCAGATTGTGCCTAGAGGTCGAGCCTCCTATGGCTTAGATGATCCCTCATCATGTCTTGATCTTGCTATTAGTCTAGGCTATCTTGCTACTATTGTTGCCACTTCTAGAAATTTAAAGGCATCTAAAAGTGTCTTCATCTTTTCCTCCTTACTCTATGGGTCATTAATGGTCCAAGTAGCTTCACCTAGACTGGTTAGCACTGGCACATTCCACGAGGATGGCATTATAGAAAAGATCTCTTTTATATTAATAAACTAGGTTGCAAACTATTTACGTTCAATATTGAACCTTAGAAAAAGATTTTGCAGTTCTTGGTAGTCCTTCATTCTCCTCATCAATTTCTTAGTAACTAACCATTGATCTTCAAACTTGCTCTTGAGAACCTTAAGCTTCACATTAGCTACTTCTAATTTTTTTTTCTAATGGAGCTTAAATTGTACCTCATAGAGGAGGTAGAAGCTATCCACTTGCTTCTATAACTTTGACCTAAGTCTCACTATTGTTAGCATTATCAAGTTTACATACCAGTGGTTGACTAGTTTCATGCATTTAGTCATCTCCTTAATTTTCAACTCCTTGAGGTAGATTTCAACATAGTTATAGGAATTAAGTCCATCAAAATGGGCTACCATTCATCACCTTTTTTTCGAAGTTGCTAGTAGGATTTATTAACCTTCACCTTTGCTAGGTTATTCTTCTTTTCATTGATCTCTTTGAGCTTCCTAACCTAGTTCCTATAATGTTTTCTTTTTTTAACTTTTTCATACTTGAAAGTCTTAATCTTCCATGTAGGAATCTTGATGATAGTCGTTTGATGAAGGGTCCAAACCTCATTCATCAAGAAATTTTTGTTCTTAGTTGTCAACTTTCTAACATCTTAGTTTACTTTGGCAAGCTATTCTTTTTGTTGATGGATGTACTTTATGAATTATTCTTTTTATGTTTTAGCATTCAACAAGTGGTGCTTCTCGTGGGTTATTGTAGGATTTTCCTTGTACGTATCTTGAAGGTTTTGTCCAGTGGATTTTATCATTTCTTTAAATAGTGATGCATCAAAGACCATCATTTCTTTCACATTCTCAACATCTTAGACTTTTTCTTGAACCTATTAAAAAGCTTCATCTTTGATAAGCTCAGGCATGAGAATGGATGAATTAGATAAATGGGCTCTAAGTTCTACAACCTCCATCACTAATCATCAATTGCTAGTGGTAGCCTCCTTAAGTTGCATGTGTGTAATAAGGAGCTTACCCCTTGTCTCTAGCAACTATGATTAGGTGGCTAAGATATCTTTTAAAACATTAAAGATCTTTGAAATTTGTTGTCTAGTTTTGACCAGTTACTCTTGCACTTCTTCGTGCTACACTACATTCATCCCTTTACTCCTAGCTCCCATAGATATTTGAATGTTTACCATTGCAACGAAATTAGGAATAGATACTATAGGATCACTCAAGACTCTTCAATTTTATCTGTAACCACCTTTGCCATAGTCTCCTAGCCCTTGTATGAAATGATCAAGACTATCACACCTTCTCCTTCTTCCAGCATGACAAAGAAGGTTGTTGCATTACAAGAGATTTCAAGAAATGCTTATCTTAGAATAGACACAACAACTTCTTTGGAATTGGGGTCAGTGTAAATAGGGGCTTGGTCTCTTCATGTAGATAATAGTAGGGTGAGTTTTTCCATTAGATAACTGATGATCTTGGCAACCTCATTGAGATGGCTCATAGCTAGATGGTACACCGAGGATTCACCACCTCCTCTAGAGGCTTGTTATTAAAACTGTTGTTCCCTAAGATTCCTTAAGTGTTTAGTAGATACTACCATTTTAGGAGTTATTTTTTGTGGTGATGGAGGTAGTAATTCTTTCACTTGAAGATTGGCGAGAGCCTTTTCTTTTATCATCTCTTGTCATAATGCAGCAAGAGTCGTTTGAATGATATTATTCACATAGTGGGCTATGCCTTTCCTTTTGTAGAGTTTTTTGATTAGGCATGAAAAGAAGAGTATCTTCCTATCCTTCTCATTCTCCTTGAATTAGTTCTTAATTTTCTACAAGATGAGTTAGGGAAGGCTAACTTAGAATTTCATACCTAGATCTACATATGTCCTTATAGAGAAGGTTATCATCTTACTTGGCCTCACTGTGAAATTAAGTAATAGGTTGTGATATTAAAATAAGAATGCTCTACATTGGTAAGGACATTGTACTTCTTACTATTCACTCCATAGCACTACAACACCCACTCTTTCTTTACTTCTGAATCCTCTTGGGTGGATATCTTTATCAATCTTGCCTTAGTGTTAGTTAATCTAAGGGCTTCTACTATGGCCTCAATTGAATAGGAGATGGTGATGTCTTTGATCTTCACTTTGGCATCTCCTTCACAATTGTCTAAAAAGAGGTAGATCTTTCCTAGATGTTATTCCCCACTAGTAGAAAGATTAGGTCATAATGGAGATTCTTATAGCTAAATTTTAACCTCTTCTAGTGTTAGATCAAGGAAGGGGCTATAGTTTAGTTCTTGGTTTATATCCTCTCTAAGGAGGCCTATGTGAGGATGACCTTCAAATTAAGCCTAGGTCTTGGAACCTCATCCTGCTTAGATTAGTATGTCTTGATAGTGGGAATTTGATGAATAGATTCCACCTTAGGATCTTCTTGATAAGGATCCATTATCATGCATCATCTTAGACACTTGTTCTTGTGGTTGTTGTCCTCTTCCTCCTTAAGGTCATTTTCCTTTGGGCTATGATGTCCCTCCTACTTGTGATCCCCATTTTGGTACCATATGCAATCATGTGAATAACCCTAGATTACTTGTTTTGATTGAATATGTTAAGTTTGGATGCTCTTCGATCATTCTTTAGGTTAATTTTGATGGAAATATTTGACTATTAAGCTCTTTTAGTGATTGTGTATGCACAAGAATATTTTATTATAATTTTATTTTCACTTTAAAGGTAGTTGGTTATTTGTATTAATTCTTTTGATCATAATTTTAATATTATTTGAATACCTAGTTTATGAAGTATTAGAAATATTATTGACAAAGCCTAGTATTAATGTTCCAATAATGTAAAGCATACCTTTGGAAGCTTGAGAATAAAAAAATGGGTTGAATTGGGTATGTGGTGAGATAGTTATGGCTTCTTGAAGATTTTGGGCTCTAAAAAATTGCAAAAAATCCCTTTGTATTTGAAGTCAAATGTGAAAAATAATTTAAGTGTTTTGTGTATATATAATATTTTTATATTACATTGATGGGGATGCATAGACATATTTGGCTTTATTGATGGGGCTATTCACATCAAATTTTTAAGTTAGAACGTAAGGGAGTTTTGCAAACTTTGAACATGAAACAAAAGCCAAATGGAAGCCAGAAAGCTATGGAGTAAAGAAAATAATAACTTATTAGGTCCTAGTTCATGAATTGTAGGGAATTGAGTGTTTGGAATGTTGAAATATGATATGTTTTCAACAAAAAAATAAGCAAAATATTTGATAATGTAGGTTATTAAGATTGTAACTAATTGAATTGAGGCTCGTGCTCATGGGATTTAAGTTAAAGGAATAAAGAGTTATGCAAGTGAGTTCTAAAAAAAGTAGGCTGATGACTAGAAATGTTCTTACATAACTACATCACAAGGAGTCTATAGGAATCTTGGATATCAAATGATGATTTAGGTTAAATACCATTCCATAATCAATTATCATAGAATTAGGTAGTCTACAAATAAAAAATGATTAGATGATCATGATATGGGATAGGTTGATGAGTAGTGAGGTACGCCTACATCCAACCATACAAATCACAAGCATTCACGCATGATCCGATAAAATTCTATGGATGGGACTAGTTGTGCACATAAATCATTACATTTTGATTACAATTTGCTGTCTTCCCACTTGGACTAGTGGTAGCTTGTCATGTATAGTTTAGTCCAAAGTGAGGCATATAATTGATGTTTTCTAATCCTAAGTTGCTCCTAATGACAATAAAGAGATATATTAATTAAGCTAATAAATAGTGGAAAGTAAAATTTACACTAGCCCATGTGCAATGAGTATCTATTCCTAACCCTTTGTGCACACCTTGGACTTCATGTGACTACCACTGGTATTACCAAGCATATGTCACTGGCTTTCCAAACAATACATTGCTAGGTTACCAAGTAATTACACATAAGTGCTTATGATTAGTCATACTCATTCTGCTTAATGACAAGAATTGTAAAGAGCAATAAATAGAAACATTAACTAAGAAAAATAGTAAATAATTAAATAATTAAACAATTGAAAGAAATAATAAATCTAAGTGGATGTTGCAGTGATGGAAGTGATCTCATCTTTATTTCCAGTCATGTAACATATCTAAGTATATCACACNGAAGTGATCTCATCTTTATTTCCAGTCATGTAACATATCTAAGTATATCACACTTGAGTAAGGATGTTGTATAAATACAAACATCACACTGTGGGCATGCATTGGGAAGCAATAGAATGGAAAATCAAGAATCTAGGAAAAAGTTAACTAAAATCTGAAACTAAAACTATTCCTTAATTATGCTTCCAAGTGTTGTATTTATAAGCTAGCATGGAAGAGACAATATCAGATATCCAACATTGTTTCCTAGGACTCAATATCGAAGCTTCGATATCTAATATCTAATATCAGAGTTGACCAAATCATAACTCATCATAGCTCCATGATTGAATGAAAAGTCATCCTTGAGTTATAAGATGAGGAAAAAGTTCTTTACAAAATATTGGGAAGGTATGGAATTATTGACTAATTCAAATAATCAAATAAACAAATGGACTCTTCTACATGCCACCATGGCATTTTACAAAAATCTAGACATAACATTACAAGATACAAAAATGGAAGCTTATGTAGTTCCTAGAGGTGGTGGCTCCTCTATCGGTCACTTTCCTTTGTAGCTAAGATTTTGAAATTTGTAGCAATTAAGTAGTGCCTATAACTTCTCTTCCTCTGTCCTTGGGTCATGTACCATCTAGGCTACTGAGCTAATGTTTGCCAGTGTTGGTACATCCTAGGGGCATGGTAGCTGCAAGAACATTTTGTTGGCCTTCACGTACTAGGTTGAAAAATGCCATCATTCCTCCTCAAAGGCCCTAGATTTTTCTTTCAACTCATGATGATCTGTTGATTTCAAGGCTAGGTTTGAGGAAACATCCTTCTATTTGTGGTAGTAATCTTTGATCATCTCAAGTTTTGAGTTTGCTACATGAAGTTTCTACAAAGTGGCTTTTCTATCTGCAAACTCTTTGTTGTATAATGCATAAGTAGTCACTACTTATTACTCCAATTAATTCCTTGGCTATCCTACTATTAACATGGAAAGGTTAACATATCTAAGGTTAGCTAATGTCATGTATTCTTTTAAATCCTTGATCCATAGGTCTTTATTCTTTACTTTCACTTGCTGGACCAAGGTATAGCTGTACAAGATGGGCTTCCAATCAAGATTTTGCATTGACATGGATCCAATGTGGGCTTTGGCTATTTAGATTTCCTTTTTGTTGATTTTCTTGTACATGCCTATTTGATCCCAAAAGTATTCTTTCCACTTTTTATGTTTCTTGGTCTCATTTTGCCATGTGCTTATTTTGATTGTAGACTTTTGTTGAATGGCGTTGACCTTCTTCATTGAGAGGGTTCTATTTTCTTTGATCAATTTGCTAATATCCTAGTTGACTCTCATTAGCTACTCTTTCAACTAATGGACACTTTCATCTAGAATGCTCTTTTATTTTTCTATGGTGGTCAACCTTGAATTTTTGGCAGTAAGCTATTTATTCTCTTCTTGGATGGTGATCAGTGCCTTTTTGTGCACATAAGATTATGCTTTTGCAGTGGAGGCATTCTAGACCACCTTCTTCTTTTCTTGCTCTATAGCTTTATTCTCTTTGAGAGCTTTATCTAGTTTCTCTATTCTAAATTGATCTAGCTGATTAGGTACAACAAATTGGGCAGGATCCTATCTTTTGGCTCTCTGGGTGGCTAGCTCTTATTGCAAATGTTGCACTTCTACTTCTGCATGCTCCACCCTGGTCTCAGCCATGACCAGCTTTTCCTTCATGGTGATGAGGTCTAATTGTGCTACAATGACATCACTAGGGATGTCAAACAGGATGGTCATCATTTATCCTATTTGTAGTAGTCAATCTAAAACATCCTCATGTGCTACAAGAGTCATCGAAGTCCCAGCAAGCATTTGCACATCTATGGTCTTGGTCAAATCGACTAGAAGCATAACAAGCACATTAAATGATTCCTTGATGTGATCTATTATTACTTCTACTATGCTTACCACATCTTGATGCTGCATGACCACTACTATGGCATCTTCTTCTATGTTAAGCATCACTTGACAGGATGTGACATTGCCAGAGATTTTTTGCAGACACTAGGATTCTTCTCCGGATTATAGTGAGATCTATCCTCTTGTTAGATCTACCCACATAGTGGGTTGCATGGCATCGTTAATGACTTTGAAGAGACTTGACTCTTCTTTACTTCCCTAGTTGAGCGTTTTAGCAATTTTCTACAAGTGGATCATTGTTGGCTTGTAGTCTTGTGGTGGTAGAGGTGAAACTTGTGGCTCATAACATTATTTAGGCTCTTGTTTTTCTTCTTTTTTAGGTTCCACTTCCTTCTTTGGTTCTTTTTCCTCATCAAAGTCTTTTCTTGGTGCTACCAGTTGAAGCAACTAAGAAAAGGAGGCATTCTGAGCCTTCTTGAGAATGTCATTTGTGTACCCCAGGATTCTAGCATGATTACATAGCTTCTAGATGAGGTAGGGGAATGAAAGTGTTAGTTTCCTTGCCTTCTTTTCTTCAAATCACATTTAAATTTCTATGTAATATATTTGGGAAAGGTTGCCCATTCATATGGCACGTCCTATGGCCGCATATGTTGAAATCCTAGTGAGCCATTTGGTTGTAAAGAGATGATATGTGCCTATCTTGAAGTAGGTCCTCTATTTCAGAGTTAATTCATTATATGTTTTGTTATCCTTTCCATACACTTATCTTAGCCATAGTTTTCTAGTGTTGAGGTCAAATCTTGTGGATAGATGGACTAACTTATCCTTCTTAGTTGGTAGATTAAGAGCTTCATCGATTGCTTTGACTAAGAATGAAACATTGACTTCACAAATGTTGACAGTGGTACCTTATTCTTTGTTGTGCCAGAATTGGTAGGTTTTACTAAGGTACCATTCACTACTATTTAAAAGGATGGGCCATAGAGGTGATGTTTGAAGTTACGTTTGAATCACCTTTGAAGAAAACTCCATATATGGGCCAAAGTTCTTCTCCATGATGATTGTGATCAACATGGATTTTTTTTTGAATGGCCTCAAGGCATTTTGGGAACAACATGAGGTGTTGTCCTTGCATGGGGGCTTATAGTTCTATAGCCTTTCATTGGACCAACTGTTCTATGATAGGATCCTCTTGATGGATGTTGAATGATTGGGCTTCTTACTCTTCATGTTTGACATGCTCGCCTTGTTGGCCTCTATCACCCCTTGGGTGTTTGGCTACTTCCTATAAAGGTCCTACTTGAGCTCATCTTTTTGGGACCATCTACAATCAATCAAGGATCAGATGTTACTAAGGTGTTGTTATTCATCATTAATAGATGCATACCTTAGTCATGACCTTAGGTCCATTAGGTTCTTTAGTTCATATGATTGCAAAATTAGAATAATTTTCAAAAAAAGTACCCAAAAGTGTTTATCATATTTATGACCCTTTGTAGTTGGTTCCTTTTTGCTTATGTATGGTGTATTATGTAGTTTATGGTCCCTTGGGTGGAAAGATTAAGATTTTTGGCATTAATACAATTAATTTTGTTATTATAACACTTAGACTTTTTAACACTCTTACCATTATAATATATTTTGGGTGATAGAAAATTTTGGAAAAGTGGCACAAGTTAGGTTCAAACAGGTTCAAACAGCATAGAAATAGGAGAAGTAGAGACCCAAATATTGTAAGTAGAAGTTGGTTGTGTAGAGCTCTAAATCACAAGAGAAAATTTGAAAAACTTCCCTAGTTGCAAATGAAGAGAATGGGTTTTTGTTCACCATGGGGGTCATATATATAGGTTTTTTGAGACCTGATGTCGGGTATCCAACATCGAGGCTGACTCAATATTGGGATCCATGGATTTGCATCTAATGAGGACATTGAGCATAGAAAATGAAGCTTTGTGATTGGTTGGAAGGTTTAAGGTTAGGTCCATAGTTCTAGGGTAAGTATGAAATTAGTTTTAGGCATTGGAAGTGTAGAAGATGGAGTTGTCAACATTAAAAGCTTGGTAAGATGAAAGAAAAAAGGGGGTATTTTACTGATGTTGTGGAATGGGTTAATTATAGGATAAGGCAAAGCATGAAATGTAACAATTAAGTGCTTGGAAGGTTAAGAATGATGTGGTTATGCAAACAAGTGCAAGTCACAATAGCTATACAAGTGGGTCTAGCCTATAATGCCCTTGTATAACCACATCGAAAAATGTCTATAGGCACTAAAGGGGTTGAATGTAATGAATTTCTAGAAAAAAAAAACACACATGTTAAAACCACCAATTTAAGAAAATAACTCTATGTTACACAAAACCACAAGTTAGGATCATACGGACAATGAGATGAAATGGATTGTAGAAGGAATTGTAGGAAGTGGGATGTGAGGTATCATACCAAAGGCATAATGAATCCTTGTGTTTATTAATGGTCAAGTAATCATTAGCCCATCTATCCAAGATTCAAACCAATTCCAAACCACATTTTAATGACATCACATTGATTCATCACTTCAGCTAACAATCATAGGACTACCATAGTTGCAAGGAGTAGCATCACTTGGCATTTTATCTAAGGGAAGAGCTTATTTATGACATGTTATTTGTATTTTTTTGAAGTTTGAGAAGCCACCAACCTTCAAGCATGGGTACATGTCTTTCTAGTGAGACTTGCACAATTTTATTCAATGCCTTTTTGATTTTTCTCTTCCATTTTTCATTAGATATACAAGGATATTACAACTGAAGTAACTTGATAGAACATATAGAAGTGGCCAAAGAGAATCCATAGATTCCCTTGATGTCACACCCTTCACATCCCCCTTGGTTATTCACTTTCTCATCTAGGCACAATGATGATGAATTTATTATTAGTTTTGATGATGTAGAAGAATATCATTATGACTAAAGGCAAGAACCTCTTATTGATGGAATGAGTGGATGGACAATGTGGTTCACTATCTAAATAATCAGTCCTTCATGACTCGATAAGATAGAGAAAAACTCACCTCAATGGGATTCATGATTGTTTTATTCACAAGAAATATTACTTAACAAAGAAAATGAAAACAAAATATGGAAAAAGTTAAAAAGAGTAGGAAAATTTGTATCAAGTAATAAGAGTATGATAAAAAATTGTAAAAAAAAAAGATGAAAAACACCTATTAATTCTAATGGTTATAATGGGGGGTTTCTCCCATGTCTAAATGGTTGGCTATGGCAAGAATTAATAAGTAGATATTTAGGATTCATACATGTAGAAAACATTGGTGATCTTCCTTTTTCAAGCCACTAGGTGTCTCTTGGTGTAGTGGTAGTTGTGTAGAAAAATTGTTGTTGACAGACTTGGTTGTTAAATGTATGATGGATTATGGTATGAGGTCTATTAACACTGAGGAAGTTTGGCCCATGATTGCATCCTTGATTATGATTTGGTATGCATGGATTTGTTTGTCTCCCCACATTGCTAGATTCATTGCTGTAGTTGGATGTTGGAGTAACAATGGATGATGGCCCTTGCGTAGGGTTAGAGGGAATTGATTGTAAAAAGGAAGTAATTGCACCAAATTGGCATTATGCTAATTTGGATGATGTGGTTGGTCTATGATTTTTACACTTACACATGTGGCTTGTCCTAGAGAAAGGACATTTTCAAGTTTACAGTGGGGACCTACTAGTATCAACATGTTTATGCATGTTTGTAGGATAAGTGGCATTTGTTTGTTGATGTTGTGGTGCTGAACCTTCCTATGTCATTGGCGATGGCATGTGATGTGGTGAGGTATGAGAATATTGAGGATAGGATGGATGGTAATAGGTGTGAGGTGGTGATTGTTCAAGAGATGTCATGGATTGATGGTACTTGGGAGAGTGATAATGATGATTTGAAGTAGAGGATGTAGAATTGGTTGGAGAAATAGGGTGTTGAACATAATATCCATATAGTTTCAGTTAATAGGGAGGATGGGGTAGGTTTGGTGGTGGATTTCCCCATGACTGTGGGTTTTGCCAATGTGGTTGATGATAGTGTTGAGGCTGGTGATAAGTCCTACTAGGATAGTATAATTGGTAGTGGGACTAGCTGCCATCATTACCATGTATAAAAGGAAATCTCCTAGGCATGTGCTTCTGTACAAACTTTGAATTTAATGCACCTATTCAATATTGATGTAGATGGAACAAGACCAAGCAATGGCCCTTCACATGGTCATATTTGCAAATGTCACATCCATTATCTTCGTTTGTGGTTGAGTCTATAGCCTCACTTTCTTCAGCCATTTTTCCTATCTACCAAAAAGTGTTTCTAGCCATTTCTTGGTTTTGATTCCTTCTTTTTTTGTGATCACTTAATTTATTCTATGCTACTTCTCCCCTACCATCTCTACAAGAGTTGTAATATTTTCATATATCCACTCTGACATCCTATTAAACTTTACTTCAAGTTCTTCAATAGAATTTTGTATCAACAAGGGTTGTTGTGGAATCACCTTATCAAAAGCTGCCTCCCTCTCCTTACCATAGATATGACTTATTTATTTTGGAGTATTTGGTCTTGATGGGATTTCTTAACATTATCCCATTTGCATATCTCTCCTTCTTCTTTCACCATGCACTCAATTAGCTCTTAGATCTGATGGGTTTGTAGCTCGTATCATTGACCTGGGACATACATCATAAGGGTCTCCCTTGTTTCATTACAAAGCCCATCTATGATGTGGAAAAGTTTACTTTCCTTAGAGAAATCATGGCCTAGGCATCTATTTAGTAGAGAATAATATCTATCTAAGGCCATATCCAAGGGTTCATGTTGTTCCTACTTTCATCCTTGGATCTATTGCCTCAGGTTGGACACCCTCGCATAAGTTTGATATTTCTCATTGAAGAGTTCCAACATTATGGACCATTGTTAGATTAAATTTGGTTTTAAAAATTGATACGACACTTTGGCTCTATCGATTAGTATCCTAGGAAAGAGCTTAAGCATTTTCCATCCACTTTCAATGTTGTAGAAGGCATAGGCATCTTGGAAGACTTGTACATGATGTTGTGGATTTGTATCATAGCCTCCTTCAAATTTAGGGATATTGTTATATCAAACTTGGGTAAGAAAATTGGCTTGTGATGCTTGTGAGGTATTTTAACCACCTCTATGATATGTATTAGGCTCTTAATGGCCAACAAGGGTTCATCATCATCAGACATGTTGTGGTGAAAATTTCTATGTCTATTCATTTGATTATGATGATTTTTTCTATGTTCATTTTGATGTCTTTGATTTCTTTCATGGGTTAAATTTTGATGTCAATGATAAGCTTGGTCTCTATATCTACATTCATCTTTGTTAGAATTAGATGTGGAAGAGGAAGAGGAAGATGAGGAACTGGAAGAATTGCCATTTTTTCTATGGTGTTTCCCAGGGTCCCTTGATTTATCATTTCCAGGTCTTGAGGAGGTCTTAGGCCTTGAGGCCTTCCCTAGTCTAGGACTTACTTCATTACCTCTAGGGTTATTTTCTTAGGTGAATGTAGTCCTTGAGTGTCATCATGATGGTCATGAACATATGCAATCCCTGCATGAGGTTGGTCATTCCAACTTTCTTCACCATATATCTTGTTAGTTGTCTAATGAATGTTTTCATTATATAGTGCATTATCACTTCTTTGTAAAAGAGACGTTGTTGTTGGTTTATGGTGTGTGTGATTTATTATTTTCTAAAAGATATATCATTAATGCATTTATAGCAATCATGTATAATATAACTAATCTAGATAACTAGCACCATCCTTGGCAATGGAACCAATGAAGAGTGGTGAGGTACCTCTACACCCAACCATATGAATCACAAGCATTCACGCATGATTTGATCAAATTCTATGAATGGGACTAGTTGTGCATTTAAATCATTATGCTTTGATCATATTTCATTGTCTTCCCACTTGGACTAGTGGTAGCTTGTCACATATGGTTTAGACCAAAGTGAGGCATATGATTGATGTTTCCTAATCCTAAGCTACCCTAATGAAAACAAAGAGATAAATTAATTAAGCTAATAAAAAATGGAAAGTAAAATCTACACGAGCCTATGTGTGATGAGTATCCATTCCTAATCATCCATGCAAACCTTGGACTTTGCATAACTATCATTGGGATTACCAAACGTACATCACTGGCTTTCCAAAGGATACATTGCTAGGTTACCAAGTAATTACACTTAAGCACTAGCGAGTAGTCATACTCATTGCTCTTAATGATAGGAATTGTAAAGAGAAATAAATGGAAACATTAACTAAGAAAAATAGTAAATAATTAAATAACTAAATAAATAAAATAAATAATAAATCTAAGTAGATGCTACAATGATGAAAGTAATCTTGATCTTTATTTTTGATCATGTAATGTGTCCAAGTACTCACACTCAAGCAAGGGTGTCACACAATTACAAACATCACATTGTGGGCATGCATTGGGAAGCAACAAAATGAGAAATCAAGAATATAGAAAAAAGCTAACTAAAATCTAAAACTAAAACTATTTCTCAACCATCCACCCAAGTGTTGCATTTATAGGCTGGCAAGAAAGAGACGATATCAAATATCTAACATTGTTTCCTAGGACTTGATATCACATATCCAATATCGAGGCCTCAATATTAGGTATTTGATATTAGGGTTGACAAATCATGACTCATTGTAGATGAGAGAATGGAGTATCAAAATAGATCTAGAGAGAAATCAAGTGATCAAAAACCTAGATCATAGTCATAAGGGATCTTTGTGAAATGTGTTATTAAGATGATCCAGATATAGTCCATTCATGATTGAGACTAAGTCCATACCATTAGTAGTGGACTTGAATTGATGTGCTTATCCTTTCCTACCATTGTGAAATTATGACAACAACAACAAATAATCATCACACTAGGAGAAGAAGAAAATAGAAGAATGAAGTTGTTATAGATGTTTAAGAAAGAAATTTGGGCTTTAGTTAGAGAGATGCCTTTAGGCATGATTAACATTTCTTTCCAACCCCATAACTAGTGCTTGTATCCTAAGAGATATTCAAAGAGGTATGTTTTAATTCTCATTTTTTTTAATTTCAAGAATGAAACATTTACAAAGATGTACTTCCTTTGTGGATTATAGAAGGAGTAATAATACATTCCATGAGGAGTCATAAGATTTATGAATTGATTTAAGAAGAGAACTTAAGAAATTCCCTTGAAACCATACCTTTTTCTATTTCCATTTGTTCCTTCCTCAATTCATTGGGTAATGAGACCACAAGTTACTTTTAGTTTTGTTGTGAAAGAACCATAGCATTTCCATGATATAGATCTCACTTTAAGAGAGATGGAATAGGTAGATGTCATGAGCTTACTTTTTAGTACTATCGTAGAACTGATAATTTATTAGTAGATAGCATAATCCAATAATAAATTTAGCTTATATAGATAAATAAAAATATTAACAACTAAATTTAGTAGTCATCAAAATTCACAACAGTAACAGAATAAAATTAGACATTTCAAGAAAAGAAAAAGAAAAGACATGAATGGTTATGAAGTAAAGTAAAGTAAACATAGAAGTAAAATATATAAGAAGATCAAAAGGTAAAAAAAAATGGAAAAAATTTAGAAAATGATGTAAAAAAAAGGATAAGAACTTTCATCCTCTCCAAGCTATTAAGGTAGATGTTCTTCTCCCCCATGACTAAGTTGGACGGGGGAGATTTTAAAAATGGAGCAAGCTTGACTTTGTGTTAAGGTGTTATGGTTGTGGCTGGTTTCTTGGAAGTCTTTAAAGTATTTTAGTTGTTCAATTTTGACTAGTATGTACTTTTAAAGGCTTGTTGCGTTGTATATCTTCATAGTTTCAAAAGAAAAAGTTGAACTCATAATGTATGATCCTATCCATAGTGTTTGGAACTTAGTTTGTTGAGCACCATGCATAATATTCCAATAGAAAACCTTGTCTTATAGTTGAAATGAAACTTTATTTATTTGAGCATCATGACATTATTTGTGGTATGCACTATGTACTTCATTCTTCATTAAAGCTACCTTTCAATTCTCATCCTATACATTAAGCACCATTAGTCTTTCCTTTTATGCTAACTCGATGTTTAGGTTAAGGTCATATATAATTTTTAGTGTATAGATCTTGGTTTAAATTGGAAGCTTGGGAAATTTTCTATACACTAACTCAGAGGAAAAGTAGCCTTTAGTGAGTTTTCATGTTGAGTGATAGGCCCATAGGGGATCATTGAGTTTGGTGCTCCAATTCTTTCTATATCTACTAATGGTTCTTGTCAAAATTGTTGTGATCTCTCTGTCGGTAACTTTAGCTTGTTTATTAACTTAGGAGTGGTAAGGAGTTGTTAGTTTATGTTTCACTTCTAATCATTACATCAACTTATAAAATATAGCATTTGGGAAATAAGTCTCATTTTCAAAAATTGATGTCCTATGCACACCAAACTTGTTTACCACTTATTGTTGAAAGAATTAGGTTATAGTGGAAGAAGTACAATTGGTAACAACTATAGCTTTAGTTCATTTGATATAATAGTCAATAGAAAAAATAATGTAAGACTTTTTGTTGAACATGAGAGTGATGGATCCCATAAAATCAACTCTCCAAAGGTTGAAAGGCACAAGTGGTTGAATCCACTATTAGAGCCTTTTCTTCTTGGTTGTCATCCCTCCATCTCATTAGCTTTTCTTGCATGAATGGATGAAATGATGGACATTCTTGAAAATCATAGGGTCAAAATATTTTACTATCAAAATTTTTATGGCTATTCTCCTTCCTACATAATGGTCCCCACAAGGATTCTTGTGAGAATATTGGAGGACTCATAGTTGATCTTCATCAGGTATGCACCATCGTACTAGGCCATCTACATAGATTTTATAGAGTTAGCCCTCTATCTAGATGTAGTATTTGACTTGGTGGTGGAACTATTAGTTTCTTCAATGGTCCCATTTTGTAGGAGTCTTTGGTATGAGTAGATAAGAGAGAAATTGATATTACTAGTTTGTGATTGTTGGTGCTTAAGCTTTGGTTATTTAAGTAAAGAGAAGTTCATTTGGAAACTAATTAGATAAAGGCTCTTCATTAGCCTTGTTGTCCCATATTTATCAAGATAAATGATTAGGAATCACATTCTCAATTTTCTTTCTATCCACCATTATTAAATCAAACTCCTGTAGGATCACCAACCATCGTATAACATGGGGACTCATTGTTGACTTGTTCATACGAAAGCAAATGGCATCATGATTACTATGCATAAAAATGTGGCATGCAAGCACATAGCGCCTAAATTTTTAAAGAGCATATACCACAATCATTAGTTTCTTTTGTATTGTGGCATAATTATGTTGTGTATCTAGAATGCTTCTACTTGAGTAATGGATGTAATATGGGTATTTTTAATCATCCATTTGTGTAAGCACTACTCCCATTGCATAATTAGATGCATTTATCATGATACGGAAAGGTTTGTACTAATTAGCTGTGCATAGAATTGATGTTTCTATGAGCTTCTTCTTCAAGTTGTGGAATACTTGTTTGCATTTCTTTGTCCATTCAAATGCTACATCCTTCTTAGTGAGCTTAATAAGTGGTTTGATGATTTTAAAGAAGTTTTCAATGAAATGCCTATAGTAACAAATATGTCCAAGTAATGATCTCACATATTTGAATTTTTGAGGCTATTTGGTGATTTCTTGTATAACTCTTACTTTTTTAGGATCCACCTCAATACTTGTTTCTAAAATTTGATGCCCCAGGATGATGCATTCTTAGACCATGAAATGGCTCTTCTACTAGTTGAGCTGTAGGTTTGTTTCCACCCATCATTTTAGTACTTGCTAAAGATGGTCTAATGCTTGTTCAAAATCAAAACCATAGATAGAGAACTCATTAATGAAGACTTTCATACCACTATTCAAATTGTTTTTTGAAAGATGGTTAGGAATAGATATTAAAAGGTTTGTAGGAGCATTACATAGACCAAAAGGCATCTTTTTGTATGAAAAAATTCCCTAAGAACTTTTGAAGTGATTTGGATTTGATTCAAGCCACTATATCTATCTAGAAAATTGTAGTAGCTATGCCTTGAAATAGCATTCAATATTTGATCCAAAAATGGTAATGAAAATGATCCTTGAAAGTGGCCATGTTTAGTAACCTAAATTTTATATAGACTCTTCATTGCTTATTTTTCTTTGGTACAATAACAAGTGGCTTACCCACTCATTGTCTACTATAGGATCATTGAATCCAACTTTGAGGAATTTCTCTACCTTATTTTAACTTTTTTTAGCTTTGGGTTCAAACTCCTTTGTGATGGTTTCTTAAGCTTTATAGTAGAATCTATGTAGATATGATGTTGGCATATGTGTGGATCTATTCTTGTTATCTCATCATATGATCAAGAAAAGGCTATTGGATATTTTTTTCTTTCTTTTGGTAACTTTTCTTTCTATTCTTTAGCAAGTTTGACATTTATGATTATTGGCTTCTCATTGTCTAAGAGTACATAGTTTAAAGATGCTGGTAATGATTTCATTTCTAAGGGTTCTTATTTAGAATTAGGAGGGACTTACAACTCTTTCCAATCTCTCTCTAATTTTTTTATATGTTCAAATTCTAAGGGTGAGCACTTGATTTACTCCACCTCATCCATCTTATCTATATATGCACTTGTGAAGATCTTTACTGGTTCCATGCACATTATAGAACTAGAGCTATTATCTATAGTCAATCACTAGATGCCTTTGTATTTTGTGATTGTTGCATATAAGAACCTTTGAATACTAGTAGTTTCAACACATATTCTACATTCTATAATATATTTGCTTTTGGTTACCCATATTTTCTACATGCAGTTGCATCGTGTGTCATTGTATGCGATGCATGGAACTCTATTCTTCTTTATTTTATCAAATTCATTTTCCTTCAAAATTTCCGAGAGGTTTTTGATACCTATCTTGGCATTAATGGTACTTAGGTAAGTCCTCCTCATAATAATTAGGAAGTCCCCCTTGCAGTTGCTTACATGGATTACTATAAAGTTTGTTGGATAAGAACATCCACTACTAGTGGTTACAATATCCTTCATCACTTCCAATGGAATAGTAATGGGCTAGTCTACAAGCTCTAACCTGATATTACATTTCTTTGGTATAGGTAGGTTCCATATCTTGTACATTTCTTAGAAGATTAAATTCACTTTAGAATTTGAGTCTAATAGAGCTTTGCATTCATCATTTCCTACTATCTACAAATAGAGAAAAGGAATTCCAAGGTCAGTTCTCTTCCTAAAAAGGTGTCCTGCTTTTATCCAATCTATAATTACATGAATCAATATGACACTTTCAATATTTTTGGGAATCTTTGATTTAAAGGTTGCTCATGTGACACCCTCCTTTTTATATCTTAGATTGAAGAGCATTACAATGGGTAAAACCCCTAATTAAATTATTAGCCATGGCAAGGAACATGAAAATAAATGATCATGTAGTGACAAGAACCTAGCAAAAAGCCATGACCCAAAGGAAGAAAGGAAATAAGAAAAACTAAAAATAGAGGAAAGGAAAAAGTATAAATGTATAATCACATAAAACAAATATATATGTGGAAAATAGGCCAACATAAACTACAAAATTAAATCTCCATAACATAAGTATAGAAAGCATAGTATCACTAGTCTAATCTAGACATAATCCATGTATAATGCTAGAAGTCAAAGATATAAATAGCCAAGGCTACAAATTGAAAACATAACATTAATATGTCCAAAAATTTAAATAAACCATCTAAGATCTCTCATCTCCTTCCAAAGGAATCAACCTGTAAAAAAAAGGGTTATTAGGATAAAATTGAGTGAGAGACCTTGGTACCATATCTAATCACTAAATGAATAAATCTTATAAGATTTTGGAGCAGAATGGTAGACTTTCAAAACACTTTAACTTAAACAAGCATACAAATGAACATCCAAACATTCATCCATCAAATTATACCAAAACCAAGATTTTGTCACTCCAACCATGAAGTTACCGTAGTCGCAATTGGAATATTAACTGTCATCTAGGACATTAATTCTAATATTTTCAAAACATACCGATGCTAGAGGCATCACCCATGAAATCACCTCCAATGTTTTGGAGACACAAAATAAAAGGATTAATGAGCCATGGAATCACCCTTTCATGTGGGATTAGGCCTCCTAAGCAAGCCACACTAATGTAGCCCAACGAGGATCAATCATCAAACCATCTCTAGGAATCCCATCTTCAACTAGCCACATAAACTTGGTGCTAAATCCATCATCCAAACAACTAATAAACATACAACCATGATGAAATAGACTGATAATAGTGGCAATAATAATAAAAAAAGAAATCCATATCATTAAAGAGATTCATTAAACTAGGGGATCCTCACAATGATGTCGATCCAGAGCATAGCACAACATCATGAAACTTAAACCAATCTCATGAAATTTCATCATCAAATGATGAATCAAAACCATCATCCAAAGAGATCTCACAAATATGAAATACTAACCCAAGATGACAATTAATCCATGAAGAGGAATCCTTAACCAAGATTCATACCAAGAAATAGCCATTTAAGCTAGTGAAATATCAAATATTTGAAAATCAAAAGTAAACATAATCAATTCAACCAAATATTATAACATTCAAATTTCACAAATTGAACATAAGTTAGTCAAAAGGAAACCAAACAAAGAACCAATAATAAAAGAGGGAAAAAACATCATAATATTAAGATACTATCTAAATCATGATCACAAATAACTAGGATTTTATTTTATAATAGGATGTTAAGGACTTTATTAAACCCAAAATCAAGTCTAAAGTTGGACCATCACCTAAACATATAATAGTAGATAAAATTATTATAACCTTATCATTCATATGAATTTTATAAATATTCTAGATTCCTAAAAAAATCAATATCAATACCTATTATTTGTTAAACATTTAAGGAGGCATTTATCCGAGGTATAGAGTTAGAGACCCATGAATCTAAACTTATAGAATCAAGTTGAAACAAAAATGGGAAAAGTAGATGATAGAAAATATACCATAATGTTGTGATGGAAATGTATTTTTCTATGATGCCAAAACATTTTGAAAGATAGAAAATAAAATCATCTACAAAAAAATGTTAAGAAAAAACCTAGTATGATCTAGGATATATGGTTTTTTTTTATTGTGCATCATAAAAAATGTGAAATTATGGATAGTATTGAGTGAAAAATTTATAACTTCATCAAAACACAACATTTTCTATTGCTTCCAAATGGATATGACATATAATGCAAAATATAATGCATCTTTTAAGATTATTATTTTTAAAAAATTGTATAAATTTTTAAGAGGATTTCAAAAACCTATAGCAAGAATCCTAACTCAAACGAATGTAAAAGTTGTAGATGTTTTTCCATGTGTTATTTATTCTGCTAATAAAAAATAGTAGAGATCCTAGATTCATAAAGAGAAATCACAAAAGAAAAAAAAGAGAAATAATAGAAGAAGAAATTATATAGATTAATATAATAATTATATAAAGTTCATACGAAAAATATTAAAATATATAGATCTTCTTTGAAATTAATTTACAAAACCCATCGCATAGATTTTTTGGTAAAATCCTTACAAAACCCATGTCCAAAATTAGCAAAAACAACAATACAATTAATTAAAAAAATTACACAGACAAAATTCATCTAAAATGAATTCTATCCATTCAAAGTAAAACCCATAAATCCATAAATAGCATTAGAATTGTACAAAAAAAATAAATAATACCCATTCCACGTATGTGCATAAAACCTATAACTATAAATGGGGATGAAGCCATGATAACTCACCTTCGAATCTGAATGATGAAAAATTGGAAGAGAAACCCACAAAGATTCAAGAAATCTTCACAATTACTTCACAATCCACCCATACTCCCAAGCTCCATTCCTTCACAACACTAAATCAACAAAGCATGTGAAAGAATTGAACCATGGAAACTTTAATGGAGATTGTCCAAAAAACCATGGAATAGAAGAAAAACTCTAATTGTTCAAACTAACACAACTAAAAGAATAATTCCTAGAAATATTTACCATAATAAAATGTAATTACCTCCCTCACTCACCTAACTCCCACACATGTCAAAATAATAAAAAGGAAAAAATACCATAAAATCCATCATAGTAAAAAAATATATTCAAGCCTCCTCATAAAAAAATATGATAAAAATAATATAACAAAAACATACAAAAACATACATGCATACACATAAAAGTATTGAACCACATGACCACTAGGGCCACAATGTGTAGTCAAGGAACATAATTAAATAAACTAGTAACCACATGTCATGCCATGCTTCCAACCAATTCTCATTAAATCCTATCATAATCAACAATAGGGTTACCACACATCTGCTAGATGGTTATATATATATATAATGAAATATTGAAAGATACATGATAACATCCATGAACCTAAGCATTTTAAAGCTTAGCATCATCATAAAGTCTCTAGGAAAAACCATAAATAAATAACAAGAATAAGCATAGAATACATACTTGTATTAGCATCACAAATTCTACAGAGATCATACATACGAAAGATGCCAAAAGATAGGTTATTAGATATTTCCCCCCTTATGAGTCTTCCTTCTAGAATATCTCATGATGGAAAGAATGTAAATCAAATTCAAGCTTTGAAGTAGACTCTTGGAAACCATGACAACTCTACAAGACCTACACCATTGGGAAAATCTTGCTATGCAACTAGTGATTTGTCTTGTCCATGATCCTAATGGAATGCTCCAAATATGAGGCATGAGATTGAAGTTATAGCTTAGACCAATCAACAACATGAATATTATCAAAATTATTTTGTAGCTTAGTAACATGAAATACATCATTCATGTACAAAAGTTATGGAGACAGTCCAAAATGATATGCTACCTCTTCAATGCATTGAAGAACATCAAATGGATCAATGTAATGAGGTGCAAGTTTTCCCTTTTAACCAAAATGCATTAGGCCTTTCAATGTAGAGATACAAACAAATATCTTGTCATCAACCATAAACCTAAGAGGCCTTTTTTTATGGTTCACGTAGCTTACCTAATGCTCCTAAGTTGCTTTTAGTTCTTGAAAAATATTCCTAATATGATTTGTCATCCTAAAAATAATTTTTAAACTAATATGCTACCTATCCCTAATTGCATCCTAACACAAGGGAGTTCTGTAAGACTTCTCATGCAAAGCTGCATATTATGCTACCTTTAAACTAGCTTGATAGTTGTTATTATGAGTAAAATTTTCCAATGACAGCAAACTATTTTAACTATTTAAAAACTACAAGGTGTAATACTAAAGCATGTTCTCAACACTTGGTTAAATCTCTCAACTTAACCATTAGTCTATGAATGATAAGCTAAACTCATGTTTAGTTTAGTACTTAGGCTATCTATAAATGCATGCCAACTTGAGAAGTGAATTTGACATTATAGTTTGAGATAATCTTGGCTAGAATGTGATGTAATCATATGATATTAGAGATGAATAATTGTATAACATTATCTACATTGGTTGAAGTCTTCTTAGCTAGGAAATGAGTTAACTTTGTCAACAAGTTCATAATAATAAGGATAGCATCCTTTTCATCACTAGTACAAGGTAAACCGGTAATAAAATCTATACTGATCAGCTCCCACTTCCACATTGGAATAGTATAAAGGCATAAGTAGGCACTTGATCATTAGTGTTTAAGTTTAACTTGTTAACAAAGTAGACATTTAGCCACAAATTCTCCAACTTTCTTCTTCATGCTTGGCCACCCATACAACCTCTTCAACAGCTAGTACATCTTATCACCACCCAGATGCATCTAAAGCATTCTTAGGTGAGCTTCATCCAATAGATGTGCCATAAGGAATTAGGCACATATACCTGATTCTTACAACAAAGAAACCTAACTATATCAACTTCTGCAAAAGAGTTACCAGTATTCTTAATCTTCTCACACTAGGAATCACAATGCTGCTTTGTGTGAATCTCACTAATCACATCTTACTAAATTACCATATTATTGATCTTACTAGTCACATGACTCAAGGCATATGCAACAAAATTACTTTTCTTGTTCGATATTAGATGGTAAAATTAAAGTTCGTTAAGGGGTCAATTGACCTCCTTTGATTTCTGTTCAAATAAGATTGACTCATTAGATGCTATAATCCCTTATGATATGTCCAAATCATGAGGTACTCTTAAACCAAGTAGTGATGTTAAACCTTTAAGATAAATACTACTGCTCCTCACTCCAAGTCATGAGTGTGATAGCATGTATCATAAGGCTTAAGTTGTCATGAAGAATAGGCTACCACTTTACCCTCTTGCATAAGGACACATCCATAACCCTCTCCTGAAGCATTAGTATAAACATCAAATGGCTTTCCTAGGTAGGAAAAACTAATACATGTATTAAAATTAGTATACCATTGAGTTCATTGAAGAGATCCTAATCATGTTGTTTCCATAAGAAACTAACAACCTTTTGGAACAACTTCATGAGGGCTAAAGAAATGCAAGAGAAGTTCACAACAAATATTTTATAGTAGCATGCCAACCCAAGTGATGAGTTTTAGTCTATTGCATTGATTGGGCCTCATCAACATAGTTTGTTGCATCGATTGGGCCTTTTTGACTAGGCCTTGTCGATGAGGCCCTGTTGACCTAATCTATTAGGTCGATGTAGCCTTGTTGATGCAAGGGTCTATCTTGGTCTATAAATATGTGCTCACTAGCTGCATTTATGGCATTAATTTTTCAAAGTAGTAGTTGAGCTCTTACAATTTGTCTATTTGAAAGATAGAATATTTTTTCCAAGTGCCTATAGCAAGAGTCATTGAGTGTATAGATCTTTATTTGAGCATTGTTGTACTTGTGCATAACAATGTGTGCAACAATAAAGATGAACTTCTTGATAAACCTTACAGCATTCTGGATAGCTTAAATGTTTCATTTATGCATTTAGTGTTTTCAATTATTTATTCAATGTTTTCCTGTAATTAAGCTAATGAAGTAATTAAGAAAGATAAGCTAGATAGATTAAACACATAAGTATGGCCGCTTCGACCATAATATGTATTCTCTTGGTAATCCCAACAACATTATTGGTTGGTATGCCCAATAGCGTAGTGCTTGGTAACCTAGTAATGGATATGTGGGTTCAAGACATGTGCAAAAAGTGGGACTAGCTACTTATGTTAGGATTGCTTAGATACTAGTTAATTATTTAAATTAAATTAGTTAATCCAATTACTTTATCTCTCTTTAAATACCAAAACCATAAAATACAAAATGATAAAAATCAAATACCTCAATTACACTTAACTATACTAGTGTACATCACAAGTGTAATTGGGAAGACAATGAATGATCTTAAGGCAAGGTTCACTTCCTAGAAGACTAATGCACTGGAAACTATAAAGTCCATAGAATTCAACCAAATCGTGCATGAACACTTTGTGATTCGTATGGTTGGGCATAGGGATACCTTGCTGCTCATCATTGGTGCTATCACTAGGGACTTTGTTTGCTAAATGTGGACTATCTAGGATTAGTAAATATTAATAATATCATTGGATGAAATCAAGGTTAACATCACTCTCACATGGTAGATAACTACTAAGCACACTGATAATTTTATTTGTTTTGCAAAATGTCTTCTTCTCACAAGCATGAAGTTGTTAAACTATCAATCCCACAAAAGTGAAAAGTGGTATATACTTATCTAGATGAGTATGTATTGGACTTCACCTTCATCCTACATCAGGATGAACAACTTTGATGACATGACATGGAGGGTAACATCATCTTGCCCCTTGATTGTTCTATACCTGGGATGCTGTTTCAAACTCTTAAGAAGTTGGGCATTCTAAATCTTCACGAGGAATATGTTATGAATGGTTATGATGCTTAGGACTACCATCCCATTCAAACACAATGCAAGTGATATTGACATCAAGAGAAGCACCATGAGGCTACAAAGAAGAAACATTTCACTAATTTCTTGTTCCTACTAGATCAAGATGACAACGAGGATCCTTCCTTTGAAGGTTCTAAACATGAAAGTTCTCCATCCCTTGTTGTTGGTAATGAGGGTATGACCTTGAACTTGTAATCAACTATTCATAAATTAGGTTCAGGAAAAAGTAACAGTTAGGGTAGGGACTCGGGTAAACATCACAATAGCAAGGGATCTAAGGATGGTGGTCGTAATGAGTAGAAATGTTGTGGAATACATTAAGGTGGCGGTGATGGTCCACCTTCCTCATTGTAGTGACTGAAAACATCAGTGGCTAGAAACACCAAGAGGTCATTAATCGAATAGTCTTAACCTTGGATCTGCACGAGGGCTGTTCTAGATAAAACAAAAATGGGGTGCCCTGAATGTTCTAGTCGATCAGATATGGACTTAGTCGATGTCACTAAACCTTTTGCAAACATGTAATTTGAAAACAATGTTTATAGTGTAAAATAATAATTATTATATGCGAGGAAGTGAAAACAATATAAAATGAAATGATAAGCAGAAGAATAAAGTAAACTGGAGTTAAGAAATGCACCACTTCAAGATTACAGCTTTACTTTGTCAAGGTGGATACAATAAGTTGTGCGATGCTGGGAAGCACAGAGATTCCAAAAGTAACCAAGATGTTCAAAGCAAGCTAAATGTATGCTTAAATGTGGACTCAAGAGCTAACAATGCAAAATGTTACAAAGGCAATAGAAAAGAGCTAACCGAATGCCAAACGAGGATGCCAACTATTTAATTTTTACCAACTCTTTGGATTGCCAATTTACCAACAAAAAATGCTAACAATTGCTAATCAAGCCAATTTTTGCCAACCAAATTGCCAAAAGCTAAAATTTTTTCCAAACATCAGAATTGCCAATTTGGCAACATCTACAATTTTTGCCAACGCTGCTCAGGTTTTGCCAACCAACCCTTTGAGCATTGCTCTTTGGGGTATTTATAGGGCTAGGAGCACACGAGAAATGCAGTTTGGATGCCATGTGTCCTGGACCCACAAGATGTTGATGTGTCCATGCTACATGGACATGCAAAGTTGATTGATGAGCCTGCAGTGTTGTAATCACACTGTCAAAATTGGAGATGCTGTGCTACGCTGTGGAGCGTAGCTTGTTAGCGTAGCGTAGCTGCTTGCTACACTATGCTATGCTATGTAGTGTAGCATAGCGTAGCCACTAGTTCGAAGAAGAAATTTGTGTTGGAGTTATTTGTAGGTGTTGGAAGCCTTTGAAGTATATGGGCTAGCTCTGCAAGTTTGCTATGCTATGCTATGCTACGTAGCGTAGCATAGCGTAGCAACTGGCCTTAACTACAATTTGCACTTAAGTTGTAAACATTTGTCTGAAGATCATGCTAACAATCTACAACCTTTTCTCTTTATGATATGAAGCCTTTGAACTTGTTGATCCTACATTTTGAGATGCCTTTTTTTGTTCTTTGCATTGTTGGTACGCTGTGCTACACTGCATAGCATAGCATAGCGTAGCAACCATCATAGCCTGTTTTTTGCTTAATTCATCTTTTTTTGGTAAGAAAATTTTGCTAGAGGACTCGAAGTCGAGCAAGGCAACTAGCTTTGAAGGTCAAATGTGCTTGCCAAGTGCAATTGGAATCACTAAGTAAGCTAGGCCTTTTGGTCTTGCCTTTGCTACGCTATGCTACGCTGCATAGCGTAGCACAGCGTAGCACTTTGTCTTGCAATAGTTCACAGTTGATTGCTTGAACAACCATCTTCTGAGGCCTGCTACACTACATAGTGTAGTGTAGCGTAGCAAACGTCTTGACTAGAAAACTTGCCAAACTATTTCGCACATCCTGAGCACCGTCGACAAATCCACATGTGGTTTCTAAGTAAACTATCAATTGGATGAATTGTCCAGGTGGGCAGGCTAGAGAGTCCATTGGGCCTGTCAACACCAGGTATAGAAAACTTTCCAAACTAGATACTTTGAACTCAGAGCATCCATTTCCTGCCAAATTGTCATGATGCTGCACTTGTGGAAATTCTTTGCCTGAATTCTAAGACCTTGGTAAAGAAAGAGGATCCCAAAAGTTTTGGGTGTTTCATTAGCCCCTCTTTGTCGATGTCTAGAGGATGGACTCGAGAGAGGTCGACAAAGAATATGAAACAACACGAAAGGCAAAGTGCTAACACTACTCTTCAGTGATCCCTGAGATGTCGCTTAGCTATTCTTGAGAGTGTTGCATTGGTTATGTAGAGAAAGGAGAAGGATTAAGCAGGGCAGTTGGGGGGGGGGGGGGGGGAAGGAGGTTCAAGAAAATGGTTAAGATGAGATTTCACAAAGTCCCTTGTCGGAGTGCTTATGAGGGAGTTTTTTGTGTGGTCATCTTTTCTTTCACTAACCTTTGACCTCTCGTCGGAATGCTTAGAGAGGGTGATTGCAAAACAACGTATGTGCCATTTGTTTTAGGCACGCTTTGCCAATTTTTTTATGTGAGCTTTGCTCTTTTACGCTTTTATTTTGCTATTCTACCATTTACATTTGCAAATAACCTTATCATAGGATAGGTGTTTCTTTCCTAGGATGAGTTGTATTACATCCACATGGGGCTTTAACCCACCTTTAGATCCTTCCCATGTGGCGAGTTATGTTACACACATCATGGACTTTGTAGTTGAGCATATGGGAGGGATTTGCAGGTATTAAGAAAAGCTTGTAAAAGAGGTGAGAGAGTGGCTTGCGAGTGTGAGGAACGAGGTAAATGGGAAGGATAGGATGTACACTTCAAAGTAGCCAAGCTAGTCAAGACGAGCGCCTTGGAATGAAGTAGCATCTTGCTTCCATGGTGAAACACATCCCTGACCTACACCCCTTTGGAACACACCTTGCAAACACAACAGAAAGCAAACAAGGAGAAACAACCATGATGCAAAATGAAGGCAAAGGTCTTGCTTTCTTTGGACACTATTGGAGCTTTGGACATTGTTGCTGAGGCATGCGATGTCCAAACTAGGAAGGCCAGTAGTGGCTTTGGCAGCATCAACGTGGAGAGGTTGGCACCGAGGCAGTTAGGAGCCACTATGAATGCAAATGCTCAATAATCCTTGCTCAAGGTAAGCATTATTAGTTCAGCTGTGAGATAGGCTACCCAATAGCTAAACATATCTTGAGCTTGGGCACTGGCGGGGGCTAGAGGATAACAATATTGTGGCTAGGTCACAATACCATTGGAACTCTAGTAGCAGGTGTTCACCAAGGAAGCTACTACTAGGGAAATGAGCTATGGTGGCAGTAGGTCTGGAGGGTCAGCAGGATGTCATACAACATCTCTGGAGGATCAGTAAGATGCCAAGAGAAGTGGCGTTGCAGATGTTCCAGAAGGTGTTTTCTTGGCATTGTGAATTGCATTGTGGAACTGCAACGTTCCACCCCGTGTCAACACTGTGTAGTGTACTGGCATAGATGCATGCTAGGAACATGACACAAACCTAGTTTAAGGTCCTGGTAGATTTTCGTGTGCTGGTTTAAGGTCCCAACAGAACATGGTGTACTAGTTTAAGGTCCTATCAGATTGTTGTGCTAGTTTATCATTGTAGTGGATGGTCGCTATGCTAGCATAAGGTCCTAGCAGACCACTGTGCTAGTTTATCATCATAGAGGATGGTGGATTGTGCTAGTTTAAAGTCCTAGAAGACCATGCTTTCCTAGTTTTATGTCATGGCAGACAGTCTGTGCCAGTTTATAGTCATAGTGAACTGTCTGTGTGCTAGTTTAAGGTCCTAGCAGATCGTCTATGCCAGTTTAACATCATGGAGGACTGCTTTGCTAGTTTTATGTCGTAGCGGATGAGCTTTACCAGTTTTATATCATAGCAGATGTGCTTTGCTAGTTTTACATCATAGCAGACATGCTTTGCTAGTTTTATGTCGTAGCGGACATGCTTTGCCAGTTTTATGTCGTAGCAGACGTGTGCTTACCTTTGCTAGTTTTACGTTGTAACAGACATTTTCTTATCTACTTCATGAATTAGATGTAGTAAAGCTTGAGAAATGAATGATTCACTGGATTTGCAAACTTGTTGCCATCCATGTATGCTAGCTTGAAGGCCCCATTCCCAAAGGCTTTTGTGACCATGTATGGACCTTCCCAGTTTGCTAAGAATTTTTTCATATGCTCACAAACAGCCTTGGGAACGAGGTCTCCCTTCTATATTGGCCATTGATGTGGATTTGCATGATGTTTTTGTCATTGCTTGTTTTGATAATGCTCTATGCAACCTAGTGTTTGTGCACACTCCTCCTCTATTGAGTCAAGGTCGATGATCCTTAACTCATTGTTCTGGGCTTTGCTCACGACATTCAATAAGATCATCCAGAGTGATGGTACTTGCAACTCAAGAGGTAACACAGCTTCAGATCCATAAACAAGACTATAAGGTGTCTTACCTATCGCAATCCTGCATGTCATCCTGTAAGGCCACAACACATAGAGGATTTTCTCATGCCATCGCCTCTTGCTATTGTTAAGCATTTTCTTCAACAAGTTGATGATGGACTTGTTTGTAGCCTCTATTTGTCCATTTTCTTGTGGATAATATGGCAAGGAGAATGATTGCCTGATGTCAAGATTGCTACAAAAGGTTTGGGTTTCCACATTACTAAACTGTGGCCCATTATTGGTCACAATAGTCATTGGAAGCCAAAACCTTGTCACGATGTTGTCTACGATGAAGTGGAAAATCTGCTGGGATGTAGTCTTCCTTAGGGGAATAGCTTCCATCCACTTGGTAAAATACTTGATGGCGGTGATGATGAAGCTATGCCCTTTTGAAGACTTAGGTGTGATAGGTCCTATGATGTGTAGTCCCCATTGCTGGAAAGGCCACATGATTTGTGTTGTATGCAACTCTATAGGTGAAATGTGTAGAAGATTTGCATATTGTTGGCATGTGTCACACTTCTTGACTTTGTCTAGGCAATCACGCTCCATGTGAGGCCAGTAGTACCCTAGGCATATGATTTTTGCATCCATGGCCCTAGGTGCTATGTGTCCACCACATAGTCCCTTATGTACTTCATTAATAACCTTCTACGCTTGTTCCTCATTCATGCATGCTAGCAATATCCCATCATAGGAGCATTTTCACAAGGCGTTGTCTCCTATAAGCACATATTGCTGAGCATGCTTGTGGATCGCATCTATCTGGGTAGATGTCAATCCACTTGGGGGCTCTCCATGTTGAAGGTAGGCTTTAATGTTCATGTACCACCCCTAGGTATTCGTAGCGCTAATAGAGGCTACGTGTACTACCTGAGTGGTAGGCTCAGTACACTCAGTAATCAAAGCTGGCAAACTTGCGAATAAGTGTAATGACACATTTAATGCTAGAGTGGCTAGGGCATATGCTACAGTGTTTTTGTTGCGTGGCACGTGTTGAACATCCGTAGTGGAAAAATGTTTGAGCAAGGTTTTCACTAGGTCGCAATAGGATTACAGGTGTATAGCTTTGCAGGCATAGACCTTGGTGATTTGATTGACAACTAGTTGTGAATCTTTGTGAATCACTAGGTGTTGTATGCATAATGCTTGGGTAGCTAAAAGGCCCCTGAGTAACCCTTCGTACTCTGCTATATTATTTGTACAAGGGAACACAAAATGATAAGCTAAAGGTTGCATTTCCCTAGAGGAGAAGGTAATGACAACAGCTGCACTACCCCCTTGTGTGGTCGAGGCACCATCGAAATGTAAAGTAGCCTCAACATGTGGCGGGATGGCGTGGATAGTGCTAACATGCTCATTTGAGAATTCGGGATCTATAATCACCTGGTCATCAATGGGTAAGGTCATAAGTTGTGTCACTATGGCTTGATAGTTCATCAATGACTAGCTCACGTAATGCAAATCAAATTCCACCATTATTACTTTCCACCAAGCTATCCTACTACTTTCATACAGGTTGTTTATGATAGCCTAGATTATGTTGCTCTTGCAAATAATGTTAATCTTACTACGAAATAGGTAGTGTCTCCACTTTTTCAATGCAAACACTAAGGAAAGGTAGTTTCTCTCCACCTCATTGTATTTTGCCTCATACGCTATCAGTGAATGACTTAGGTAGTACACTGGTATCTCAGAGCCGTCGTCTTGTTTCTGACATAGCAGTGCCACAATAGACGTGTCTGAGGTGGCAAGGTAGATGAAGAAAGGCTTATCCCTCTGTGGTGGGTAAATAGCTGGGAGGTGCAAATGATCTTTCTTTAGATCATCAAAGGCTTGTTGGCATTGAGTTGTCCATTCAAAGTTAACCCCTTTCTTTAGAAGATGTTGCATAGGGTGTAACTTGTTAGTTAAATTTGCTATAAACCTTTTGATGAATTTTACTCTACCTTGTAACCTACATAGCTCTTTAAGGTTTGTAGGAGGTTCCAAGTTGATGATGGCCTTAACTTTGTTAGGGTCCACCCGTATTCTAGCCTTTGACACTACACACCCTAGCATGCATCTAGTTCTCACCCCGAAGACACACTTTTTTGGATTAAGACGTAAATCATGCATCTGACAACATTTGAGGACTACTCCTAGATCGTGGGGATGGTTAGCAGCCTCTTTATATTTAACTACTATATCATCTACATAGTCGTTCAACGTTTCTAGGATGTAGTTACTAAAGATGTAAGTCATGGCTCTTTGGTAGGTTGCTCTGGCGTTCTTGAGCCCGAAAGGCATCATAGTGTAACAAAAGGTAGCCCATGGGGTCATGAAGGTTGTTAACTGATGCTGTAAGTTAATGTGAATTTGCTTGTAGCTGGAGAAACCATCCATGAAGAATAACAGAGCATGACCAGCCGTAGTGTCGATGAGTTGATCGATACTCGGAAGTGGAAAATTATCTTTGATCATTACCTTGTTTAGATCCCAGAAGTCTATATAGATTCATATTCCTCCCATTTTCTTAGAAACTATGATGATGTTAGATACCCATTCTGAGTAATCAACTACCCAGATGAAACCAGCCTAGTATAGCTTGGTGATTTCATCCCATACGGCCAGTGTGTTCTTTGGTTTAACCTTGCGAGCCTTCTACTTAATTGCTTTCATGCACGAGTCTAAGATGATGTTGTGTTATATCAGCCTTGGATCTAAACCTGACATGTCATTGTATGACCATGTAAAGACTTCAATGTTATCTTACAGAATTTTGGCTACATCTTTGTGTATCTGCGAATCTAGGAGGGAACTAGGTTTTAACATTTTTACTTCCCCCTTGGATGTGGTCATAGGCGTTTTGATGAGAGGGTCCTCAATTACATCCTCGGCCTCTAAATCTAGGGCTTGGACCAGATGCCCAGGCTAGCCTGGGGATGCTTCTAAGGATGCCACAGTGTTAATTGTGGGTGATTCCTAGTCTATTAACTCTGGGTTCAGTTGTCTTGCGAGTTCGCCATGCGAACTTGTTAAAGCTAAAAGTGAAGAGAGATCATGATGGATTTCCATTCTCGCTCAACCGGCCAAAATGAGATGAATGTCTAGTCAAGGGATACCTACTTGTGGCAATTGTGCATAGTGAACATTTGCAAAATAGCAATGAGATGTAATCGG
The DNA here is from genome assembly GCA_015680685.1 of Gnetum montanum. NCBI lineage: Eukaryota > Viridiplantae > Streptophyta > Gnetopsida > Gnetales > Gnetaceae > Gnetum > Gnetum montanum. The sequence continues at coordinate 686,137 of MNCI01022025.1, forward strand.
TAGATGTAAGCATAAAGTATGATATAAAGTTTAAAATTTGCTAGTGCAAATATGTAAAACTACTAGTGTAAAAATGCAAAAGCTACTAGTTCAATGTCTTTGCGGACTGCCAATAGGTTAGAGTAGTAGTTTAAGGTTGTTGCGGACCGCCTAGACATAAAAATGCAAAACTGCTAGTATAAAGAATGGAAAGCTGTTAATGTAAAAATGCAAAATTGCTGATGTAAAAATGTGAAACTACTAGTTTAATGTTATTGAGAACTGGTAACAAGTAAAAGGTCAAAACTACTAGTTTAAGGTCTTTACAGACCGCTAATGAGATATTTTTATGAAGGCAAATGACTAGTTTGAAGTGTGAAGGTTTTTCGCTCAGACCCACTTGCCTTAATGTGAACAGTGCTACTACACCGTGGCAGGGATGCTACGTTGTACGGTATATTTGCATTAATTAGGGAGAGAGAATAACAAGTTTACTTTTCACCATTTTGGCTATAAATAAGGGGTAACCCCTAGTAAACTTGTCATTTTCACCGTAACAATGCAGAGCCGACATTCAAAGCGTAGAGCAATTGTGCTAATAAAGAGCAAGGTGATTTGATGTAGCAACGAAGAAAGAGTTGACAAGCAAGATGATGGCTCCTAGGAAAGAATGAAAACACCTGGCACTAGCCAAGGTCGATGAAGTGAAAGAAACCCTAGGGTGTGTGTCATAGGTGTGAGTCACAGTGCGAGAGGAGACACCATTGGCCTGGTAGGCTATTATGCTTTCTTTGTTTTTTTCCTATGCCTTTGTTATTGTTTCTGCTTTTTCCTATTTTTATTTTTGCGATTTTGTTTAGCTATCTGTGTTTTTTTTGTCATCGTGTTATCGTTATTTTGGCCCTTACACCACCATTGTGGCCATTTTGGCTATGGCGGATGCTATGCTAAGGTTGCATGCAATGTCATCTAGAACGCAATTGCTATGGTTGTTATTACCACAAAGGCTTAGATGATTTGAGCCACTTGGCATGCAAAATAGTGTAGCATACGACCCTTAAGAGGGTTTGGCCATGTGCGTGATGTGATAGCGTAACATGTGTTCTATCACGGCGTGATGCCAATCGCTTTGTGAGGCCTGAGATTTTTTGGAACTAATGTGACACATTGAACTCTTCTTTGTTTAAAGCTTTGTTTTTAGTTTTGTTGTTGCTATGCTAAGCTAGTTCTACTATGCTATTGCCTTCATGTTTTTCTGCTATGCTATATGTATGAAGAGAATCGTGCTACACTATCTGTTAAATGCTAATTCTGCTACGCTATGTCTGGATTCCACTCGAATATGCTATTAACATTTGCTATTGTGTTGTGCAGGGTAGCGCTAAGGCCAATCTTGATTGTCCTAGAAATTGTGGGGGTCCTATGCTGCATGAGCGAACCAGTGGCCAATGCTCCTCCACCCCATGCACGTGCAGGGCAGTAGGTGGTCTGGTTCCAGGAGGGGGTGTAGGACTTCCTTCAATTTCTCCTCCAACGCTTCAGTGTGATCGTTTGGTCACACTTAGCGGAGGAGGTAGTGGCCGTCATAACAAAAACCCTATTGCCTGGGGCAAATCGGGGTATTCTAAGATTTTTTACGGATGGAGTAATTAGTAGTAGGCAGGGAGAAGGATCCAATCAGTGCCCTAGAAATTTGAGGTGTTTGGCCTGGATTTGGGAGATGCCCGAGTATAATTGCTACCATCCCTAAAAAACTTTTTTTATTGCACATCACATGGTAATGTGCTTCCAAAACTCACCAGGAACCATTTACAGTGTTGGAGGGTGAGTTTTGTAGCCATGTTTTTCTACGCTATTCAATGTTTGCTATGCTAGCCAAATGTTAATAGCGTGTTTTTGTTACCAGGTATTTCATCAACGAGAATGGGCTTTACGATGATATAGATGTGTTGGCCTTAGCATAGATGATGCTACGGGAGTTTTCTTTCATTGAGAATATGCACATAGGTGTGATGGGCCAATGCAAGGGTGAGTACAAAACCTACCCAACCTGGTATTCCAAGCTCTACGACCGATGCAAGGAGTCTAGTTGGTTGGATGAACCCATCATTGTTGAAGATGTCTTGGTTGATCTTCCAACATTCCCATCATTGTTTAAACCTAGTAAGCTAAATAGTAAGTTACTACATGTTCAAGTGTCATTCCTATTTTTTCTACTACTTATGCTTTGCCTAACCTGTTTTTTGCTTTTTCTCCTTTTTTGTGTTTTTGTGCAAACTGCTATAGGGGCAAAGAAGTCCTAGGAGGTGACGATGATAACCTCTGGGCACTAGAAGGTCAACATCTACTTCAAGTATGGGGAGGTAGATGAGAGCCAATGTTGGATATGCAACATGGCCTCGGAATCCCTGATCAAGCACCTTCAAGATGCCAAGCTCATGGATTTGTTCCTGGCCCTGAATCCAAGCATCCCTACTACTGAGATGCTCGTCCTAGAAGACCCCTTTTCTGAAAAGGTAGACCACTTCTGCACATGTGTACACGGTGTGCGAGTGGTCCTTGAAATCAATGACCAGCTATTTGTAGACCTTTTCAGTGTCCCTACTGATGGCCTCCCTGTAGGGTCAAAGACTAAGAGAGAGGAAAACCATCGAGGGGACATTGAGGAGTGGCTAGGGGTTGCAAAAGGGTGAAAGGGGATCCTCATGGAGAAGTTCAAGTTGAGAGCTGCCAAAGATGTTTATCCCATCTTCTGTGCCCATGCTTTCCCCCAGCTACTTTCCCAAGGGAAGATTATTGGGATTGAGCAAGCTTGGGTGATGCGAGAGGTCATGGAAGAGGGGGGCCACTACAACTAGGCTAGGCATCTGTGCAAGGGCCTGCAAACTGAAATGGTCACGCTTCATAAGAAGCATAAGTCTCATTTCAATGTGCACCACACCTTTTACATAACCTTCTTGTGGCATTTTGTGGAGTTCTTAGTAGTCCATGAGAATGGAGTCTGGGTCATGCGAGATCGTAACTGGATTTCTAAACCATGGATCTACCAGATCCTCCAAACCACCCAAGCCCAAGATCCTCCAGAAGCTATTGGGGAGTCATTTTCTATGACAACTAAGGATCAGGTGGGCTATAACATCTGTGGCCAAGACAACATGGGAGAGGCGCCCCCTGTTGCTACAGGTAGCATATCGTAGGGGAAATGTCTCATTGCTGAGACAATGGCCACTAAGTTGTGGCAAAAGAGGCCTCATCTAGATGAGGAGCCTCCCCATACAGGTGAGGAAGGAGGGCCATCACTGTGGTTTAAGCTACGTAGGATACAACCTCCCATCGGTAAATGCTCTTCTCTGTGTTTGTCTCTTTACCTTTTCATTTAAATGCTTGCTATGTTGTGCTATGCTAGGTAGCATAGCATAGCGTAGCATCTACTTTAAGTTAACGTGGTTTAAGTTATAACACGAATATTTTTTTTGCTGTGAGAGGATGAAGAAGAAGAAGAAGAAGGTGATGAAGAGGTGTCGGCCCCCAAGATGGGGGCGGCAGATAAAGATGTAGGGGGCCTAGTCATAGAGGAAAGGGCCTTGGTCAAGAGGGAAGGAGCTCCTATCACTAAGGAAGGGGCTCCTATCATCAAGGAAAATCCTCCTACTGAAGAGGAGGACATTTTTGGAGATGAAGAGGAGTCTCCTATGGATGAGGAGGGTGTTGGTGCCTTGAAAAGAAAGGTGCTAGCAAATAAAGAGGAAGCCCACATCAATTGAAAAGGGACTTCTACCGGAGTTCCCTCTGCTGAACGTAGTTCAGCATTGGGGGACTGGATGAATGTTAAGGATGCTGCCATAGTTTTGAGCCAGAAATGAGGGGAACTACAATTAGACACTAGTGAGTTTGACAATATATTCAATGATATGTCGATGGGTGATCCCCCTGTTATCACCATCGAGGGTTTACTAGGTAGGTGCCCTTACACTATCTTTTGTGTTACTCACAGCTTTATTACAGTCCATCTCAATTATTACTAACGCATTTGGTTGCATGACAGACACCATTGTCAATGCTGCAGGACCTCCTCTGATTTTCCTGGAACCATGGACTGAGACCCTCGACTAGCTTACATTCATGCAAGGGGTCGTCGATGACATGATCGGCCATCTTAGACAAGTCGATCCTAAAGTGGATAAGTGAAGTAGCTATGCTAGGCTTTTCAGGGTTGCTACGCTAGATCTTTTGAATTATTAACTTTGCTATGCTAGTATGACTAATGTGCTCTTTGTATGTGGTAACAGCCTCTCGACTCAAATGGGACCCAAAACGGGTGTTGAAAGTCAACGCCGTGCCTACATTCCTACCCAAAGTGGCCAAGGTGCCTCATCGCATATACAACGAGGCTAGAAAATGCACTTTGCACTTGGCATGCTTCTTGTGCGAGTGTAGGTGCATCAATGAGGACCTATGGAAATGGGTCCAGAGGACTAAGAAAGAGAAGGCTGAACTGAGTATTGAACTGGGAGACCTCTGATCTAGGTATGAGTTCCTCCTGGCTTGTGATACCAATGATGGAAGTTGGCGCATGGCTGTCATAGATTATGCTAGGTACTGGATAGTCGTGTAGTGCAACAACGAGACCACCTGGGAGATAATAGAATAGCAGATGTAGATGGACCTATTGGCTCAGAAGAACCAAGACTGGAAGGATTATAGTGCTAGAGTTTACAAGTGGGGGAAATCCTAGAAAAACCATAAACATATGTATAAATTGGAACGTGCCACCTATCACAAACTATATCGGGATGCTTCAGTAAAGTTGTTTACCCATGAAGCATTCCTAAACTCCATTGACACTTCTAAAGCTTATAACAAGTTCATGGAGTAGGTAAAGGTCACTGAATCTCCTAAATGGGAAGTGGATCTTCCCATAGGTGAGACCACTACTGCCTCCTTTTCCCCGGGACTGTTGAGATGGATGATCGTCGAAAAGGAGAAAGCGGCTATAGATGCTTAACGAAGTGATAGGCACTAGGTAAATATCATGGAGGAGGAGTTCTGGCACTACCTCAGGCTTGATTTGGATCTCATACCCTTTGAGGCAGATGCGGGGCCATCTTGGGTTAGTCACTTTCTATTATGCAAAGGCTTATGCTCTATTCTAGCTTTCATGTGTTACTCTAGCTAACTACTTCACTTTTCATAATGCAGGTTCCAGATGAAGATGTAGGGCTTGTTGAGGGAGGCAATGAAGAGGCAAACAAAGGCAGTGCAAAGGAAGGCGATGCAGAAGGAAATAATGCGGGTGAAGATGATGCGGGCGAAGATGACCTATGACAGCATGGGTTTTTGATTTTTTTGAATTTCTGCAAAAATATTGCAAATATTGCAAACATTGTTTGATGCAAAAAAGAGAAAGTGTGGAAGAATATAATAGGAACCCTTCCATCAAGAAATGGGAGGTTTGATTTTGTGACAAGGAGGAGTCACCACTTGATGAAGTGATGAATAGGAGAGCCTTGCCCATCCAAAAATATATTTTTGATATTTCAGTAAAGGTTGATAAATTATGGAACTCTCTGGATGAAAAATTTTAGACTGCTATGAAGATTGCTAAAGAATCCAAAGAGCAAAATAGTGATCATAACTACAAGAGCTAAAACGAAGCTGAACATGCCTGCCAGAGAGGTAAGGGCAAAGCTATTGCCATTGAGGAAGTTGTGGAGAAAAACTTCAAAGATGATGTTGGTTGTAACATTTGTTAATATGAACATCAAAAGGTGTGTTACCCTATGATGTCATACTTATAAGAGTCTAGGATGTACACATTAAATCCTTGACTAGAATCTAGGCAAGCACCCAGACAATTACCTTATTCTCAAGGAAATCCAAGATAATTCCACCAACAATAATAAGTTTACTACCTGAGTGGAGGTCCACCACAACCATATGAACAATACCAATAGTGGAACCAACCACAATCATGGGGAATGCCATCACAAAAGTAGTAATATCCTTACAGGTAGCTAGTTTCATATGGGTACTATGTTTAGCAACCCTTCTCTCCAAGAAGTTCTACAAGTCATGCTTTATTTCAGCATCACTATTACCGTCCACAGTACCACCAAACACATTCACCATATACTTAAGAAGAGAACCCATATGCATGCCACCCTTTGCATCCATCTTTACACACACTTCTGCCCTCAACCTAGTTACCTCCTGCTTTGTCCATGCAGGGTAAGATTCCTCCATAGCCACAACAATGAAATGCTATGAGGGCTATACATTCACAACTAACTTTCTAGTCAAGTGGATTAGACAATCAATCTAGAAAAGATCCCTCTTTTGATCCAAAAATACTCTCCAACCTTCATAACCTAGTATGGCTAATCACCTTGCATCTCCAATACCCTCATCCTTTGCATCAAATACCTTTGAGTGCCCTTCAAAACAAACACCACCTTGGATTTTCACTATGATGCTAACTCATGCTATTTCCAATTGGATTAAGGATGGCAATCTTCCCATGAAAATATTTGACCTAGGAAGTCCACTCATTTACTTGTAGATCACTAGACATGAGCCATGCAAGGCTCTTCTTGATTCTTGTAGTGACTAAAAATGTTAGAGGTTGGAATGGTATATTGAGAGATTTTTAGTCATACAGCTTAACCTTGAATCCATGTGAGGGCCTACTCAAAATGGAGGTGGGGTGCCTAGAATGGTCTTGTCAATCAAACTAGGACTTATGGGATGTTATGCCAAAACGAATGCCAAGGGTTTGCACAATATTTGCAACATCCACGGTGTCAACTAGGGTCAGTGTAGTTGAGGTTTTTGGTGCAAAAAAAAGGTGTAAATGCACGAATGTGTAGAAAATAGTAAAAATTCAAGTAAAATGCTAGAATGTAAGAGAAAACACTAAAAATGCAAAGGGAATGAGCAAGAGAGAAATTGGCACCATCCCAAATGAGGGGAGTAGAGTTAACTGCAAAGAAAGATGAGGAGGTACATGGTGTATAGACAAGCATAGTAGGTAACATAGTCACAATATTAGGGTGTTTAGGCTATGAAGATTGACATCTATCATGAAGTCTATGGCTACCGAGTTGGATACTGTAGTATCTTGTAGATTGCAGTGATTTGTGGTGTGCAAGGTGGGCATGCAACGGTGTTGCAATGACATGCAGTAGTGTTTGCCAAAGTGCCAAGTGCTCTCAAATGCTAGAATGCCCCATATGCAAGTTTGCTAGTCAAATGCTTCAAATTCCAACTCCTAAAACATGAAACACTAGGGTATTTATAGGGCTAGGATTGTTGTGAATTATGGATTAGATGCCATGTGGTACAGGGGTAGTTGGGACTATGCTATCCCCAACTACGCTCCCACTGAAGCAAATGGTGTTCTACTAGTATGCTCTAATGGATCCTATGAGACTATTAGACTATGACTATGCTACAAAGACTATATGTGCGAGTGCTAAAAAGACCCCAAAGTGCCTGAAAACAATGTAAAATAGTATAGTTTTGGAGACTACACTCCAGGACTATGCTATCCACTCTCTTGAGTGATGTTGAGCATAGGTACAATGTTGGGGGCAAATGGGGGATGCAAAAGAAATGCAAACTATTGATCTTGTTTGCTAAAGGAATTTTGGAGTTGAGATGAAGGGTGGTGCCAAGTTTTGAAGGCTTCTAGAGGTAGTTTTGCATGATAATGCTGAGTATGCTCTAGAGCATAGTCCAATAGTTAGAAAAAGTTTGCAAAAATTATGTTCCAGCACTGACTACACTAGCTATGCTTTAGAGCATAGTCTTGGTAATGAGAACATAGTCGAACACTTTGAAAAATCTTGAAAAAATTGATGTCTTCCTGCAGACTATGCTAACTATGCTCTAGAGCATACTAGGAAGCATAGCCTCAAAAGTTAGAAAATTTGCCAAAATATTTCTTCCATGCCAACCTAGCCTAATAACTTTTGGCTTGACACTTAAGAAAATCTACAAAATTGACCATTCTTGTGCAAACTATGATGACTACTCTCTAGAGAATAGTCCCGATAGTGAGAGCCTAGTTACAAAACTTAGAAAATTTTGTAGTTGCTATTAACACTTAGAAAAATTTTGCAAATTTGGATTATTTGTGTCAACTACACTAACTATGCTCTAGAGTGTAGTCCTAGTAGTGGGGAGCATAGTATTAACACTTAGGAAAATTTTCCAAGGTTTGACACTTAGACAAATTTGTAGTTGAGACATTGAAGCCCAAATTTAGTGGTGTTTCATTGGTCGTTCTTTGTTGATGTCTGGAGGAGTGGCCTAAGAGACATTGACAAAAAATTGAAAAAACACCATAGTAGGCTTGGCACTAACATCACCTATTAGTACCTAATCAAAGGTTGCTTCACCATGCTCAAGAGTGCTAAGGGTAATGGTATGTTGGATGTAAAGGATGTAGGGAATGTGCTAGGTGATGACAAGGGAATGAAATGTGAATAGTGTGATATTGCACTGTATGGTACAAGGGTGGCTTGTTGTTGAAAGAATGACCTCTCATCAAAGTGCTTATGAAAAGGTTGATGTAGATTTAGGGTTAGACCCATTGTGAAATTGCAACTCTACTAATCTTTTCTTGGGGGCATGTTTTGCCCCATTCTCCATTTGCTTTTTTTTCTTCCTTTTGTGGTTGCGAGGTGGACCTACTTTGGGTTCTCCACATTGTGAAATGCTAGCTATGAGATGCTTTCCATCAAGTGAACTATGTGCCATATAATGGGCTTTACTTTAGTGCAACTGTATCATGTCTATAGGATAGGTGTTTCCTCCTTGGGATGAGTTGTGTTACATCCACTTGGGATGTGAGTAGCCCACAAAGGCTCCCCATGGGGCTAGTTGCATTATGTTTGCTATGGGTTTTGCGGTTGACATAGAAAACCTACCATATGCATCAAAGGGATTTGCAAGCTTAGTGATGTAGGGGAAGGTAAGGAAATGCAAGGTAAAAGGGATAAATGCAAGTAGGCTATAGTGGGGTAATAGGGATATGTACTCTTGAGTGGCTTCACTAGTCCAATCATGCACATCAAAGAAATATGGTAAATTTCCATTGCGATGAGATGCATCTCTGCATGATTTCCTCCGAGGCTTCATCCTATAAACACAACTTAGAGAAAAAAAACAACCATACAACATGAGATGAGAGTAAACTGCTAGATGTGAGGGTGTTGCAAGTGCTGCAACAACTAGACTAGTTGTAAGTGCTTGAAGAGCTAGTAAAGGTGTTAGGGTGATGATGCTGTAACTACCCCAAAGGGTTATGCTAATGATGAGAGCTCAAAGCATCAATGACATGCCCAAGGCTGGTAATGCTACAAGTGTGGCCTAGAGCTGGTAGTACTAATGACCATGGTAGGAGCTCTGGAAGGTTAGAAAAATGCCCAAGGGTGGTTTTGGAAGATCACCAAAATGCTAGGGGATGGTTACACTATAAATTTTCTAGAGGCCTCTCCCAATGATAGGAACTCCATTTTGGAACTACAGTTTCCTACCTTGCCCATGAGGTGTAGGTAGGTGGGAGAGAGTTGGAAGTATTCTTGCTCGCTTGTCTGTAGGACTATGTGTGTTGAACTATGAACCTAGTTTAAGGTCATGAAAAACCATATAATTTTCTAGTTTAGGATCCTAGTAGACCATGAACCTAGTTTAAGGTCCTATTAGATCATGGTGCACTAGTTTATAATCCTAGCAAACTACTGGGTGCTAGTTTAATGTTGTAGAGGATGGTGGATGTGCCAATTTAATATCATGACTTAAGGATGGGTTGTGAAAATTTTCCATCATAGTAGATAGTCTATGCTAGTTTATAGTCATAGTAGAATTTTGATTTTCCAATTTATAGTTATAGCAGACTTATCTATGCTTACCTTGCTCTGTCATTGATGAGGCGTTGCATGCTAGGGGTAGTACAGCTTTAGATACGAGTGGTTCACTAGATTGGAAAATTCATTGCTATTGTGGTTAGTAAGCTTGAATGCTTCATTATTGTAGGCCTTGATGATCAACAAGGCCCTTCCAAGTTGGTTGAGAATTTGTCCATAGGTTCACGAATGGCCTTAAGAACTAGATCCCCTTTCTTGATTAGGTGTTGATGCTAATTGTGATAGTGTTTCTATCGTTGTGTTTGTTGATACCACTTGATTCAATCAAGTGTCTGCATGTGCTCTTTCTCTATTGAGTCAAGTTCCATGGTTCTCAACTTATTTTTTTGAGCCTTCTTAATGAAGCTTGAGAGTATTACATGGAGCAATGGAACCTACAATTCAAGAGGCAAGATTTCTTTAGATCCATAAACCAAACTATATAGCATCTTACCTATTGCTATTCTTCATGTCATGTGGTAGGCCTAGAGTGCATAGGTCAACTACTCATGCCATTTTTCTTTTCTATTGCTAGGCATCTTCTTTATAAGGTTGATGATAACTTTATTCGTGGCCTTTGCTTGGCTAGTCACTTGCGAGTAGTAGGATGACGAAAAGGAATGTTAGATTCCAAAGCTCTTACAAAAGGCTTTGGTCTCAGCATTGCTAAACTGTGGCCCATTATCTATGACTATGGTCATGGGTAAATTAAAATGGATATGTTGTCAAGTATTAATTTGCAAACCTATTACAATGTTGTCTTCCTAAGGGGAATAGCCTCAACCCACTTCATAAAATACTAGGCTTTATTGATCCTATGATGTCCAACCCCCAATGTTGGAATGACCATGTGATTTGCATTGTGTGTAGCTCAATAGGTGGCACATGTATTAAGTTGCCATGTCATTGAAATGTGTTGCATGTCTTGATCCTAGAGATGCAATTGTGCTCCATGTATGGACAATAGTAGCCTAAGCATATAATCTTCATTGCCATTACCCTGGGTGCTATGTGGCCTCTGCACAATCTCTCATGGACTTGGTCAATGGTTTTCTACACTTTGTTATCACTAATGTAGGTTAATAGTATGCCATTGTAGGATTTGTGGCACAAGGTGCTATCCCCCATGATGACATACTATCATGATCATTTCCACACTACATCCTTTTAGATAGTGATTAGATGTTGCAAAGGTTCGCCCTATAGAATGTATGCCTTAATGTCATCTTACCACTCTACTATGTGGCATGTGCTTACTATAGCTATTGATGCAATGTCAATAGTTTGCATGATAGGCACAATGTAGTCCACCACTAAGTTGGGTAAGGTGTGAAACATGTCAAGTGTAATGCTTAAGGCTAATGTTGTTAATGCATCGACAATGAAGTTTTTGTTGTAGGAGATATGTTGAACATTAATAGTTGAAAATTGCTTGAGAAAATACTTCATGAGGTCATAATAAGGTTGCAAGTGTTGAGATTTACAAGCATAAACCTCAGTAACTTGGTTAACAACCAATTGCAAATCACCTTGGATTGCTAGGTTTTGTATTCCTAGGTTGTGAGCTACTAGGATATCCTGAAGAAGACCTTCATACTTCATCACATTGTTAGTGCATAGGAATGTAAAACAGTACGCAAAGGGTCAGATATCCCTAGAGGAGAACATGATTATAGAAATGGCGCTACCACCTTAAAAGGTTGAAGTACCATCAAAGTGTAAGAGCACCTCAAAATTGTCAAGAACTTGATTTATGCTAGTGACATGCTCATTTGGAAATTCTAGATCTATTATCACTTGATTGTTAATTGGGGAACCCATAAGTTGTGTGGTCATTTCTTGACCTTTGGTTGATTCTTGTGTAATGTAATTTAGGTCAAACTCCATAGTTATTACTTTCCAATGTGTAATGTGACTACTTTTGTAAATATTTATGGTAATTACTCAGAGTACATTACTTTTGCAAATGATGTTAACCTAGATATGAAAAAGATAGTGCCTCCACTTCTTAAGTGCAAAGACTAAGGCAAGGAAATTATTTTCCACATCATTATACTTTGCTTCATAAGCAACCAATGCATGGCTTAGGTAGTATACCAGGACCTTTATACCATCGTCTCACTTTTGACAAAGTAGAGAAGCAATGGACATATTAGAGGTAGCAAGGTAGATGTAGAAAGGTTTATCTCCTTGTAGAGTGTAGACCATTGGAAGTTGAGTTACCTCCTGTTTAAGGTTGTCAAATGCCTCTAGGCATTAGGCCATCCACTCAAAGTGGACTCCTTTTTTGAGCAAGTGTTGCATTGGCTACAACTTATCAGTTAATCATGTGATAAACTTTTGTATGAATTGCAATCTACCTTGTTACCTTTGTAGCTCCTTAAGGTTAGCCGATGGTGCTAAGTTGATAATGGCCTTAACCTTATCAAGGTCTATGCGTATACCTACTTTCGATACTATGAAACCTAGCATGTAGCCTATCTTGACATTGAAGACACATTTTTTAGGATTTAACCTAAGTTCATGCTTCGGGAAACATTTGAGCACAAGGTCTAAATCATTTGTATGATTTCATGCCACTTTAGAATTAACTACTATGTCATTAATGTAATCATTGAGTAGACTTAACATGTAATTTTTGAAGATGTACATCATGACTCATTGATAAGTTGCTCCTACTTTCTTGAGTTCAAAGAGGATCATAGTGTAACAAAATGTACCCCAAGGGGTCATGAAGGTAGTATTGAGCTAGTGCTCTAGGTTGATCTGAATCTGGTTGTAACCCAAGAACCCATTCATGAAGGACAACAAGGAATGACTAGTCATAGTATCAACCAATTGATCAATACTAGGAAATGAGAAGTTATCCTTAATAGTTGCCTTTTTTAGGTCTCAAAAGTTTATGAAAATTCATATACTTCCATTTTTCTTGGGTACAATCACAATGTTAGAGACCTAGTCCATGTAGTTAATGGCCTAGATGAAATTAGCTTTGTAGAGCTTAGTGATTTCATCATGGACTACCAATTCCACCTTAGGCTTAACCTTACAAGCTTTTTGCTTAGCTAGTTTTATGTTAGGATCAAGGATTATGTTATGTTGCACTATGTGAGGATTTAGGCTTATCATGTCTTCATAAGACCATGCAAAAGCCTTGATGTTTTTATTGAGTATTTTTGCAATGTTTTGGGGCTATTGAGACTCTAATAAAGAATCGACTTTCAATGCCTTTGCCTCACCACTAGGTGTTGCTATAAGGATTTTAACAAGTGGATCCTTAGTGACATCACTTTTCTCTAGATCTAGAGCCCTAACTAGATGGTCTAGCTAATTTAGTGGTGCCTCTAGGGATGTTATGTATTCATCATAGGCTATGGGCTCAAGGTTTAGGCATTGAGGGTCGATGCATCACATGAGATCACCATGAGGCTCGATAAGGACTAGAGGTGAGTGAAGATGCTCATATTTAGTCATGTTGAAAATCCTACTAGAATCCTACGAAAACAACCAAAAGAAATGTCAAGGCTGCAGTTGTATTAACAAGAGAAATATGCATAAAATAAAGAAAAGTAATGCAACAAATTTTGCCTAAGCATGCAAATCTGATTTTAAAAACAAGGGACTTGTGGATCAGTTTTAGGCCATGGCAGGCCATGAGGTGCTAGTTTAAGGTCTTAGCAGACTATGAAGTGCCATTTTAAGGTCTTAGAGGATTGTGATATGTGCTAGGTATGTCATTTGAGCAAGGCTTGATGCACAAGAAAAGTGAAATTGGCCTAGGCACTCACTGGGAAACAAGAAAAATTAATTTTTTAAAAGTTTAGGTGTGGCTAGAAAACTCAAAAATTTTTCTAAGTTTGGTGACTACGCTTCCACCTAACTATGCTCTACATTGTTGAGTGTAGTCTTGAGGTAGGTGAAAAGTTAAGTGGTTCTAGGGGGTATAAAAGCATGTTTCACCTTGGGTAAATTTGTCATTATCAAAGTTAAAGATGTAAGCTTTCCAAAGCGTAGCATAGTTGGAAGAGCGTAGTCACCATAATGTTGTGCCGAGTGGATGCTAGCACCCTGGGCTAACCAATGTGGATGCTGGAGAGTGAGCTAGCACACCTACTGTAGGCGTGCATGGAGGTGTGGAGGGCACCACCATTCACCAAGTGCCCCAACTATGCTCTCTACTTTGATTTTTTTTCCTTTGTTTCACTTTTTGCACTTGGACATTTTGAGGGAGGATGTTGGCGGAGTCTTGCCATGGCAAGGGCTACTGGTGCTATGGCCATTGTGGTCACTATGACTATGAGTGCATGCACACAAAGTAAAGGTTTTTTTTTTTTTGCTTCATGAGGGCTTAATGGTGATTGATGCAGGAGTAAGGGTTTGATATGATTTTTGAAGGATGAGGGTTTTGATAGTAGTGGCTAGGGATGGCTAGTTGTGTGCATAGGGTTCATTGTAAAAACTTTGTGTTTTTCATGCATAGGGTAGGGGATTTGGCTCTTGGCGACGGTTGCTAAGAGTCACCACTTGTAGGATTGAGGGTGGGGCTTGTAAAATTTTTTCATTTTTTCCATTTATTAGAGAATGTGTGGCAGGGGTTTGGTGATGGCCTTAGGGCTACCACCTATAGGGCTAAGATGCTACAAGTTTCTACAATTTTTCTTTCTTTTTTTTACTATTATGCATGGGGTAGGGATGGAGGCGTTGGTGGTAGCCATGGATGATCGCCTTAGGGTAGGGGTGAGGTAAGGGATTGTCATTTCTTTTTCTATATAGCTTTTGAAAGAACAGTAGGGATAAGGGTTCTATGGCTACCCTAGGGTTGCCACTCGTAAAGCAGGGTGCATAGCAGAGGGTTTTCCTTATGATTATTTTTTCTTTTTTGATTTTTTAGGTGAGAGAAAAAGTAGCCATAGTGTGCCTAGGGGCCACAGGGGCTATAGAGGTGTCATGCCTTATAGCAAGGATGCACAGACATGGGGTTGTGAGAGGGAAATGCCAAAGACACATTTTCTACATTTTGTTTTCATTATTTTTTCAAAAATTTTTGGGGCTATCGCAAGGCATAGTGCAGGGGTGGCATCATAGGCAACAATTAGTTTTTTTTTTTTTGAGATTTTTTGAAATTTTTGGGACACGCTCCATGGGTAGCATAGCTAGTAGTTAGAAATTATTTCCATAGTCTAGGACTACACTTTGTAGTCTCTAGAGCATAGTCAGTGTAAGCCAGAGTTAGAAAAAATTTGCATGTTTTTTGGACTATGCTCCTGGAGGTAACCTAGAGTTAGATTTTTTTTTAGTTTTCTAAACTACATTGCCTAGAGTTAAAAAAAAGGTTGAAAACCCTATGAAAAGTGCTAACTTGTGAAATTTAAAATGCTAATGGTACATTGCCAAAACATGCAACCTATAATGCCAAATATGCAAACATGTGAAACAAAATGCTAATGCCATGCAAAACATGTTGTGCCCTAGTAAGTACTAGGAGCATCAAATGTGTATGTTGATGTCCTATACCTACGGGGCCCTAATGGGTCCTACGATGTTTTTGCTAACTTATGCTATTTTATGTTAATTTTGCTAAGTTTAATTTAATGTATTTTTGCATCTAGTGTACACTAACGCTTTGTTTATTGCTTTGCAGTTGCAAAGCATTCCTGAAGCCCATCCTAGTTGTTGTGGAGCTTGTTGGCATTCTTTGTTGCATGAGTGAATTGGTGCCCAACACACCTACACCAAATATGTAGGTGGATTATCCAGTGATGTGGTTTTGGCCAAGGGCAACTGATTTCTTGGCATTCTTGCTACAATACTTCAGTGTGATGATATGGTCACACTTAGCAATGGAGGTTGCGGGTGTCATCACTAAGACATTACTACCTAGGGCCAACTAGGACATCTTGAGATTTATGTCTGATGAGCCCACTATCAGTGATGGTGGAGTAGGTGGTTCAGGTCAAGGTTGTAGGGGGTACTTGTCTCTTATCTAGGATTTGGTGGATGCTGAAGTTCTCTTGCTACAATAAGAGAAACATCCTCTTCATTGCTTTGTGCATGCATACTTTATTCTAGAACCCACTTAGAATGGTGTATTGTGCTAGAGGGTAAGTGTTCTCATGATTTTTGTGTTGTGTTCCTTGCTACTAGCCCATGCTATATTTGCTAACTACTAACTGCTCATGCTTAATGCTAGATTTAGAGTTAAGGCTTAGGGTCTCCATGATGAGGATAAGGCTCTCCTTGACTTGTATTGCCATAGAGGTGTTTTGCTCTAGTTCAAATGTTCAGGAGGCTGTCCTTGAGTAGTTGGAAGCTGACCTAAAGGATCACCCTAACCAGTACCTAAGGGTGTTCTAGTGGTGTAGGACCTATGATTGGCTTGATGAGGCATGGGCTGGTGGGGAGCTCATCCTTGAGGAGGAGATTGCACCACCACCTCTATTTCACACACCATTTGTTTTTTGTAAGAATCTATCATTTTGGCTTGCTCACATATGCTTATTGATTTACCTTTGCATTGTTTTTTTCTATGTTACAATTGTAGTTACTTCAGGAGAGGTAACAGTGATCACCACATGTGGCACTGAGGCCACCCTCATCATGAAATATGGTGATGTGGAGGGGGCATAGCACTGGTTGTGCCATCAAGCCTTAGAGGCATTGACTAGTTGGCACACACATGCTAGGCTGATGGACCTTTAGTTGGCTTTTAGCCCAAGCATTCCAGTGGTTGAAATGGTCACCATCATAGACTCATTCAATAGCAATGTCCACCACTTCGTCACCCATGTGTGTGGTGTGAGGGTAGTCATGGACCTCAATGAGGCTTTCTTTGTTGACCTTTTTAGCCTTTTCACTGATGGAACTTTGGTCATTGATAAGGCCAATAGGAAGGTAGACCATAGAGGAGGAATTGAGGGTTGGTTAAGGGCCACTTAATCTCACAAAGGCATCTTAATTAAAGATGTGCATGTGTCTAAGTTCTAGGAGCTCTACCCTCTCTTTTCTTCCTGCACCTTCTTGAAGTTTCTCTTCCAAGGAAAAATCCTTGGAATTGAGCAAGAACAAGTGATGAATGAGGTGCTACAAGAGGGCATGAGGCTCAACTAGGCCTCCTACATCGCCATTGAATTACACAGAGAGATCATAGGCTACGCTATACCTTCTAGGTGAGGTTTCAAGTACACTTCATGTTCTTTGCAACATATATGTGAAGGTTTGTGGAGATCCTAGTGGTTTGAGATAGTAAGTGATGGGTAGTGTAGGACTATGAGTAGTTGTCTAAACTTTGTATAAAGCGCATGTTCACAACCACTCACTCACAGGACCCCCTAGAGGGGATTGATGAGTTGTACTCAGTGACAACCAAAGATCACTTGGGTTAGTCACACTATTCCTATGATAGTGCAAGTGAGTGTCTTCTAGTTGTTATTGAGGATGTGATTAAGGCTAACCAATATATTGTGAAAATTGTGGGGCCATCTAGGGAAAATATCAAGAGGCTAGGCCCTACAAAGGATGTTGCTCCTGCTGTTGGATAGGCAAACATCAAGAAGATCTGCCTCAAGATCTCAAGCTTGTGCACAGATGTTGCAGGTTAGTATATGTATAGATGCATTCATTTTATATTTTTTATGTTTATACTTTTTATGTTTTTCATTATGCTATGCTAATGCTAAAATGTTATGCTTGCAAATTAGAAGAGAGGATTGCCAAAGTAGCAGTCATAGTAGTAGTAGAGATGGCCTCTCCTCAACTTGAGAATGAGGAAGCATGTAGGAAGGAGTTGCATGAGGCTACAAAGGCCCTCCAATAGTTTGAGGTGGAGGGGCTACTCCACCTTGATGAGGGTGATTCTACTAGCCTCTTTGATGGCGTGCAGCTAGGAGATGCCCCTACTCTCACATGCGAGGGCTTGCTAGGTAAGTACCTTACATTGCCATATGTTGTTGCTCTTTTGCTCTTTCATCTTTGGCTATTTAGTTGTTTCTTATTGCATTGTTGCATTGGAGCCTTAGATGTACTTACTAGCGATCCACTATCTACTTCTATCCATTATATAAAGCTATGGGTAGAAATGCTGAAAACGTTTGCCTTCATGGAAGGCATCATGGAGGATATGGTTAACTACCTATAGTAAGTAGATTCCGAGCTTAGTATGCATATGATGTTTCTTTGCCTTACATTTCTTTACTGGTATAAATGCTTAGGTTGTGGCTAATGTTGATTTGCTCATTGCATGCCAATAGGTCCTAAGCTTTGTTGGGATCTAAACTGGGTGTCTAAAGTAGATGCCATCCTCAAGTACCCTTTTGAAGTGGAGCAGGTGCCTTGTTGTGTGTATGAGGTAGCTAGCAAGTGTGCACTTTCCTACGTGAAAGTGTTATGGGTTTGTAGCACTCAAACGAGCACTTGTGGAAACACATTTATGAACTTCAGGAGAGAGTGATGAGCCAAGACATGAAGATTGAGGATCTTCAATTCCAATATGACTTCTTGGTGGCTCATTCATGGGGAGATAGTACTTGGAAAACTATAGAGATCGATTATGCCAGGTACTAGTTGGCCATTTAGGACAAGAATGAGGCTACCAAGGAGATCATTAAGTGGTAGTTACAGATGGATTTACTTGCCTAGAAGAATCAAGATTGGAAGAATTTCAATGCTAAGGTGTGCAAGTGGGGGCATACACAAAAGAACCATAAACACCACTATAAGCATGAATGAGATGCATATCTTCAATAGCTCAAGGAATATTTTGTCAAAAATCACTACCTTGAGATGTTTGTTGAGGAAATTGGTGGGAGATGGACCTTCGAGATGTTCTCTTGTTATACAGTGGTTAGTGGTTCCTTGGAGTGGAAGATTATCATGCCCTCAGGGGAGGGTTCATTTTCCACATTTTCTATGTAGCCACTTGCATGAACCACCATGGACAAAGGTAAAACCCTTGTGGGAGTTGACTTTGGCCAGGAGGATTGGATGCAGCTATTTGAGGTCGAGATCCTCTGATATTTGGAGGAAGGCCTTGATAGTTTTCCTTCATACATGATCAATGCAAGACCCTCTCAGGTTAGTTTTTTGTGTTTCTTTTATTCTTTTCATGTTAGTTTGTATATTTTACACTTACTTACAGGTTTGCTATTTTGTTGCATTGTTAACAGGCACCAGGAGATGCTACAGGTCCTAGTGATGCAGTGGAGGAGAGACCTCCACACCTGCCTAGTACCACTAGTTGAGCACATCTTGATGTAGCCCTATTGTTGGGTGTTTTCACATTTTTGTGTATTTTTCCACATGGCATGGATGGCCATGCTATGTGCTATTATTTTCTATGAGATGTAATGGATATCTTGCTACATGAAGTGTATGATGAGTAGACTTTTGCACTTGTTTATTATGTTTTGGATGCTACTAATGTGATGAGTTGATTTGAATAAGTTATCGATTGCTAGTTTTATGCCATTTTAGGCCATGTGTGTAGATAGCATGTTGACAATTTTAGGCCATTTTGGGCCCTAGTGATAGTTTAAGGCCATTCTGGGCCATGTGATAGAAGGAAAAATGTTGATCATTTTAGGCCATGGTAGGCTATGCGATCGTTTAAGGCCTTTTTTGGCCATGGTATTTTCTGGTAATTTTGAATTTTATGTATTTTAAAATTAAGTGAAAATGTAAACTAAGTGAAATTGTACAAACAAAAGAAATGAATGTGTAATGAGGCAAATAATGAAAAAATGCAAACAACCAGGATAAATGCAAAATGCAAATAGGAAAAGTATTTAGAAGTTGGGGTAGGTAGGCACCTAGTGCATGTTGAACTAAGGGGATGCCTTAGTCATGTAATTGTTTCCTAATTCAATGTGGGTTTTTGGGCACATAGGGCCTCAACAGCATGATACAATACTTGCCTTGACCATCATCAACTATGTTGAAGGGAAATTTTTCCCACAAGGTGACCTCTAGGAGGTTAGTGGCTCCCTTTGGCTCCTCAAGTTAGTTTGCCTCACATGTTTCACCTTCATCCTTATCAGGAGATGTGTCATTGGGGAACTCTACCTCTGACCCTTGTTTAGTGTCAATGTTGCTAATAGTCAGAGGGGCTGCATTATCACCATAGATGATAACCTTATCACATTCTTATAGAAGGTGGATTTCTTGATGGATTGGGGAATAGATAGCCCATAGTTGGGCCAGCCAGGGCCTATCTAGGATCAAGTTCAATCTAGGCATCTCCTTGATGATAATGAATTTCATGGTGGTGGGGAATTGCTCCCTTGCCATGAAGGCTACCATGACTATTCCCTTTACAACAATGTAGGATCCATTAAAGGATTTTAGGCATGGTGTCTTTGTTGGTTTGATTTGGTTGGTGAGACCTAGCTTGTCAATGACTATGTAGGGGATGACATTGGTTTTTGCCCCATCATCGATGTGCACCTTGTGGATTCTGCACTATCACACATGGATTATGATAAACATTGGTGTAGTAATAACTTGAGCCTTCTTAGTGTCCACCTTAATTGCCTCATCATGAAATGCCAAGGGTGTTGAACTCGACTCCTGTGGGATAGGGGAAAACATCACAACATGGATGGATTATTCATCACTGGGATGTCCTTCATAATAAGAATGGAGGTCAACATATGGACTAATGCTTCATGATGGGTAGAGGAGGTCATTATTAGGTTGTACAAGCTTAGTGTTGTGTTTTTTTGTTTTAAAACTTGTTTGACCTATGCTAATGTGTTAAGAAAGTCCTTTTCACTATCCACTACCTTGTTGTTGGTCTTCATCTCCTACATGTGGCCCAAGAGATGAATCTCTCATGGAGGAGACTTGGGCTTTACTTGCCTTGCTTACTTTGGAGCCTCAATGCTCTATTGTTGGCTGCTTTTTGTGGCCCTCTCGGTTGATTTAGCCATAGGGATAGAGGACAAGGGAATGGACTTGGATGGGCCTAGTGCACTTTGCTCTCAGTGAGGCCTAAGTAGTTGATCAGTGAGGTACTCATTGGGCCTCTTGGGTTGCCATCTCGATTGCTTATTGGTGTTGCTTACAAGATGGGGTCTTGGGTGAGTAGGGACTAATGTGTTTTCCACCACTAGACTCTAAGTAGGTAGGGAGTTTGCATGTTGCAGCACCCTTATGACAAAGGGTGACTGGGCGGTTGCTACTGCAACATGCTACAGGAACCTAACCACAAAGGATGTTATGGGTGCTCAAGGTGGTTCCCTGACAACAAAAGGGATCCTAGAATTAATTGATGATGAGGAGGCCTCAACGTCACTAGAGGATGAATGAGCCATGAATGGCTCTTATGTTGGTTCTAAGTTTTCATCAATGCTAATAGTGTTGATGGTGTACCTTGCATTGCTTGCATTAAGAGGATCCTTGTAAACCCTCATTAATTGATTTTGGGGGCAGACTAGGTTAGTTGCATCAAGGACTAGCTTGTTCCTATCAATCATGCATTGTACATCATCCTGTAAGGCCATCCAAAAGTCTATATCATGTCTAGGAAATTGGTGATATTGGAAAAACAAATCTAGTCTAAAATTCTTAGGGACTGAAGGCTTATTTGGTAGTGTGGCTAAGGTATTCTTGAGAAGCTCACAATATCAATCATGCTACTTATGAGCATCCTCAAACATCTAGTTATACTAGATGCATCCAACATGAAGCTGTTGGTCCAAGAGGTCTGATAGCTTGATGGGCATTGGTGTGTACTTTAAGTGATTCTTGCACTCGAATTTGGCCTTGGGGAAACTAGTGCCATGGCCACTAAAAATGTAGGCTAGTTGTTTCCACAATACTAGAGCCAACTACCTTCTTGTTGTTGGTTGAGGCCTTAGGACTTGGCCATTGGTCTGGTGTTGTTTGGCTTAGCCTCATTGGCTACTATTGCTATGGTTGTGGTTGCCTACTTTCCCTTGTCCTTGTTCTTTTCTTTCTTTATGTGCAATTTTTTATAGGCCACGTAGGCTGGGTCTTTGCTAGCCTCCACAACATCCTAAATGCTCTTAGTTTGAGCAAATGCTTGGCTTAAGGATTGTAGGGCAAGGTAATACAACTTTAACTTAATGAAGTCAATCATTGCACCTTTAAAAATAGCCAATAGGTGTGTTTCTACTATGGGATCATGTATTTCATTGAGTGATGTAGTCCAGCATTGAATGAATATTTGCACGAGCTCTAAGTGGCCCTACTTAACTTAGATTAACTAATCCAGGGTTGCCTCAGGCTTCAAGTTGTATTTGAAGCACATGATGCATTAGGTGAGTAACTTCTCCAAAGGGAAGATGGAGGTCATGGGGAGTGCATGGTACCAATTCAATGCCTTATTAGTTAAGGACATGGCAAACACATGAATGATCACATATGGCCATGCTTGTAGTAAGAGGCATTTACACTAGAAGGTCACTAGATGGGCATTGGGATCCCCTTCACCATTGTATTTGGTGAATTTGGGTAGTGGAACCTTGGGGGGTAGTGCTTGTGGTGGAACTATAGGACTGATTGGATCATCTTGGTAGAAGTCTATGATAGGGACTATTTCAGAGGAAGTAGCCTTAAGCCACTTGACCTTTTTGGTTAGAGTTTGAATAAGATGGAATGTTTGATCCAGACTTGGTGAGGTTGCAACAGGCTACATGGGTTGTGCTACGTACTATGCTATTTGGGAGACCCACAACCTAGCTCTAGGTTGTATGACCATGCATGATGTTTGTTGCATAGGCTATGCTAGGGATACATTCGCTAGACCCCACCACGTATTCATGGGTTGGGCTATTGTGAAAGGTGCTAACATGATAGGTGGGATGAAAGATGCCTGAGTCATATGCAATGGAGGAATATGCATGATGTGCATGTAAGGTTTTATAGGTGTAACAGTTGCTGGCATGGATGAAAAAATGGGTTGAATAAGCTGAACAGGATAAATAGGCTAAATATGTTGCATAGGTATGAAAAATTTTAGGCTAAAAGGATGTGCCACATCTTGACATGTTTGCTATGTTTGGTGGGTTGCCACCATGGCTATGGACCTAGGCGATGATACTGGGTTGATGAATGTCTCCAAAAAGATAGATTGGTAGGACTCTGGAGGAATGAAAGTGAAGTTTGTCTACTAGAATAAGGTGTGGAATGAGTCATCATGCTTGGATCAAGCTTCAAACTCATCCTGCTCCTCTTGTAGGGGGTCCTCATAGCCTATTCCTACCTCATGACTGATGTTTCGGATGAGGTTATCTAGCATCCACTGGTAGGACACTGTGAGTGGAATGAAGTCCACAGTTGAGGGGAAGTATTCCTTCCTATTTTGGTGCATAAGCTTAAAACTATGTTTGACATCCATTTCTGGGTGGTCTACATACAATCTTCACACAAAGGAAGTCATATTGCTCATCATTTAGCACCATGTACTCGAGTGGTAGGTTGTGCAACCTAAAGGATTATCTCTATTCTATGATAGGGTTGAGAGGATTGTTAATTAGGATTTCTTACTGAACGGGCTAGACAACAACTGCACTTGAAGTAAAGGTTGAAGGCTGCTCGAGATTCATGATGCAAGGTGAAAGGAAAATGCAAAAATTGTTGTTTGCAAAAGGTAGAAAAAAGGCTAACTTTGCTAACTAGAAAAATGACTAAGTGTGAAAATGTAGAAAAAAATGACTAAGTATAAAACTATTAAAAAAATGGCTAAGTGTAATCTATTGAAAAAATGGCTAACTTTGGGACTACGCTCAATACTTTGGAGCCAACTATGTTCTCTATGCTAAGAGCTAGCTACGCTCTCCTGAGTGCCCAAAATTTGGCTAAGTATAAGGTATATGCTCTTGTGTTATCAATTAGGGTTCTAGGGGAATTGATGATGGGGTCCAATCTACACCAATGGTTTGCAGACAACTCCTATGCTGGCATGGAATCTAGTTACTGCTAATGTAGGGCCATAGGGGTATGAAGTCTACGCTAGCTTGGAGCTAGCAATGGTGGTGGAGAGAGCACGCAAGGCAACAACCAAGGGATACAATGAAAGGAAATGGTAGAGGCCCTCCTTCTAGTTCTAGAAATCTGTAGTGACTAAAAATATTAGAGGTTGGAATGGTACACCAAGAGGTTCATGTTCATACAACTTGATCTCACATCTGTGTGAAGGCCTGCTAGAAATGAAGGCGGGGTGCCTAGAATAGTCTTGTCAATCAAACTAGGACTTATGGAATGTTACATCAAAACAAATGCCAAGGGCTTGCACGATATTTGCAATGTCCACAGTGTCAACTAAGGTAAACATAGTTGAGGTTTTTGGTGCAAAATGAAGGTGCAAATCCACAAATGTGTAGAAAATAGTGAAAAATGTAAGTAAAATGCTATAATGAAAGAGAAAATGCTAAAAATGTAGAGGGAATAAGTGAGAGAGAAATTGGCACCACCCCAAATGGGAGAGCATAGTTAACTACAAAGAAAGGTGAAGAGGTACACAGTGTACAAACAAGTATAATAAGTAGTGTAGTCATAGTCTCAGGGTGTTTGGGCTACAAAGGATAACATCCTCTATAAAGTATGGGCTTGATGGGTTGGCTACCACAATGTCATATAGGCTGCAATGGTCTACAGTGTGCAAGGTGGATGTGCAACTGAAACACCGTTAAAAATCGCGAGTCGGCCTCAGGCAAAGATTTGCAATTCAAGCAAGGGTGCATCTCAGCATTCTAGAGGGGGGAATAAGGCAGAGCAAAGCCAAGAGGCGCGTAGCATCAAGTCCGCAACTTCCTGTGCAGATTCCTAATCTTTCTATGCTTTTGACTGTTTACGCTATATCACGCGACATAGCGTAATGACGCTCAGCATGATGGTGTTTCGACATAGTCCTGCATCAGAAGGATAGTTGCTTCAGCATAGGGAGAAGCTTAAGCAGCGTGATATGCGATCTCTTGTGTATTTTGCTAAGTCTTTTGTTCAAGGGCAAGTTTACGCTCTATCACACACGTCAGCATAATGAGCGTAATAAGCTCCAAAATAGTCGAAGGCAGAGTCTAGAGAAGCACAACGTTCGACACTTTTTCTCCCGGCACATGAATAACTTGTCTTTATGCTCGTTACGCGACGGTGCGTATCATTGCGTATTTCATCATTCAGGCCAGACATTGTTTACGCTTCGTTACGCGCAGCTGCGTAGTGAGCGTAAATTAGTCATTATTTACGATTCGTTACGTGCAGCTGCGTAGTGAGCGTAAATTAGTTATTATTTACACTCCGTTACGCGCAGCTGCGTAGTGAGCGTAAATTAGTCATTATCTACACTTTGTTACACGCAGCTGCGTAGTGAGCGTAAGACAATTTTGAGCATGTTGTTTTCATACCGGATTACGCTCATACACGCAACACAATGCGAATGAGTGTAATACAGCCTGAAAGCAATTGAAGCACGCTCAACATGTACCTGCTCTTCACACTCACAACACGCAAATGAGCGTGTTGTGCGTAGTCATAGTCTGACTTAAAATGATCAAGTCAACGGAACCCGAAATATCCGGGACCCACGTCATCAGGGTTGCACCTTTTCCACGGAGCGTCGCGGCCTATAAATACCTCAGTTGACAGAGATACAAGGGTTGGAAAATTAGAGAAGCAGAGGTATTTTTCTGAGCACCAGAGCATTTACCACTTTGAGCAGCAGAAAATCAAAAGGGTAAGAGCATTTTCTAAGCAAGGAAGCACTTATCACCTTGAGCAGAGAAACGAAGAGCAACCTTTTGACAATTGCCGACAACATCATCCTTCAGCAAAAACAAAGCACAATGCGCTTGAGCCTTAGCAACAAGAGAGAGCATTCCATTAGCGATCGCTGCCCTGTGCAAAATCTGCTGGAAGCAAAGAAGCAGAACACGGATTGTGAGATTGTCTCGCCCAGTTTGCAGACTCTACCGGCCAGAAACAATTGATTGGCAGATCTCAGAGCTTGACCATCCTTGCATCCCAGCTTTGGCCTACGAGGTAGATCGGACTTCTGTCTGGACAGTTTCCTTGTTGTTTTGTGCTCATTTTTACATCAAGTTATCGGGGGTCTCTCCCATTGTAACGTAACATACATTCTTTCAAAGATCGAAACATAGATCTTTGAAAATCACGCGTTTCTCTCTTGATTAGCGTCTCTTCGGCGTGTTTGACGTTATCAGCGTAGCGATCCATCCACGTCATTTTCCTCCCATTTCACGATTCCTCGAATCAAATCGCAGCACGTAAGGATCCGTAATCTTCATTGTTTTACTGACCCGTAAGTCCCCGTCTGATCGACAAGACCGTTCAGGGCACCGCGGATTCGCTTTTTTTCCAGCATAGCCCTCGTGCAGATCTGTGGTTAAAACTGTATACACGGAATCTCGGTCGGTATTTCCAGCTGCCGACGTTTTCTGTCGCTACAGTTTTCTGGCGCTAGAAGGAGGGCGTCAGGCTTCGATCCGAATATTTCGAGTAGCCCTAGTAGTGATCCATACCCTAAAACCATAGACGTAATACCTCTAAGGAAGTCTACGGTTAATCGCGTGGTACAGATCGGTCGCAAGGATGGTTTCCTTGAAATCCTACAGGGTAGAAAGCCTTTTTGTGCTTTTTGTTGCCAGCCATTTTCTTTTAGATCTGATTACCAGTTACCGCTAACTTCAGTGATCAATGGATTCTTTGTACACAACCACAACCGCCATGGTCCATACCGATCTGGGTGCTACACCTATGAACCCTACGGCGGTCACAGGACTAGCTCCTGGCGCAACTGGACCTCAGGGCCCATTGCGCCGTTCATTAAGGCTTCAGGGGAAAGAGCCTATCTTCACAGTTATAACCCCTGAAGAATACAATTTCATATGCGTTAAGATCCAGGCGAGGCTAGCTCTCAGCCGAGCCGAGCTGGAGGCGAAGCGAAACTTTGAGGTGCTCCACCGAGGGGGCTATGATTTTAAGCCGACAGCCTGCGACATAATCCCCTTGACCGAACACCAACACGAACTTATCGCACAGTTGGTCATGGCCAAAGGCCAGACTTCACAACCTGTGGTGGATCCCCAGCATGGGGAAGAGGCAGAGGACGAATTCGCGGCTCTGTCAGAACATTCGTTCCATACCCTGACGCCCCACATGCACGTAAATCCGTTATTCCCTTTCGACGGAGAGGCAGCCTCTTTTGACCCAGCCATGACCGCGCAAACGCACATCCCTGCCTTTTCGCAGGCCAACGCGCAGCCGTCTGGGTTGCAAGCACAACTACCGCACCATAACGCGGGGGTGGTTCCATCACAACAGGTAATTAGTATCCCAGTGGTGATCTCGACGACTGCCGTGCCCCATTTCATCTCGCAGATACAACCCCATAACGTATCTATAACGCGCCTGGCCTAGGCCATGCTGCTTCCACATCCGTAAACTCAATAGATACCTATGATCGCTCAGCCTCAAATATACGTCCAGCAACCTGCCACAGATCAGTGGGCCAACCCAGCGGTGCAACATGCTCAGTCTGTAGTGTACGGCGTGCAGCCCCCGTTTGCACCTGTAACGCAAGCTCCACAGGGGATCCCGCAGTATACCTATCCCTATTTTGTGTAGCAGGCAACTACCAACCCCTCTGCCCAAACTAGTAGGTGGTGGTCTTCACAGGCCCCTCCGCCTGCAGGGATCCCCGCCCAGCCAGCAGCCAGCCAGCCTCTTCCGTTGTTTCCGTTTCCTGGTGCCGCCCCCCGGTCCAACCTCCTGCGCCTGCTGCACAGGCACCTCCATCAACGGGTCTGGACCAAGCCTTCCAGCTTATATAGACCCTCACTGAGGAGGT
>MNCI01022025.1:727581-744277 GCA_015680685.1 Gnetum montanum
AAGAGCTCCGAAAACTGTTCTGGGACAGGAATTATATCAGATGGGGAGGGGATAAACTCGTGTCCTCCTCTATAAAAGAACTCGAATTGTCTCTTTACCTCCATTTCAGCCTGATCTACTGCCAGGCCGGCTTGTATTTTAATGCAAATAAAGTTGTATTGATCTTGGGTTATGAGGTTGGCAGCTGGGTCTCTCCCTTGTAACCTTAGAGACCGACGGGGCCCCATTGTGGATGGACCCCCCGTATGCGGCGCGATAGGTTGCTGGGCAGCCATGGCATCTAATGTGCCAACGTCCTGGGCAGTGGCAGCAGTGGCGTTGATAGGATTCATGATTGCTAACTATGCAAGTTTTTTTTTTTTTAAAAAAAACAAAAAAAAGTGATTTAAGCGCAAGTACGTAACGTGGATGCTAGTCTATGGGCGACGCAGACGCTAAGTGTTCAGCGTAAACGCCGAACTAAGGAGATATGCAGCGTAGACGCCGGCGTAATCGTGTAGCGTATACGCTAGGGTTTGTGCGGCGTGAACGCTGGCGTAAATGATCAGCGTGAACACTGAGGTAAGCGGCGTGAACGCTGGCGTAAACAGCGTGAACGCTGAGGTAAGCAGCGTGAACGCCGGCGTAAATGATCAGCGTGAACGCTGAGGTAAGCAGCGTGGACGCTGAGGTAAGCAGCGCGAACGCTGGCGTAAGTAATCAGCGTATACGTCGCTCGCAAGTAAGTGCGTAGCGCACACACTAGGGTTTAGGGTAGCGTGTACGCTGAGGGGTTTGCTGGCGTAAACGTCGATTTTAAGCANTATGTTGGAGCTGAGATGAAGGCTAGTGTTGAGTTTTGGAGGCTTTTGGAGGAAATTTTGCATGACTACGTTGACTACACTCTAGAGCGTAGTCCAACAGTTAGAAAACTTTTGCAAAAATTGTGCTCTAGCACTAACTATGCTGACTATGCTCTAGAGCATAGTCCTGTCAGTGAGAGCATAGTTGGACACTTAGAAAATTTTAGCAAAAATTGATGTCTTCCTGCAGACTATGCTAAATACACTCTAGAGCATAGTAGGGAGCATAGACTCAGAAGTTAGAAAATCTACCAAACTATTTCTTCCATGCTAACCTAGCTTGATAGCATCTATCTTAACACTTAAGAAAATTTATAAAATTATCCATTCCTATGTAGACTACACTAACAATGCTCTACAATGTAGTTCTAGCAATGAGAGCATAGTAAAGACACTTAGAAAATTTTGTAGCTGTTGTCGACACTTTGAAAAATTTTGCAAATTTGGACGATTTGTGTCAACTACGCAGACTACGCTATGGAGTGTAGTCCTAGTAGTAGGAAGCATAGTATTAACACTTAGGAAAATTTGACAAGGTTTGACACTTAGAAAAATTTGTAGTTGAGAAATGGGAGCCCAAATTTGGTGGTATTTCAATTTTGGTTCCGGTGTCAATATCATCTCTCATGACATGTACAAGGCTTGGAATCTACCACCTCTCAAGAAGAGAAATATCTATTTAGAATTGGTAGAACAATCAATCATTGTTCCTTTGGGATTAGTGAAGGACATTGTGATCATAGTAAGTGGGTGGTCCTATCTCATTGATTTTCTAGTGATTAAGGTTGAAAACTACAAAGGTGACTTCCCCATCATTATGAGAAGGACTTGGTTAAGCATAGTCAATGCATGTATGGGCATAAGGAACCTCTCCTTGGAAATATCCAAGGAAAAGGAATTTGGAAAGTTAGAGAAGAAGCGTATTTCATGCATCATGTACAATGATAATGGGTGCAATTACGTGCAAAAGATTTGGTCCATCAAAAGTACATACATCAAAGCATGCAATNACTGGGCGTGAACGCTGGGCGTGTACGCTGGTGCAACACTTAGAAGATTTTTGTGGTGTTTCAATAATCAATGCCAAACTTGCTACTAAACAAAAAGAAAAGTTATTAAAGGTGGTTAATAAATGGCCAATAGCCTTTGCTTGGTCATATCTTGAGTTGAAAGGAATCGATCCAAGGATATGCTAACATCACATTTAGACTAACTCAGCCATGAAGCCAAGAATGAAACCAAAAAGGTAGCTAAACTTGAGATTGAAGCATATCATCAAGGAGGAAATAGAGTAACTCCTCAAGGTAGGGTTCATCTATCCTATCATGGATAGTGAGTGGGTTAGCAAACTCATAATTATGTCAAAGAAAGATGGCAAGTGGTGGGTTTGCATTGACTTCAGGCTATTGAATATGGAAACATTTAAAGATCATTTTCCATTGTCATTTTTAGATCAAGTGTTGGACACCATATCTAGGCATTGCTATTATAGATTTTTGGATGGTTATAGTGGCTATAACCAAATCCAAATTGTGCTAGGAGATTAGGCTAAGATAACATTCATGAGTCCCTAGGGAACTTCTTCATATTATAAGATGCCATTTGGTCTATGCAATGCCCATGCAACATTTCAACGCTTGGCCCTTAGTATTTTCCAATAGCAAATTGATAGGTGTGGAAGTCTTCATGGATGACTTCTCCACCTATGAAGTTATGTTTGAGTAAGCCTTGGATTGCCTTGTGCAAGTACTAAAGAGATGTGTTGAAGCAAATATGCAACTTAACTAGTAAAAGAGCTATCTCATGGTCCAAGAAGGCATTTTAATAGGGCATAGAATCACTCAAGCAGGGATTGAGGTAGACCTAGAAAATATAAGGATCATCCAAGGAATTACACGTCAACCAGAGATAATCAAATATGTTAGATTATTCCTTAGACACATAGGCTACTATTGGTGATTCATAGAGAATTTCTCTAAGATGAAAAAACCATTGGTAGAGCTTACAAAGAAAGATGGACCTTTCATCTAGACTAAAGAATGTGAACATGCATTCCAACAGTTAAAGGAGAAACTTATAGAAACACCAATTCTACAGGCACTAGACTAGTCTAGGCCATTTCACATCATGACGGATGCATCTAATTATGTCCTAGGAGTAGTGCTCACATAGTTGGATGATAAGTAATGTCCATACTACATCCACTGTGCAAGTCAAATCATTATGGGAGCATAATTAAATTACATCACCATGGAAAAAGAACTAATGGTCATGGTGTATGCTCTTCAAAAGTTTAGGTAATATGTGCTTGGCTACAAAGTATTTGTGCACATGGACCATAGTGCAATTTGCTTCCTCATGAACAAGCCAATGTTGAGCCCTCGTATTATATGGTGGTTCATGATCTTGTAGGAGTTCAATATCACAATGGTAGATTGAAAAAGAACTAAAAATGTGGTTATTGACAACCTCTTTTGCTTAAGATAGGATAAGAAAGAGAAAGAGAGTCCACTCTTTGATCAGTTTCCAGATGAACTTTTCTTTACAAGAGCACTAAATGACCAAATTCCCATATAAAAAACATGATATAATGACATCCTCACCTATCTTCTCACTCAGGAGATGCCACAAGATCTTGAATTTAGAAAGAGGTAACAATTTCTTCATCGGAAAAAATACTTCATGGAAATCAATGAACATCTTTAGAAGGTGTGTGCTAATGAATTGATTCATTGGTGTGTCCATGATGAAGATCAATTGCACATTCTTCAGGATGCTCAAAAAGGGCCTTGCGGAGGTCACTATGCAGGGATACACATGGCCATAAAAATCTTGATGGTAGGATACTATTGGCCCATAATCTTCAAGGATGCCCACTAGTTTATCTAGTCTTATGAATGTTGTCAACGAGATGGTGGGATGACCACTTAAATGAAAGGTCCTCAATAGTAGACTCAACCACTAGAGCCTTTTAACATATAAGGTGTTGACTTCATGGCTCTCATCAAACCCATGTCCAATGGAAAGGAATATATCATTGTAGTAGTTGACTATTGCACAAAATGGGTAGAAGTAGTAGCTATTACTGATTGTACATCATCCACTACTACTAGATTTATATAATAAAATGTTATAAATAGGTTTGGGGTGCCACATACACTAATTTCTAATAATGGAACGCATTTCACAGGTGCCACATTTAGAAAGTTGATGCAACACTTGGGGGTTGAACATAAATTAACAACACCCTACTACCCCCCAAGCCAATGGTCAAGTAGAGGTAACTAATAGAGAGATCACAAAGATCTTAATAAGAACCATAAGAAAATATAGGAGAGATTGGAGCACCAAACTCAACAATGCCCTCTAGGCCTATCGCTCAAGATGGAAACTCCCTATTGGCTACTCTCCCTACAAGCTAGTGTATGGAAAACTTCCAAAGCTCATGATTCAGTTTGAGCTCCGTACACTCTTAACAGCCAATGATCTGGATCTTAACCTATGTCTATCATAGAAAGAAATACTGATCAACCTAAATGTGCTAGATGAAAATTAATTTGTAGTTCTATCTTTGAATGAGGTGCACAAGGCATTCAATAAGCAACATCATGGCCTCAAAATACCAAAAGTAACATTTCAACCAGGAGATAAGATTCTCTATTGGAACCCCACACACATATGCTAAAAGCAAAAATTCCAAACATTGTGGGAGGGACATTATATAATTGATCAAACCTTTTCCTCTGGGTCCATGTTAATCTACAATCCTAAAATTTCAAATAAAAAGTAGTTAGTCAACATCCAACAAATGAAACCACTAGAGCCAAGACAAGCTAGTGCAACTACCACCTCGATAGATGGACAACCATGTTCCATTTTTTAGATCTCCTCCTTCCAACTTAGTCATGGGGGATATGGCCATTCATGCTAATGATCCATATGTTAGTTGTTCTACTTTTTTTTTCATGTTTTTTATTTTACAAGTTATTTATTTTACAAATTTTTGATTTTCAAAATTTTTCCAATTTTGAACCATCATTAGTACTGTTGAACCTTTCTTGATTATTTTACACTTTCTCATATATTTTACTTTTTTTTGTTTTGTTTAAGTGTGAATTTTCATTATTTTTACTAATAAAAGTGCTTTATTGCCATAGGACATAGTGCCACTGTTGTTGTTTACTAATGATGGTTTGTGCTTAATGTTGTGATTGTCGATGTTTAGTTTCTATTTTTGAATTCTAATGTTTGATGACTATGACATGGTTTATTTTTCATGAAATAGATAGTGAGTTCATGTCACCCACCCATCCAATAAACTCTATGCTTTTCCTTATTTTGGGAGTTTGAGGTACCTTCCATTAAAGAAACTTTTAATCAATTGGTAACCTTGGTAGTTCTGGAATTGGAAAAGATTCAAAGGATTGTAGAGGGTGTGACATCAAGGGGACTTAATACTCCTTATACTCTTTTGCTTACTTTAGTGCTTGGGTGTTTTTCATGAACTTCTTACCATTCCATTCCAACCATTAATAGGAAGTCAAATAAAGTCTTTGCATGGTATGGTTCCCATTCAAAAAAAAAGGAGAAAAAAGGAAAAAAAACAAAAAGAGAGAGAGAAAAAAACATGATGAAAATTCAAATCACACCCCTTAGACAAATAAATAGGCTACAAGAACTAGTTATGGGACTAGAAAGACATGCACCCATGCTTGAAGGTCCCCTTTAACTAAGGCCCTGCCCCCTCTCTCTCACTTTCTACTTCTCTTTTCTTCTCTTTTTGGTATGTTGGTTGTTTTATGGGAGCACTCTTCTATCTTAGGTGAGTAGATCGGTCTTGGAGTGGTGATGCGAAGTCATTGAAAGAGGCTAGTTTTGATTTGGACTAGGGATGGATCTTCTCAAGTCATTTTAAACACATATTCTACAAGGGACTTCTTACAACCTCAATTCAGGATTCTATCCCACCTTCTTAGTCATCCATTTATGCTAAAATAACTCACCTCACTACTGGTTTCTATGTTATGCTCAATGTCATAGTTTGACATGTTGGAATTCTTGGATAGATTCTTTTTGGTTAGACATTAACTTTTCATGACCATTAATCAACTGTGGGGTCCATGGACTCCTTAGTTGGGGTTATGAAAGGGCAACAAGAATAAATGCCTGCTATGGGAAGGACCCACTTGCATATCTCTTAGTTTGGTTAGTTAAGTCCCTTACCTTCAACATTGTTACGATCCTATCTTTCATATATTCCATCGTGCAAACCACTCTGTGCTCCTTGAACTCTTGTTTTTTATCCCATTTTACCATTTTTCCTAATTTTCTTAATTTTTTGGACTTTGACAGCATCTTCTTACATTTTCATCATGTTCATGAATGTTTGGGCTTCCATTTGATCCTAATTTCATTCAAAATCTCTTTGTAATTTTCAAATTTTGACCAAGTCATTGGTGGTCAACAACTGCATCGATGAGGCCCCATCAATGTAGCAGACTGCATTTACTGGGTCTCATCGATGTAATGTAAAAATAGTATAAATATCATTGAACACTTTGGATTTTTCACATTTGGTCCATAATGCCCAAGGAGTTTTTATAATTTCTAGAGTACAAAACCTTCTTCACCTCATTTTTTGACCTTGTAGTTATCAGAGGTAAGTTCTTAGTCATAAGGGTAGCAAACCCCAAGGTTTTGATGAAGATTTTTAAAAACTTTTCCTAACTCTCACAAAGGGTTAAGATGTAAAATGCTATTAAATCATTAAATTTTGAGAATTTAACTCTTTCAACACTTTGGTAAACCAAAGATTAAATTAATAATTAAATGTTAAATCCATCTAGTCGTAATCACATCCTAGCCAAATTTAACCTCGCTCTGAGACAAGGTATTCCAATCATTCTGAGTTACATAATAATCACTAATCTATTGTTATGTGTGATCATAGATGGCACAAAGGCCAAAAAAAAAAAACTACAGGAGCAAGGACCATTGCAACCATGGGAGAAACTGCCTAAAGGAGGAAGGGGCCAATAAGAACATGGCCAAGAATAGGTTGAGACAATCCATGCAATAGGACCCCTCAAAGATAAGGTCAAGGTGGAATTTTTCCAATAGATTCCTAAAGAAGAAGCTACATCGGAACACTCACAGCGAGGCGAGGCACTAGGCCCTGTACATAGACTAGAAGTCACACTCACATATTGCCTCAACACAATCGAGACTCGTGAAATTCAACACTCAGTTCTTCAAGAACTAAACTTTAGGCTATTTCTTCAACGAGGTCTAGAATATGTTAGAGCTCAACTACAAGCTTTTCCTATGTGGGCAATCATCACTTCCAATGGGGAGTGGTACATGGGAGAAATGTATCTCTTTTGAAATAATACAACAGTAGGAGAAACTATGAAAATCAAGGATATCCAAGTATCCTACTTAGTAGAAGCCATTGCATAGTTCCTTGGGTTGCCTAATGTAGGAAAATAGTTGGTAGAGCTATCAACACAAGTTGATCCCAAAGCAAAGAAGGAATGGACTCAGTGGTATTGTGGGATTGACCATAAGGAGTTTGGCATGCTTACATTGGTGGAGCTAGTCTATTTTAAGATAGTAGCCTACCACCTCAATCCTATGGTGAGGCCCAGTAAGGTGATAGCCTTCTTTTCCTGAGCATGCACTGCTCTAAGAAAAAAATTTCTATCAAATCTTCCACAACTAATCTTTATAGAAATAGAGAAGTTCTTCAAGGAGAATGAATGTGGAAGAAAGACCCTACCTTCTCCCTACCTAATTATAAAATTATGCAAAAGGATAGGAATAGTCTGCTATGTAAATGATATACTCAAGCATACTCCTAATCCTTCATGGGACAAGATGATGAAGGATAAGATGCCTACTATGATCATAGAAGAGGAGTAGCAATGACCACCTCTATCACCTACTCATGAGAAAACACTAGAGGCTCATAGTAGAGTTAAGTGCATGCAAAAAATCTGAGAGTAGCTCTTACAACAATGAATGTAGTAGGTAGGAATTAGTGGTGGAAACCCATCTATGTATAGATTAGCCATGAGTCACCTTAGAGAAGTGGCTTGTACTATCAACCAAATAAAGGGAGGTGGATCAATGTTGTCTACCCAATGAACATGGTTAGCTACAAGGTTAAATCCAAGTGCCTGAGAGGTGACAATGTCTCTCTATTAGCATAATCTATTCCTTGAAATCTTTGAGAATGCCACTTCCTTTTTGGTGCACTTGGAGGAGGGTGAGGAAGCAACAATATTGGTGATGCAACACCAAGGGCAAGAGAAAACTATAGAGATCATTGTTGATCAAGTTGTTGAGGCATTAAATGCACCTATGACACCTAAACTAGATTTTTTTGCACTAAGAGATGTGTAGGCATCTGCAAGGATAATCAGTGAACAATTGAATGTAGCCTAGCATGAAGAATTACTGAACTGACTAGTGGGAACTAGGCAACTGATTTAAAATATCTTTTATTTTTCATATAACATCACCACAACCCAATTAAAGCTACTAAAGGTAAAGGATAGGTGCCTCATCTTAGAAGGATAACTTGAAATGACTCAAGCACACAATCAAAGCTTGGTGACAGAAGTTGCTAAGTTGTGTGCTCGAATGGCTGCCACTACTTTTATCAACCCTACATTGACATGAGATGAAGCTTTTTCATAGCTTCAAGAATAGCTAAAGTAGGTTGATAGAGAAATGGTAACGATGGTCTTCAATCAATCAATAGTAGAAACTAAAACTCACATAATATAGAAGGACTTGATTTAGACACTCTAGGAAAGTGAGTCCTTGACCATAGAAAATCATTACCTATGGAAAGTTGATGGACAAAAACAATAGCTAGAAGAACTTATCCATTAATAGCAAGAGCAGCTTGCTAGGGAAAATGATGAATTGAAAATATTGACAATGGAGAATTGTAATCTCTCCATGGAAGAGGTCTACATCTTATGCCAGAAATTGGCCATTGAGATTTCCACCTAGAAAAATGAGGCTTTGAAATTTAAAAAAGTTAAAAATCATTATAGGGACTAGGTTGGCATATAGAAGGAGGTAAATGAAAAGCATATCCAACTGGTGAAGGTAAAGGTTAATGAGGCCCTCAAACAACTCCAACAAGGTAAAGAAATGTGGTGACCCATCATCGATGGAATTGATGCTCACAACAAGGTAGAAATATCCATGAAGGAGTTACATATTGAAGAGATGATGGAATACATGGAGCTATCCAATCTTTGCTATGAAAACCTAGCAATGCTGACTACCAGATGATCATGGTTTTAGCTTAAGAAGAAACTAGCTAGCTTGTACTTATTGTATGAGGCCAAGTTTAAGACTCATAAAGACACTAAGCAAAAGCTTGTAGTGGCAAATATCGAACTCAAGGTTCTCAAGGTGAAAATCAGCAACCAAAGATTAGTCTTAGAGAACTTGGCCAAACAAATGAATGACTACCAAGTGCTGCAAGACACATTCCAAGAATTTGACATCAAGTGTAAGCAATTTTTGATCTAGTTTGTCAATGTTAAGGAGATATTTCTTATTTTACCTTGTCCTTGGGATGTTCTAATCCCTACCCACATCAATGAAGCTATGTGGACCATGAATGATCCTAGGAGTAAAGAAGAGAAAATGAAGGCATTGGTAGATGCTTTTCACCTTTCACTTGAAGTCACAATAGCAATAGGATAGCCACAACCACCTTGGCCACCACACATGCTTGAAGATGGTGAAGGTCCTTTAGAGTCTTAGGAGCCACCATCACCTGGGATTGTCTAACCTTCTCCACCAACTTCACGCTATCAAAGAATATGTTGTCCAATTTTGAATAATCATGTCATGGTATTTTATTTTGTGTCATGAACACCATAATTCTTGTAATGTGTTGGTCTATACACTGGGCACTAAGTACTATTATGTCTATGTTGTTGTTTTGTTATGTCAAAAACTAGTCAATAATCTCATACCTTCCCAATTTTGTAAAGAACTCAAGGATGAGTTTTCATTTAGTTGTGGGGGTATGATGAATTCTGGTTTGTTGCATTGACTGGGCCCTATCGACATAGTTTTTTGCATCAGCTAGGCCCTATTGATGTAATCTATTGCATTGATTGGGCCCTATTGACTAGGCCTCATTGATGAGACCCCATCGATGTAGTCTATTTCATTGACGTGACCCCATCAATGTAGGGGTCTATCCTAATCTATAAATATGTGCTCACCAACCACATTTATGACATCAATTTTTCAAACTAGTAGAGAAGCTCTTATAATTTGTCTATTTGAAAGATAGAATATTTTTCCCGAGTGCCCACAGTAGAAGTCATTAAGTGTAATGATATTTATTCGAGCATTTTTGTACTTGAGCATGACAATGTGTGTGGTAATAAAGATGAACTTCCTGATAAACCTTCTAGCATTTTGGATAGCTTAAATGTTTCATTTATGCATTTAATATTTTCAATTCATTATTTAATGTTTTTCTATAATTAAGCTAATGAAGTAATTAAGAAGGATAAGCTAGATAGATTAAACACATAAGTACAACCACTTCGAGCTTAACACATCTCTTGGTAATCCCAATAGTGTTATTGCTTAGTATGCCCAGTAGCGTAGCACTTGGTAACCTAGCAATGGATACGTGGGTTCAGGATGTGTGTAGAAAGTGGCATTGGCTGCTTATGTTAGGATTTCTTCAATACTAGTTAATTAGTTAAATTAAATTAGTTAATCCAATTACTTTATCTCTCTTTAAACACCAAAATCATAAAATAAAAAATGATAAAAATTAGATACCTTAATTACACTTAACCATACCAATGTATGTCACAAGTGTAATTGGGAAGACAAGAAATGACCTTAAGGCAAGGTTCACATCCTAGACGACTAGTGTGCTAGAAACTATAAATTCCATAGAATTCAACTAGATCGGGTGTGAATGCTTTGTGATTCGTATGGTTAGGTGTAGGGGTACCTCACTACTCATCACCAAGAAAACTACGAACTTCACCAACATCTCTAGAAATAGGCTAATCTTAAATCACCAATATCTCAGTAGGATCCACTACTATACCAACCTTTGAATTACATGTCCTAAGAATTGAATCTCATAGTGCCTAAAGGAATACTTGGAAGGTTGGACAAATAATTGATGTTTTCTAAGTGTATGCAAAACAATCCTTAGATGTTGCTCATGCAACTTCTCAAATGAAGTGTATACCAAATTTCATCAATGAATACAATAAAAAACTAGTCTAGGTAGGGTCTCATGACACTATTAATGAGATGCATGGATACTATAGGAACATTAGTAAGTCCAAATGGAAAAACTAAGAACTCATAATATCCATACCATGTTCTAAAGGCTATCTTGGAAACATTCTCCTCCTTGAGATGAACTTAGTGGTACCCTAACTTTAGATCGATCTTAGAAAATACTTGAGCTTTCATTAACTGATTAAAAAAATCATCTATGCATGGAAAAGGATTTTAGTTCTTCTCCATCACCTAGTTCAACTATTAGTAAGCAATGCATAGTCTCATACTACCATCCTTCTTCTTTAAAAATAAGATATAAGCATCCCAAGTAAATATACTAGGATGATTAAGGCCCTTGTTAAGTAACTCTTGAAGTTGAATCTTCATTTCTACTAAGTTAATAGTGGAAATTCTATGTGGAACCTTGGAGATATGTTCTACACCAAGTTTGAGAGAAATATTAAACTCAACATCATGCCTTGGAGGTAGACCAAGTAACTTAGAATGAAAGACACTAGGAAACTTACGAACAACTAGAACTTGATTAAGTTCCTATGACAAGGTAAGATCACAAATGGAAACTGCAAAGCAAGAATGATCTTTCCTTAGCAACTAGTGAAAATATCTTGAAGACATATGGTCTAAGTTAATCTTGTGTGGCTTAGTATATAGCATCATCTGAACTATCACCAAAGAAAGTATCTTATGATAATAATCTATGTTGCCCTGATAGTAAGATAACCAATCCATACTCAAGATAACATCATAGTCATCTAAGTTTATGATGTGGAGATCACTAAATACAATGGAATTTTGAATTACCAAGGATATATACCTATACACTTGATGCTTAGTAAGCACATAGTCACTAATCAAAACCAAAGGAAAGACCTTGATCAAGACATTAATCCATCAAACCCTAGCATCTAACTAATAGCAAAATAAACTAATGTTGATGGCAAACTAGAGTTCTTCTATGTATGTTGATGAAGAAATTAAAATAGAGAATGGTTGATGCTTAGTTGATTGTAACAATGGAAAAATTTAATGCTAAAAATCAAAAATCTCCATGCAAAGTAGTTTCGACCTCAAGATCCATATGCTTAAATGATCTAAGATATCTTAGATGGCATTGTCAATCATCGAAGGACTTAATGATCTATTACCAAATAGGGAAAACAATGTAAATGGATAAAAAATGTATGGGTAAAAAATTTAATGTTGAATCCATGGGAAAATCGAGTGTTAACACAAAAAATAAAAGAAAGATGGTCAAAACATTGTAAATTTTGTATTAAATCTAAAATGAAAAGGTTTAAAAGATACAAATTTGCAAGCCTTTGTGGCTTTCAAAGTGTGGAACTACAAGTATTTCATAAATATTTTTGAAATTACTATTGGAGATTTGGTGCATGGGTAGGTGTGGTATGTTCTTCAACCATTCCAAATGCATATGGCTTGTTAGATCTACATTGAAATGGAGGCTGATGAGTGGCGAGGTACCCCTACACTCAACCATATGAATACGAGTGTTTCACGCATGATCCGGTCGAACTCCACAGATGGACTAGTTCTGGCATCTAGATAGTTACTCATAGGTTGCAGTTCACTATCTTCCCACCTAGACTAGTATTAGTTTGTCACGTATGATTTAGTCTAGAGTGAGGTGTATGATGTGTTTCTATGCTAATGCTACTCCTGGGTATGATGGTAAATAAGATTAACTAAGCTAAGAGAGAAAGGGTGAGAGAGAATCTAAGCTAGCCTAAGTGCGATGAGCATCCATTCCTCAATCATCCATACACATCTTGGAATTCATGCATGACTACCACTGGGATTACCAAGTGCAGATCCTAGGTATGCTACTGGGTTACCAAGTAGTCACACTTAAATGCTCGTAATCAAGTCATACTCATTCTGC
Organism: Gnetum montanum; assembly: GCA_015680685.1. NCBI lineage: Eukaryota > Viridiplantae > Streptophyta > Gnetopsida > Gnetales > Gnetaceae > Gnetum > Gnetum montanum. The sequence continues at coordinate 740,641 of MNCI01022025.1, forward strand.
GTTTAATAGGAGTTTAAGGGTGAGAAGAGATTAACTAGAAAAGCAGTAAATAACAATTAAATAAATAATTAAGCTAAGTGAATGTTGCAATGATGAAGTAATCTCAATCTTTATTTTTGATCATGTGCATGTCCAAGTACGTCACACTCGAATAAAGGATGTCGTACAATTACAATCACCACCCTGTGGGCATACATTGGGAGGAAAAGAGTTGAGAAGAAAAAAAAACTAAAATCAAAAATTAACTCTAAAAATAACTTATCCTATCGGAACTACCTGCCTCTTATTTATAGATTAGAGACAAGCTACGATATTGTGTACACGATATCACGGTTGCCTAAATGATGACTCATCATACCCACACAATTGAATGAAAACTCATGCTCGAGTTACATTGATTACATAGTGGATAGGTATGGGATTATTGGATGGTGAAAATGGGTTTACGCCGTAGTGTGGAATGAAAAGAAAATTGAATCACAACATAAAGAAAATTCTACAGCTACAAAATTGGTGGAACTCATGTAGTTCCTAGTGGTGGTGGCTCCTCCATAGGCACTTTCCCTTTGTCTTGTGCTCCAAGTTTTGATACTCGATGGCATTGAAGTATGGCCTAGAGTTTCTCCTCTTCGGTCTAGGGGTCTTGTGTCATCCATGCTAATGTTCTAATGTTTGATGGAGTTGGCACCTTCCATGGATAGGGTAGTTGTAGAAACATTTGATTGGCCTTGACATACCAAGCTGTGAATATTTGTTGTTCCTCCTCGTAGGCTTTGGCTTTATCTCTATATTCTTGAAAATCTACAAGTTGTCGAGCCAAATTTGTTGCGATACCTTTTTAGCCTTGGTATCTTGCCTTCACCACCTTAAGTTTAGAATTTTCAATCTCTAGTTTTTGTAATACCTTCCTGCGTTCTGCAAATTCTATTTCATATTTGATGTAGGTGGTAGCTACCTTTTGTTTGAGCTCTGTTCTTGGGTGCCCTATTGTTAACATGGTAAGGTTGGCGTACCATAAGTTTGCCAACTCCATGTATTCTGTAAGATCTTGGATCTATAGGTCCCAGTTCTTAACTCCTGCATGGTGGGCAAATGCATATGTGTCCAATATGGTGTGCTAGTCAGTGCGTTAAGCATTGATAGCATTGATGTGGGCCTTGGCCATATTGATCTCCTTCTCAAGGATATATTTGTACGTACCCACTTGGTCTTGAAAGTGCTCCTTTAGCTTTTCATGCTGTCTAGGCTCATTTTTCCATGTGCTTATTTTGATAGCTATCTTTTGAGGGATTTTGTGTACCTCCTCCATTGAGAGGGTTCGGTTCTCCTTGGCTAAATGGCTCATGTCTTGGTTGACCCAGATGAATTTTTCTCACAACTGATGAAAGTGTTCCTTGAGAACATTCTTTTCCTTCTCCATAGAGGTCAACTAAAGGTTGTCAGTAACAAGCTGTTTGTTTTCCTCCTGTAAGGCCTTAAGTGCCTTGATATGCACATGAGTTTGTGCTTGTGCTATAAAGGCATCCCAAACATCATTCTCTTTTTCCTTAGCCACCTCTTTNAAGGCATCCCAAACATCATTCTCTTTTTCCTTAGCCACCTCTTTATTCTCCATTAGTAGCTTAGTTAGTTGCTCAGTTTTGAAATTATCCAACTAGTCTATGGGAAAAAATTGCAAGGGGTCTCGCTATGCTGCTTGTAGGGCCACGAGTGTTTCTTGCAATTTTTGTACTTTTGCCTCAGCATGCTTGACCCTCATCTCTATCAAGACCAGCTTTCCTTTAGTGGAAATGAGGTATGATTGAATTGCTCTCACATCCTGAAGGATATCAAATAAAGATGTCATTATTTGTCCTATTTGTAGTAATTGATCAAGCACATCCTCATGTTCTGTAGGATTCATTGAGGTTCCAGCTGGAGTTTGAGCATCCTGTGCTCTTGTGAGATCTACTGGTGGTACAATAGGTACATTGAATGATTCTTTAATGTGATCTGTGACCACTTCTATAGCTCCTGCGGCACCCTGGTGTTGTATGACCACCACAGTGGCCCCTTCACCAGTTTCTAATTGCAATTGGAAAGAAGTTGCATTTCCTGAGATCTTTTGTGACCAAGTACTTTCCTCTCCTCCTGTATGAATAGAAACTTCCCCCCTTGCATGATCCAAAGAAACTGTTGGCTATATGGCATCATCAATGATGCGAAAGAGATTTGCATCATCATGACTTCCCCAACTGACTGTCTCAGTGATGGCCCTAAGATGGCTCATTGATGATTTGTAATCTTGTGGTGGTGGTGATTGATCCTAGCCTATGCTAGGCCCTACTTCCTATTGTTGGATAGGTCCTGTACTTGGGGGTTGGCTGGGTCCTTTAAGTGGGATTGTAGTTGGCCCTGCCGTATGTTCTTATTCTTGTTCTAGCCCCAGCATCTCACCAATGATTTTCCTTGTGGCTGGTGGTTTTAATATTTCAACATAGGAAGAATTTTGGGCTTTTTTGAGGACATCATTAGTGTACCCCCTAATACCAGCATGTCAGCATAGCTTTCTGATAAGACAATGGAAGGACAACGCCATCTTTCCTATCTTCTATTCCTCGAACCGCCTCAGGATCTTCATTAAGTATAGATGAGGCAGGTTAGCGTTAACCTTTCCCATCAACACTACACATCCTCTTGCTGCATACATTGAGATTATTTTTAATCCCTTCATGGGCAAGAGGTGATACGTTCCAATTTTGAAGTAGATCCTCTCCTCCATTGTTAACTCTTCAAATGTCTTATCCCTGCCATATGCCCTTTCCAACCAAACTTGTTGCACATCGGGGTCTGAATGGGTAGACAACTGAGCAACCTTGGGCCTTGTATTTGGAAGGTTTAACATTTTTGAAATGGCATACATGGAGAAATCAATTGTCACAGCAAAAATATTAACGACGATTCCTTGTTCTCTATTGTGCTAGAACTAGTACGTCTCTCCTAGGTACAAGCACTGCTTTCAGAGAGGATAGGCCATAAGGGAGACCCCTTGAGGTGATCCCTAATAGCCTCAGGAGAAAATTCTGAAAAGGATTCAAATTTTAATTCCAAAATCATGGTAGCAAATGAGGATCTTTCATGGATAGCTTGAACACAATCCTAGGGCAATGTGAGATGTTGTCCCTATTCAAGTGTTGCAGCAGCTCCTCCTTTCCCCTGCTTAGACTGTTCAGTAGTAGGGTCTTCTTGGTGAATATTGAATGATTGTTCTACCTGCTCTACATGTTGTCTAGTAGGAACTTGTTCTTCTCCTCTCCTAGGTTGTTTACTCTCCTAGGTTGTTTACTTCCACCTTGAGCAGGACCTTTCTATTGTTCTTGTTTCGGGACCATCTGCAATCACATGAGGCCAAGCATTAGTAAGGTTGTTTTAGAAGCTAAGTTATACCTTACTTCTTACCTTAACTAATTTAATTTATTTTATCTCCATGTGATGTTTCTTGAATGATTGTAATAGTGAGTCCTATTACTTAGGTGGTTTTCCAATTTTTGTTTCCTGGTATACCTAGGGATAAAATTATATTCAGCACAATTTATTCTTAATGTTATAGCTAATTACCCTTGATAATTTCCTTTAGGCAATGATAAATTCCAAAAAA
>MNCI01022025.1:744442-796270 GCA_015680685.1 Gnetum montanum
GGGGGAGCTATGCTATTTATAGGTAGATGGGACACGATATTGCCACCCTAGCAACATAAGGCACAAGAAAAATACTGAATTTTTGAAGATTTTCTTAAAATTAATGTTGTAAACTTAGGACATTGAGCTATTGTTAAGGGGTTCTAAGGTGTAGCGACCAAAAATCTCGGTGGTTGGAAAACACTGGGGGGTCGACGGGTGCGACAGTTTTGACCTTGTACCTGTGAGAGGACTGTGATGGATGTGTGTAGATACGGGGTGCCCTGAACGGTCTCGTCGATCAGACAAGGACTTACATCGATGTCTATATAGCCTTTTGCAACATGTACTTTTGAGATGGAATGGAAATGCGAAATAATGCTTGAAAGTAAATAAAGTAGAAAATGCGACAACAATGTGAAGTAATGCTTGAAAGTGAATAAAACAAAAAAAAATAATGCAAACGAGACAATAGGCAAGAAATAAAGTAAAGTGTAGTTAGAAACATGCACCACTCCAAAGCTATAAGTTTGCTCTGTCAAGGTGGATAGAATCAGTTGTATAGCGTGATAGAGTGCAGAGATCCCGAGAGTAACCAGGACGTGTTGAGCAAAGTAGGTGGTGTGCTTTAGGGCAGACCTAGATGTTGACAGTGTAGGAATTCTACCAAGCTGGTAGAAAAGGGGGGATAGAACAAAATGCCAACTAAAAGTGCTAACTATTTGCAGTGTTAAACAATAAGCTTACAATATTGTTGCAACATTCCAGGGAGAGAACTTGAACGTCAGACAAAAAAAAAAAGAGTAGGAGACTTAGTGAAAGAGTGCCAACCAAACTAGGGATTGGACCTCTTTTGAATGCTATTTTCTAGAAAATTTTGAACCCTTTGAATGTTTTTTCTTAGGTTATTTATAGGGCCAAAGGGCATGCGTTGACTTGATGGTGCCACACATGCTGCATATGACCATTGGACTTGCAAGACCGTTGTAATGTGAACTTGCTATGCTATAACTGTAAACCTACCACGTCGTAATTGCACCGTCAACATCTAGAGATGTGTGCCAATGGTCCGATTAGGTGAAGTGCATTGATGTCACACAACCATCCACATGCCTTGCTATGCTTTGTAGCGTAGCATGCTTGACGTAGCATCTTGTCGTTTGTTCTGCTACATGTGCAATGCATGCTTGCTACGCTACGCTATGCTACATAGTATAGTGTAGTGTAGCAACTAGCCTTAGTCATGAAAGCTTTGCCGATTTATCAACTTTTCTTCCTGCAATGCATGTCTAGCAAACTCTGCTGCTTCTATCCTTTGAGCTACCTTCTGTCTCTTCCACAGGATTACTACACCTCGCTACACCTTGTAACTCACTGTAGCGTAGTAGCAGACATGGTCTGTCACTTCCTAGCAGAAAGGGACATTGGTGAAGGATTTGAAATTGAGCATGGGGAACTATTGGTGAAGCTATTGCCATGCTATTCTACGTTATGTGGCGTAGCGTAGCATGGTACTTCATTCTGCAACTATCTTTCGAAGCTTGCTACGCTACATGGAAAGGTGTAGCATAGCATAGCAAACTTCATCACTTAGAAAACTTGCTGAACTATTCCTAGTGCATCCAGAATGTTGCTACCAACCCCGTGCCATTTTTGAGCAGGCTGTCAATCGGACAGGCTACTTAGGTGGATAGGCAGGATGAGCCATAGAGCCTGTTTACACCTAAAGTAGAAAATTTACTGAACTGGCCAGCCTAGACTTAGATCATTCTCCCCCTAATGAACTACTGTAGTGTTTACATGGATTGTAAGGCCTGGTGAAGCTAAAACCTCCTTGCATTTTTTTGAGGTGTTTCATTGGCCCCCCTTTGTTGACGTCTGGAGAACAGGCTCGATAGATGTTGGCAAAAAATATGAAACACCGTGGCAGGCGAAATGCTGAGGCTGTCGCTTGGTGAGTGTCGAGACGTTGCTTGGCCGCATTTGAGAGTGTTGCATTGGTTTTGCAGAGGTTAAGGTAGAGAGCAAAGATGATTTTTAGTAGAGTCCCTCATCGGAATGCTCTAAGGGACTCCTTCATGTTTTCATCTTTGGCTAGCGCTATTCTTCAACCTCTAGTAAGACGGGTACTTCCTTCACAGGATGAGTTACGTTACATCTGTGAAGGATTTTGACTTGCCTACAAGTGTGTTCCATGTGGGAAGCTGTGTTACACATGCCATGGAACTAGCATTGTGTTTCTTTGGTGATGAGTTGTGTTACACATGCCATGGGAGTTTACACTATGTAGTAGCCAAGCTAGCTGAGGCACTTGCTTTGTGATGCTGTAGCATTTGCTACTGTTGTGAGATGTGTCTATGAGGACAAGGTCTTACTAGCTGCTAGCATTGTTGTAACTCTTGGGCACTATCATTGGTGTGAGATGCCCAAAGTAGGAAGGCCAGCAACGGCCCTGGTAGCATTGGTGTGGAGGAGCTAGCCTTCGAGGCACCGGGAGTCGTTGTGGGTGCAGATGCACTGGAATCCCCACCAAAGTCATGTATGCTTAGTTCAACTATGGGATCAGCTACCACATAGCTAAATGTCGTGCAAGTCGAGACATTGGTAGGGGACTGGAGAGTAACAATATTGTGGCTAGGCCACAATACTGTTGGCACTCCAGATGTGGGAACTAGCTTTGGAACTACCATCAGGGAGATGGGCCGTGGCGATGGTAAGTTCAAAGGGCCAATGTGATGCCATATGGCATCTTCAAAGGGTCAGCAGATGCTAAGGGTGGTGGCATTGCTTGTGTCCTGGATCACATTCTTAGTGTGTCGTGAATGGTGGTCCAGAGCTACAATGTCCCACCCACACATTAGCATCGCACCCATTCGTTCGATGTGTATCTATTGCTGGTGCATGCTAGGGATGCGACGTGAACCCAGTTTAAGGTCTTGGTAGACCATGTGCTGGTTTAAGGTCCCAGTGGACCGCTATGTTGGTTTAAGGTCCCAGTAGATCGTACATGCCAGTTTATTATTGTAGCGGATGTGCAACGCTAGTTTATAGTCATAGTGGAATAATAGTGCTAGTTTTACATCGTAGCGGACAGTTGTTGCCAGTTTTACGCCATAGCGGGTGTTGCTTGATACCGCTAGTTTATCGTCATTGGAGACGCTGCTCGGTGCTATTGCCAGTTTATCGTCGTAGCGGACAGTGCTTGGTGCGACTACCAGTTTATCATCGTAGCAGATGGTGTTTGGTGCGACTACCAGTTTATCGTTGTAGCAGACGATGCTTTTTGTTACCATTGTGCTTCAGACGTAGTATGGCTTGAGATATGAGTGATTCACTAGGCTGGCAAACTCGTTGTTGTTCATGTGTGTCAGCTTGAAGGCTTCATTTCCGAAGGCTTTGGTGGCCGTGTAAGGACCTTCCCAGTTGGCTAAGAATTTTCTCACATGCTCACAGACGGCCTTGAGGATGAGGTCTCCTTTTTGCATTGGTCATTGATGTGGGTTTGCATGGTGCTTCTATTGTTGCTTGCTCTAGTAGTGCTTGATTCATCTCAGCGTCTGCACGCGTTCCTCCTCCACTGAGTCGAGGTTGATGGTTCGTGATTTGTTGTTCTGGGCCTCGTTCACGACATCGGACAAGATCATCCAAAGTGAGGGCACCTGTAACTCAAGAGGCAATACAACTTCAGATCTGTAAACAAGACTGTAAGGGATCTTACTTGTTGTAGTTCGGCACGTCGTTCGGTAGGCCTAGAGGACATAGAGGATTTGTTCATGCCATTGCCTCCTACTGTTGTTAAGCATCCGATTTAGCAAGTTGATGATGGACTTATTTGCAGCTTCCGCCTGCCCATTCGCCTGTAGATAATAAGGGGAAGAAAATGATTGTTTAATACCTAGATTGCTATAGAAGGTTCAGGTTTCCGTACTGCTGAATTGTGGCCCATTGTCGATCACAATAGTCATTAGAAGCCCAAACCTTGTCACAATGTTGTTGAGGATGAAGTGGTAAATTTGCTGAGACGTCATCTTCATCAAGGGGATAGCCTTCACCAACTTGGTAAAATACTCTGTGGCAGTGATAATGAAGCTATGTCCTACGGAGGACTTAGGCGTGATAGGCCCTATGAGGTCTAGTCCCCATCGTTGGGAGGGCCATGTGATTTGCATTGGGTGTAGGTTTGTAGGTGCTATGTGTATGAGATTTGTGTATCTTTGGCACATGTCGCACATCTTGACTATCGATAGGCAGTCATGCTCCATGTAATTCCAATAGTACCCTAGGCATTTGATTTTGGCAACCATAGCCCTGGGTGTTATATGTCCACCGCATAATCCCTCATGTACTTCATTAACTACCTTATGCACTTGCTCGCCACCCACGCATGCTAACAATATCGCATCATAGGAGCATTGGCATAGGGCATCATTTTCCATGAGCATGTATTACTGAGCATGCTTATGGATTGCATCTCTCTGGGTAGATGTCAATCCACCTAGGGCCTCGCCATGCTATAGATAAGCTTTAATGTTATCATACCACTCTTGGGTATCCGTAGCACTGATAGATGCCATGTGTTCCACCTGAGTGATAGTATTTGCACATTCTATGATCGAGGTTGGCAGGTTTGCCAAGGAGTGTGATGGGATGTTTAATGCGAGGGTAGATAAGGCATCTGCTACGGTGTTCTCGTTGCATGGCACATGTTGCAAATCAATGGTTGCGAATTGTTTAAGTAGGATTTTTGCTAGGTCGTAGTAGGGTTGTAGGTGCATAGCCTTGCAGGCATAGACTTAGGTGATTTGATTCATGACTAGTTGTGAATCTCCCTAGATTGCCAGGTGTTGTATGCGTAGCGCTTGGGTAGTTAAGAGGCCTCTAAGTAGCCCCTCGTATTCTGCCATGTTGTTGGTGCAAGGGAAGGAAAAATGATAAGCGGATGGGTGCATTTCCCCAATGGGGAATGTGATCATGATAGCGGCGCTACCTCCTTGTGTGGTTGAGGAACCATCAAAATGTAAGGGAGCCTCAAAATGTGACAAGATGATGGCAAAATTGCTAATGTATTCGTCTAGGAACTCGGGGTCTATGTTAGCCTGGTCGTTGATCGGTGAAGCCGTAAGTTGGGTTGCTATGGCTTGACCCTTTGTTGACGATTGACTTACATAGCATAGGTCAAACTCCATGGTTATTGCTTTCCATCAAGCTATCCTGCTACTTTTGTATAGGTTTTTGGTGATAGCCCGGAGTATATTGCTTTTGCAAATGATGTTGGTTATGCTGCGGAATAGCTAATGCCACCACTTCTTTAGTGCAAACACTAGGGCTAGGCAGTTCCTCTCCACTTCGTTGTATTTCGCCTTGTATGCTATTAGTGCATGGCTTAGGTAATACACTAGTATCTCAAAACCATCGCCCCGCTTCTGACACAGCAGTGCAGTTATGGATGTGTTAGAGGTGGCAAGGTATATGAAGAAAGGCTTGTCCCTTTATGGCAGGTGCATCGTTGGGAGCTGCGAGAGCTCCTTCTTCAGGTCATCGAAGGCTTGTTGACACTAGGTTGTCCATTCGAAGTGAACCCCCTTCTTTAGAAGATGTTGCATGGGGTGTAACTTGTTAGTCAACCTTGCTATAAACATTCAAATGAATTGCACTCTACCATGTAAACCACGTAACTCCTTAAGGTTTGTGGGAGGCGCTAGGTTGACGATGGCCTTGAATTTGTTGGAATCCACTCATATTCTAGTCTTTGATGCTACAAACCCTAACATGAGTCCTGTTTTCACCCCAAGGATGCACTTCTTAGGATTGAGGCATAGATCGTGCATTTGGCAACATTTGAGGACTACCCCTAGATTGTGTGGGTGATCAACTACCTCTTTGGACTTGACCACTATATCGTCCACATAATTGTTTAATGTTTCTAGGATGTAGTTTCTGAAAATGTAAGTTATGGCTCATTGGTTGGTTGCTCCAGCATTCTTCAGCCCAAATGGCATCATGGTATAGTAGAAGGTCCCTCATGGGGTCATGAAAGTTGTTGACAACTAGTGCTCTGTGTTAATGCAGATTTGGTTGTATCTGGAGAAACCATCCATGAAGGATAGCAGAGCATGGCCAGCCGTGGTGTTGATGAGCTGATCAATGCTTGGGAGTGTGAAGTTGTCTTTGATCGTTGCCTTATTCAAGTCTCAGAAGTCTAGATAGATTCGTATTCCTCCTATTTTCTTCGAAACTACAATGATGTTGGACACCCATTCTGAATAGTCTACCATGCGGATGAAACCTGCTTGGTATAGCTTAGTGATTTCATCCCTCATAGTTAGTGCGATTTCTAGCTTAAATTTACGAGCTTTTTGCTTGACTACCTTCACGTGTGGGTCTAGGATGATGTTGTGCTAAATTAGCCGTTGATCCATACCCGACATGTCGCTGTATGACCATGCAAAGACATCAATGTTGTCTTGCAGAATTTTAGCTATGCTTTTATGTGTTTGTGTGTCTAGGAGGGAGCTGAGTCTTAACGTTTTCACCTCCCCTTTTGGCATGGTCACAGGTGTCTTGACAAGAGGGTCTTCGATTACATCCCTGGCCTCTAAGTCTAGGGCTTGGACTAGATGCTTGGGCTAGTCTAGGAATGCTTCTAAGGCTAGTATGGTGCCAGTTGTGGTCAACCCCTAGTCGATCATATTTGGGTTCAACTGTCTCATGAGCTTGCCCTATGGCCTTGTTAGTGTTAAAGGTGTGGAAAGGTCGTGAGGGATTTCCATCTCTTTCTTGACCTACCATCATAAGATGAAAGCCTGGTTAAGAGGTGTTTGTTGGCAATAATTGTATGTAGCGAAAATTTGCAAAGTAGTGATGCGATGCAACTTTTGAAGTGTGATGATGTAAAGATTGCAAGTTTGCCAAGTTAGGATCGCGGTGGACCGCCAAGGCACAAAAGCATAGGAATTTTGTCGTAAAATGTGAAGTTGTATGATTGTTGATATGCAAATGCCAAACTACTAATTTAATGTCATTTCGTACTACCATATTGCAACATGCAAGATCTTAATAAGCAAAATAATAGTATGCAAAATAGGAAATTGTGAGTATGAGAAGTATCGAACTACCAGTGTGAAAATGAAAACATCAAACCGCTAGGAAATGTGATACTACCTATGTGGAGGAGGATGAGATAACTATAGGTGTAAGCATGTGGTATTGTTAGTTTCACATTATTTGTGGACCGTGAACGTAACAGGTTGAAACTACCAATTTAGGGTCTTTTCAGACCCTGAGGGGGTGCAACTACACTAGGATTGCTAGTTTAAGGTCTTTTCGGACCCTTAATCAAAAACAAATATTATTTTTTTTATTTTTGGAAAGGTAAGTAGTTGGCTTGAAGTGTGTCAAGGCTTTGATGCTAATAGTGTTGTGATGGTGTGGTGAGCATGCTACGCTGTATGGCACGCTCTGCATTAATTGGAGAGAGAGAGGATAGAGAGTTTCCCTCCTCTTATGGCCATAAATAGGGGTTAGACCCTAGTAATTTTTCCATTTTTATTGTAAGAGCATAGAACCCTCATCGGAGCATAAGGCGATTTCGGAGCGTGAAGCAATTGTGTTGATCAATTAGCAAGGTGAATTTCTACAGTGAAGTCCATAAATCTGCAAGTGGGACCATGGCTCCTAAGGCTCATCTAGCGCTTGCAAAGGTTGAGGAGGTGAAGAAGACCCTGAAGCGTGTGCTACAAGCATGCCTTCTGGCATGGAAGAGCACACTGTTGACCCAGTAAGTTTTTATGTCTCCTTCGCTATTTTCATTTTGCACCTTCTGCTATTTTCTGCTCTGGCTTTGGGTCCTATTTGTTTTGCTATTTGTGTTTTCTATGACCACATTATTTTAGCCTTTGTATTTCCTCGGTCACCATTTTGGTCATGGCTGATGCGCAGATGTTTCATCGTGGTTGCATGTAAGGCCGCTGAGACCACCACCGTCATGGTTGTCGTAACCGCGAGGGCTGGGGCAGTTTAGGTTGCTTAATCCTAGCATGCTGTAACGTAAAACCCTAGGGAGGGCTCGTTCATGTGTGATGCGATTACATGATACATGTTTTGTTTGGGTATGTCATTAGTTTTTTTGTTGCTACGCTAGGCTATTTGCATGCTCCTGCTACGCTAGGCTTCCATGCTCTTGATACGCTACATGCGGGCAGAGGGTTATGCTATGCTATATGTACAGGCTACTAGACGCTGCTATGTTACGCATGTATTGCATTTGAGTGTGATGCTAATATTTGCTGATTGCATTGTGCAAGGTGGGACCAAGGTCTCGGCTGATTATTTTGGACATTAGCGGGGTCCTGTGCCATGTGAGAAGACCTATGGCCAACACTCCTCCTCCCCCGATACGTTTGGGAGATTGATTGGTTTGGTTTAGGAAAGGGGCACAAAACTTCTTACAATTCCTTCTCAGCCATTTTAGTGTGATCGTTTGGTCTTCGCTAGAGGAGAAGGAGTCATCTGGCATAATAGAAGCCATGTTGCTAGGGGCAAGTCAAGGCATCTTGATATATTTTTCCAATGAGGCAATCATGAGAAGGCAAGGAGGGGGATCCAGCCAACACTCAACAGGGTTGAGGCGTTTAGCCTGGATCTGGGACATGCCGGAATACAACTGCTACCACCAGTACAACACATTTTTTCTCGCACGTCACATGGCGATGTGCTTTCAGAACCCACATGGGACTATCTATTGTGCTGGCGGGTGAGTTTTGCATCTTTTCTTCACTTTGTTATGCAACACTGGCCATACCTGGCCGAATGCTAATAGTGTGTGTTTGTCACCAGGTTCTATATTGATGATGACGGGGTTCACGACTAGTCGGGTCTGCTGGCTATAGTGCAGCTAGTCCTACAGGAGTTTGCTTCTACCAAGAACCTGCAGGTGGGTCTGATTGGTCAGTGCGGGGGAGAATACCGTACTTACCTACGCATGTTCTACACTTTCTACAATTAGTGTAGGGAGAAGGGTTGGCTAGATAAGGAGTGGAAAGAACCCTTCAAACAGGTCATGGTTGAAGAGGCTTTGATTGAAATCCTGCTATTCTTGTTACCATATAGGCTTGGTGGTTAAAAGGCAGGCATCACATGCTTAAGTGTTTTCATAATCTTTGCATTCTCTACAGTGTTATGCTAAGTGCATTTTTTGAAAATTGTTGCAGGGGCAAAGAAGCCTCGTGAGGTATGGTGGTAACTGCCGAGAGGCAGGGGGTAAACATCTATTTCAAATATGGTGAAGTAGCAGCAAGCTAGAGCTAGTTAGAACAAGGGGCCCTGGACTCTTTACTCAAGAAAGTTCGAAAGGCGGGGCTTATGGATCTGTTCATGGCTCCGAATCTGAGCATCTCTGCCATTGAGATGCTTTCCTTGGTTAACTCCTTCTCTGGGAGGGCAGGACGTTTTCGCACGTACATGTAAGGTGTGCAAGTGGTCAGGACATTTTCTGAAATCAATGACTAGCTATTTATGGATCTGTTCAACATTCCTACCAATGGCGTCTCCATAGTGTTGAAGAGCAAGTAGGAGTTAACTCTTTAGAAGCATCATATCGAGGAGTGGTTAAGGCTCACTAAGGAGCGAAGGGTTCCTAATGGAAAAGCTTAAGGATGGCCTTACCATGGGGATTTACCCAATCTTTCGTGCCTATGCCTTCCCCCAACTGCTCACCCAAGGGAAGGTCTTGGGGCTTGAGAAGGCCTGGGTAATGCAAGAGGTTATGGAAGAAGGGGCCTATTACAACTGGGCCATTTTCCTATGTAGTGGCTTGCAAGTTGAGATTTTGGAACTCTGTGAGCACACAGAGTCCCACACCAACATACACTATGCCTTCTACATAGGCTATCTAAAGAACTTTGTGGAGTTCCTGGTGGTCCAGGAGGATGGAGCCTGGTCCATGCAAGATCACGATCAGATTCCCAAGCCATGGATTCGATAGGTCCTCCAGACTATGCGAGCCTAGGATCCCCCAGAAATGGTTGGGTAGTCATTTTCTGTAACGACTAAAGATCTGGTGGTTCATAGCATTTATGGCTAGGACAGTGTGGGAGAGACACCCCTTGTTATAGCTGGTAGTGTGACATGGGATGAACATCTCATAGCTGAGACTGTGCCCAAGGAGTTGCGAAGGAAGATACCTCCCCTAGCCAGGGAAACCCTTCATGAAGAGGTCGGACGAAGACTGCGGCTCAAGCTGTAGAGGATGCAACCCCCATTGGTAAGCATTTTTGTGTAATGCTTACTTTGCTATAGTTTGCTACACTATGCTGCGCTAGGTAGTGTGGCGTAGTGTAACATCTATTTTGAACCAGCTTGTTTTGAATTGATGCAAACATGCATTTTTTGCTTAGTAGAGGAAGAAGAAGATGAAGAAGAAGGCGATGAGGAAGTGTCGGCCCTTAGGAAGGGGGCGATGAATAAAGATGTGAAGGCCCCAGTCTCAAAGGAAAGGGCCCTAGTCAGGAATAAGGGAGCTCCTGTCTCTAGGGCAGGGGCTCTGGTCATTAGGGAGCCTCCTCCTACCGACGAAGAGATGTCTTCCTTGAATAAAAAAGATGTTGGTCTCCTAAAAGGAAAGGCACTAGCGCATGAGCAAGGGGCTTGTATGGATTTGGCAGGGCCCTCTACCGAGGCTACCATGATCATCTTACATCAGCAAGAAGAAAGACCGTAGTCAGGCACTGGTGAGTTGGCGGGGTGTCCACCTTATCATAGTCCATTTTAGCCATTGCTGACATGCTTAATTATGTAATAGGTGCTTCTATTGATGCCGTGGGACCCCCTCCGATTCATGTGGATTCATGGGCTGAGACCCTTGACAAGTTTACATTCATGCAGGGACTTGTTGACGACATGATCAGATGCCTTTAGTAGGCAGACCTTGATGCAGGTAACTAGTAGTGCTAAATGCTCCTATGTTGCTACGCTAAAATTTTTGAGTTTGTTGATTCTACTATGCTAATGCGATCACTACTTTCTTTGTGTCGAATAGCCTCTTGGCTCAAATAGAACCCAGCATGACCTATGAAGGTTGGCTTTGTGCCTACACTCTCACCTGACATGACCAAGGTGTCTCATTACATGTTTGACGAGGTTTACAAGTATGTCTTACACTCGGCATGCTCTCTGTGGGAGTGTAGGCACGTCAACGAGGACTTGTGGAAACGGGTCCAAAGGGCTAAGCAAAGGGAGGCTGACCTAGCTGCTGAGGTGGAGAATCTTAGGTCAAGGAACAATTTTCTTATAAATTGTAACTCTGACATTGAGGGCTAGTACAAGGCTATGGATGATTATGCTAGATTTTAGACTATCGTTCACCAGAACATTGAGTCCACTTGCGAGATAGTTGAGCAGCAAATGTAGATGGACTTGTTAGCCCAGAAGTGTCAAGATATGAAAGATATCAGTGCTAAAGTCTTTGAATGGGGGTGAACCCAGAGAAATCACAAACATGCACACAGGCTAGAGAACAACACCCATCAAAGACTGTACAAAGATGCTGCTGTGGAGGCATTCATGTATGAAGCATTTGTGAATGCCATTGGTGCTTCTAAGGCCTACGTTAAGTTCAAAGAGTAGGTGAAGATCACAAAATCTCTTGACTTGAAGGTGAACCTTCCTACAGGAGAGATCACAACCATGTCCCTTTCCTTGGAACCTATAAGATGGATGACCATGGAAAGGGAGAAAGCTGTTGCTGCGAATGCTGAACCTAGTGATAGGCGTTGGATGGACATTATGACAGAGGAGATTTGGCATCACCTCAGGCTTGGTCTAGACTAGATACCCCTTGAGACCAATGCGAGCCCCTCCCAGGTTAGTCGCCTTAATGTGGAGATTCTCATGCTATGTTATAGTTTGCGTTTTTTGCCCTAATTGATTACTTCACTCCTATGATGCAGACTCCAAGTGAGGGTGCAAGGCCCATAGAGAGAGGAAATGAAGAACTAGTAGAAGGCAGCACCAGGGAGGATGATGCATAAGCAAATGAAGTGGAGGAAAATAGCAAAGGCAATGCAAATGGAGACAACCCATGACAACATGGGATTTTCTCTTTTTTTTTTGAATTTTTTGCAAATTTTGAAATGCTGAAATTTTGAAATTTTTTTTGAAAATTTTGCAAACATTTCTAATAGGTGAAAATTTTGAAGGAAATGAAAAACTTCAAAAAAGAAATCAATTTTATGTTAACTTGTGTACTATGTAAAGTTTTCATGCTTTCGTATGCTAGTTTTAGGCCATCTCGGGCCATTGCTAGTTTTGGGCCATTTCGGGCCATTGTGAAACATGTCAAAGTGAAAGGCAACAATGCTAGTTTTAGGCCATTTCGGGCCACTGCCAAAAGAGATAGTTTGTTAACAAAGCAACAAAGCAATGATGCTAGTTTTAGGCCATTTCGGGCTATTAATGTAGCATGCCAGAAAAATGGCATGTTAATAAAGTGATAAGCAACGATGCTAGTTTTAGGCCATTTCGGGCCATAGTGTAGCATGCTAAAAAGACGGCATACTAAGAAGGAAAGGAAATGGAAAATGTAAAAGGGATGGCAACTTGGTAGGAAGTAGTAGGGTTGCTACGTTATGTGTAGCTACTTCTTGATCCATTGTGGGTTGACTGGAATGTAAGGCCGAGGTGTTTTACCAAGGCACTTGTTCACATTGTTGTCCTCCACTTGGAAGGGCAACTTGACCCATGCGTTTTTGATTTGTGAGTCGGCTCGCTGAGTGGATCCTTCTATTGAATGATTAATGTATGCATGAATAGGTGCTTCATTCTCAGAGGTTGTAACCTCTAAGCCCTGTTCCATGTCTACGTTGCTAATTTCTTGCATTGCCACTTCATCACCCCAGATTACCACCTCCCTACCTGCATATGGTAAGTGGGTTTCCTAGTGTATAGGTGAGGAGATAGCCCTAACTTGCGCTAACCATGATCTTCCCAAGATCAGGCTAAACCTGGGCATTTCTTTGACTATGATGAACGTTGCGCCTATGGGGAACTAGTCCCCTGCTACAAAGTTTACGTGAACTGTGCCTTTCACCAGGATGCGTGCCTCATTGAAGGACCTCAAACATGATGTCATCGTTGGTTTGATCCAGTCAACCAATCCCAATTTATCCATAATAGGAAAGGAAATGATGTTTGTATTTGCCCCAACATCAACGTGTACCCTTCGAATCTAGTGTTGGCCGACCTGAATTGTGATGAAGAGAGGCGTTGTAGTCACTTGAGCCCCTTCGGGATCTTTCCTAATGGTGTCGTTATGGAAAGTTAATTGGGGTGGCGTGGGCCCTATAGGTATAGAGGAAACTATTACCTAGTGGATCACTTCCTCTTCTACTGGCATGTTTTTGTCGACCTGAAATCATCATTAATATGCGGATAGAGCCTCTCATTGGGGTACAGATGTCATGATTAGGTTGTACAAGCTCGGTGTAGCATTTTTCTACTTTAGGGCTTGCTTGACCTGGGTGAGGACATCCAGAAGATCCTAGCTACCCCTTTGTTTGATGCCTTCTTCCTCTTCGATTCATCCTAGAAGATGAATCTCCTGAGGAGAGGTGACCTTGGATCTGGGTTCAGATCCCTGTCGGTAGGGTAATGCAGGTTGTGTAATCGTGTCAACCTTTGTCTTTGGTGATGAATGTGCAGATGCAAGGGATGAAGGCATAGGCTTAGGGATACCCTTGACGATACTTCCCTTCGATGTCTCGTCCACCAAGTGGGTTTCTCACCTTGTGGGGCAAGGAGGCTGTTCAATTCTATTGCACGGGATAGGGGCTATTGAAGGCATCGGCCCCCTGATGATGAATGGAGCTAGAGGCATTAACTGACGAGACCGCGCAGCCTCGCCAATAGGTGGTGCAAAGGTGGATGCCCATGGTGGGAATTTCAGGATGAAGGGTGGCTGCGAGCTTGGACCAACTTTTGGTGGTGTTGGTGCACTACGCTGAGGCACACAGATCACAAATGGCTGGTGGGGTGGCCTAGGATCATTGTCAATGTCGATGGCATTAATTATGTAATTGGCATCATTGGCATTAAGGGGATCTATGTAGACATACATTGATTGATTTTCAGGGCACATTGGGTTGCTTTCGTCTAGCACCAACTTCCCTAGATCAATTAATATTTGGACGTCATCTTGCAATGATAGACAATAATCCATGGTGTGACCACATAGTTGGTGGTAGTCACAAAACCTATCTAGCCTGAAACCCCTAGGAATTGGAGGCTCATTAGGCAAGGCCAAAGAAGGATTCCTAAGGAGCTCACAGTAGCGTTGATGTCTTGCATTTGCTTCTTTCGACATCTACTTGTGTTGGATGTACCCTGCTACCAATAGTTGCTTCAAGAGTTCTGAAGGTTTGAGAGGTAGCAGGGTGTATTTTGAGCGATCTTTATGCTAAAATTTGGGTTTGGTATATGCAGATGTCTTGGGCATAGGTGTAGCAGGTTGTGGTTCTTGGCCCAGTTTGGGTGTAGGGTTAGCCATAGTTATGGCCGATTTCTTATTATTCTTGCTACTGTTGCCGCTAGGTTTGGGCTTGGCCTTGGTTGCCACAGCAGCCACTGTGGTTTTTGGGGCCTTACCTTTGTCCTTCTTTGTGAAGGTGCTCTTGTAAGTGACATAGGCCAGGTCTTTGCTTGCCTCAGACACGTCTTGTATGCTCTTAGTTTGAGCGAAAGCCTGACTGAGAGAGCAAGGAGCGAGATAGTACATTTTGGACTTGATGAAGTCATTCACTACACCTTTAAAGATAGCCAACAGATGGGCCTCCACTATGGGCTCGCAAATTTCGTTAAGGGTTGTGCTCCAACATTGAATGAAGTTTTAGACTGGTTCTAGCGGGTCTTGTTTCACCCTCATCAACTGATCCAGCATGGTTTCTGGCTTCGAGTTATACTTGAAGTGTGTCATGAATTAGGTCAGGAGCTTTTCCAAATTTGAAATGGATGAGTGTGGCAATGCACGGTACCAATCTAGGGCTTTCCCAGCTAGGGACATGGTGAAGACACGAATGATCGTGTGTGGCCATTGTTGCTATAGCAAAGACTCAGACCTGAAAGTGACAAGATGTGCATTGGGATCTCCCTCCCCATCGTACTTCATGAAGTGTGAAAGAGACATCCTAGGGGGTAACGTTAAAGCAGGGATTGCAGGGCTGATGGGGTCATCTTGATAAAAGTCCATGACTTGTACCGTGTCAGACCCAACAGCTTTGAGGATTTTTATTTCTTCAATGAGGGTCTGGATGAGCTGAAACACTTGGTCCAGACCTGGCGACATTGTAGACAGTTGGGGGACTGCAATGGAAGCTACCACATGAGGCATGGTGGTAGTGGTAGGCTGACTCATCGGCAGTGCTGTTGGGGCCACCCCCGCTAAAGGTGCTGCTTATGTTGTCCACCGCCTAGTGGGTGGTACTATTAGAGAAGTAACAATGGGTTGAGCCGTCGGATAGATCTTTTGGGTCACTGAAGGGACAGACCATGGCCCCGTGCTAGGATGTACTGTTTATGAGGTTGGGTAGGTCTGAGGGTAAACATAGTGAGACATCTGTGATGGCTGTAGAATAGACGAAGAAGTGAACGGGGTCCACCATGTGGATGGGCCAGGGCCTACCATAGTGGGTGGAATAGACACGTACGTAGGAATTGGCATGGAAGTTATGTGTGGTTGTGAAGTAGGTATAGTGTGAACATGCGGTAGGGTAGCCGTGATAGGCATGTTACGCACTGCAGGAATGTGTTGATAAATAGTTTGAGGGGGCACAGTTGCTGTGAACGCAATAGGGGAATAAGGGCGATGATATGTTGGGAATGTGACATGGCTACCCATTGTAGTTGCAGTTGTAGGCTGCTGAAGCATAGGCATGATGGCAAAGGGAG
Organism: Gnetum montanum; assembly: GCA_015680685.1. Taxonomy (NCBI): domain Eukaryota; kingdom Viridiplantae; phylum Streptophyta; class Gnetopsida; order Gnetales; family Gnetaceae; genus Gnetum; species Gnetum montanum. The sequence goes on from MNCI01022025.1 coordinate 760,358, forward strand.
CGGTGATAGACAACGGGTTGGCCCAGAAGGACTGGGTAGGTGGGACAAGAACAGGGTTGGTTTGACCTCCCTCATCAGATTGGAAATCGAGTTCCTCTTGTTCATCTTGAAAGGTGTCATCTTGGTTGGACGCTGTGTCCTATTGCTCCCTAAGCCTAGCCAAATAGATTAGCTAGTCTAGAAGCCTTTGGTATTTTTGAGTTAAAGGTAACGAAACACCGGGAATAAGGACAAATTCCTTCTCATTGCAGTAAGCGAACTCGAAACTACGTTTTTCTTTGAGTTCATGTAAATCCAAGGGTAGATTTTCCTACACCTTTACACAGAGAAAACTGTAATGCTCATGTTTCTGGGCCATTCCCTTAGGTCCTCGATTTTGGACTTTGGGGGATCGATGTGTTTCCAGCGTCGGGTTCAATGGTTGTTCGGCACCAGCGGTGCCTTGAACCATGATGGGCACCTCCACATTGAAGGTGTTAATAACGGTAGTTGAAAAATCCATTGCTAAACAAGTAGTTATGTGGAAAAGTGCATAAAATGCAAAAGGAACAAAAATATTGAAGGGCTACAAGAAGAAGGCTTTACGTCTTACCAGATTCTAGAGGAATCGCCGAGGTGACCGATCCATACCACACAAAGCATAAACAACCGCAAAAGGGTGTCATGTTTATGCCAGTGCATGATGAGGTATGGAGCACGTGCAAGACTACTGTAAGACAGGAAGGCGAGTTAACTGGCAGTTGGAGGCTTTATATCTTGTAGGGTTCCCGAGGAACCATCGAGGTAACTGATCTACACTACACGACGCATAAAAAACCAAAGATGGGTGTCAGGTCTACGCTAATGTGTATCAGGGTGTAGAAGGCTTACAAGACTACCATAATACGAGATAGTTAACTAGAAATCAAGAAGGCTTTGTGTCTCGCAGGATCCCTGAGGGACCGTCTAGGAGACCGCTCTATACCATGTGAGATGGGGTATCAAATGCATGCAAGAAAACTGTAACGTGAGCAGGCTAACTAGCAGTTAGGAAGGCTTTATGTCTTGCAAGATCCCCGAGGGACCGTTGAGGTGACTGTTCTATACCATACAAGATGGGATACAGAGCGCATGCAAGACAACCGTAAGATGAGCTAGTTAGTTAGCAATCAGAGGCCTTGTGTTCTGTGGGGCTCCCGAGGAACCGTCGATGCAACCAATCTGCACCCCACAAAGTTCAAACAATTGCAAAGGGTGTCACATTTACGCTTATGCATATCAGGGTGTAGAAGGATCATAGAACTACCATGACACACGGAAAGGCACCAAAAGGCCCTCCTTGTAGCACCAGAAAACTATAGCCACCGAAAACGTCGGTAGCTGGAAAACACCGAGGGGTCGACGGGCGTGACAGTTTTGATCCCGTACCCGTGAGAGGGCCATGCTGGGTATGTACGGATATAGGGTGCCCTAAATGGTCTGGTCAATTAGATAGGGACTTACATCGGTGTCTATATAGCCTTTTACAACATGTACTTTTGAGACGGAATGGAAATGTGAAATAATGCTTGAAAGTAAATAAAGCAGAAAATGTGACAACAATGCGAAGTAATGCTTGAAAGTGAATAAAACAAAAAAGATAATGCAAACGAGACAACAGGAAAGAAATAAAGTAAAGTATAGTTAGAAACATGCACCGCTCTGAAGCTACAAGTTTTCTCTATCAGGGCGGATACAATCAGTTGCACAGTATGACAGAGTGTAGAGATCCCAAGAGTAACCAGGACGTGTCGAGCAAAGAAGGTGGTGCCCTTTGGGGCAGACCTAGATGTTGACAGTGCAGGGATTCTACCAAGCTGGTAGAAAAGGTAGGATAGAACAAAATGCCAACTAAAAGTGCTAACTATTTGTAGTATCAAACAGGAAGCTTACAATATTATCGCAACATGCCAGGGAGAGAACTTGAATGCCAGAGAAAAAAAAAGAGTAGGAGACTTAGCAAAAGAGTTCCAACTAAACCAAGGATTGGACCTCTTTTGAATGCTATTTTATGGAAAATTCTAAACCCTTTGAATGCTATTTCTCGGGGTATTTATAGGGCCAAAGGGCACACATTGACCTGCTAGCACCACACATGCCGCATATGACCGTTGGACCTGCAAGACCGTTGTAATGCGAACCTGCTATGCTATAACTATAAACCTACCATGTCATAATTACGTCATCAGCATCTAGAGATGTGTGCCAATGGTCTGATTAGGTGAAGTGCATTGATGTCACATAACCACCCGCATGCCTTGCTGTGCTTTTTAGTGTAGTAGCATAGCAACTAGCTTTAGTTGCAAAATATTTGCTGATTTATCAACTTTGCTTCCTGCGATTCATGTCTCGTGAACTTTGCTGCTTTTGTTCTGTCTCTTCCATGGGATTGCTACACCTTGCTATGCCTTGTAGCTTAGTGTAGCATAGTAGTAGACATGGTTCGCCGCTTCCTAGCGAAAAGGGACATTGGCGAAGGATTTGAAATTGAGCGTGGGGAACTGTTAGTGAAGCTATTTTCATGCTATGCTACATTATGTGGCATAGCATAGCGTGGCACTTTGTTCTGCAACTATCTTTTGAAGCTTGCTATGCTACATGACGAGATGTAGTGTAGCGTAGTAGACTTCATGACTTAGAAAACTTGCCAAACTATTCCTAGTGCATCCAGAATGCTGCTGCCAACCCTGTGCCATTTCTGAGTATGTTGTCGACCATACATGCTACTTAGGCAGATAGGTAGGATGAGCCGTAGAGCCTGTTTACACCTAAAGTAGAAAATATTTCGAACTGGCTAGCCTGGACTCAGAGCATTCTCCCCCTGATGAATTGCTATAGTGTTTGCATAGTTTGCAAGGCCTAGTGAAGCTAAAATGTCCTTGCATTTTTTTGAGGTGTTTCATAAGATAATTTAGCTTGTTGCGAAGGCACAAATAATGATGTGTGGATGTAATTGATCAATAAAACCTTGGGTGGTAAGTGAGAGAAAAAAGGCCATGTAATGGTACAGAGGAACGTTATTATTCAGAGGGATAGTAGTAGGGAAAGAAAATCATGGAAAAAAATATGCCCAGGGTATGAAATGGTGTGTGGAAGATGGGTCCTAAGTGCAAATTACAAAAATTATGCAAGTGGGTCCTCCCCAAAGCAAGTTCCAACCTTTAATGTCCTTGCGTAACCACACTTAAAAGTGTCCATGGGAACTCGAAGGGTTACATGTAATCCACACTAATTCCACAAAACACACACATGTAAATATCACCGGAATGAGGTAAGAATTCTATGTTACACACGACATGAGCTACAATTACATGAACAGTGAGATGAGATGGAATATAGAAGGGATTGTAGAGATTGGGACATGAGGTAACTGACCCATGGCACAATGAATCCTGTGTGTAATGCATGATTAATATGTCATTAACCCATCCTTCCAAGATTAGGACCAAGTCCATTCCTCTAATCAGTGACACCGCATTTTTTCATCCCATGATGAGTAACTATTGGAGTACCAAATCAACAAGGCGTACAATCACTTGGCATTTTATTCAAGGGAGGAGTGATTTTTTCTTTGTGGCACTTCTTTTTTTTTCGTTTTTTCTTCTTCTCACTCTTTTTTTTTGACTACTGAATCCAGAGAAGCCACCAACCTTTAGGCATGGGTGCATGTATTTCCAATGGGACCCCCTAGAACAGCATTGGATTTTTGAGTGCCCCTGTGATTACTCTTACTTCCATTTTTCGTTAGATCTACAAGGATCTTAGTACAACTACATTGCATGATAAATCCCACAAACGTCACCAAAGAGAATCCACAAGTCCCCTTGATTTCACACCCTAACCATTCCCTCTTGGTCTATCCTTCTTCATTTTGGGTACCATGAACACAAAATTAATTTTAAGTTTCAAAGATGTCAAGAATATTGTTGTACCCTTGAACAGAACCTCTTATTTGTAGACTGGATGAGTGGGTGTAGTGGGCTCAATATCCAAATAATTGCTCACTTGAGACTTGATAACATAGAACAAACCTCAATCAACGAGCCACATAAGTATTTTATTCATAAATGAGATTACTTATAAAAATGTAAAGAGACAAAAATACAAAAAGATAAAACAAGAAATTGAAAACTGAAGAATTGGAAAACAAAAAAGTTGTAAAGTTAAAGAAAATGAAAAGTGGTTATTAATCCTGCTTGTTATTAGAATGGGGGATATCCCCCATAACTAAATTTTTGAGCATAGTGAGGATCAATAAATGGAAGATGAGGATCCTTGCATGTTGGAAACACTGAAACTTGGTCATACTTACCCCATTGGGGTTCACACACTTGATTATAGTAAACATAGTGGGGCAATTTATGAGATGTGGTTCTTGGATAAAGAGTTGACCCACTCAATAACATAGAATACACCTCAACCAACGAGCCACATGAGTATTTTATTCATAAACAAGATTACTTATAAAAACATAAAGAGACAAAAAGACAAAAAGATAAAACAAGAAATTGAAAATTGAAGAACTGGAAAACAAAAAAGTTGTAAAGTTAAAGAAAATGAAAAGTGGTTATTAATCCTGCTTTTTATTAGAATGGGGGATATCCCACATAACTAAACATTTGAGCATGGAAAGGATCAATAAATGAAAGATGAGGAGCCTTGCATGTTGGAAACATTGAAACTTGGTCATACTTACCCCATTGGGGTTCACACACTTGATTATAGTAAACATAGTGGGGAAATTTATGAGATGTGGTTCTTAGATAAAGAGTTGACCCACTATGATAATTGGGACCATTAGATGGTATGCAAGGATTAGGATGTCATCGTCCATGGCTATATTCATTGGGTCATATGGTTGTTGGAGTGTTAATTGGTGGCCCTGATGAAGTAACATGAGGCGTTGGGTCCGAAGAGAAGGATGCATCACATTGTTGGACTTGTGCTAAGTTGGAGGATGTAGTGGCCTTGGAATTGTGTTGTCCCTTCCTAAGGTTATTTGTAAAGAAGGGACACCTTTGATGTTGCTGAGGTCTCTCACTGCTGTTGGCAATAGTAGCATAAGTAATGTTTAGGGGTTGTTGCTGTGATGCAGACACCTTAGGAACAGCTTGTGGCGATGTAGAAGGAGTGAAAGGATGATAATATTGAAAATTAGGAGAAGTGTAAGGTGCACAAGGTGGTGGTTGTGTTGAGGACATGGGCTAATAGTATTGAGGAGAATGATAATGCGGTGAGATAGAGTATGTTGGCCTAATTTGAGAAACATGGTATTGGACTAGATAAGCATTTGGATTCATATGATAAGAAGGGTGTCTCCAGTTTAGGGGTGGCTTCCCCCACAACTGGGATTGTTGCCACTGTGATCAAACACAGTATCTCTGTATGAACTCAGGATGTAACATGCTTCCCCAATGCTCATATAAATGTAACAAGATTGGGCATTGGCCCTTAGGATGATTGTACAGGAAAATGTTGCATTCATATGTGTGATTGGTAGTTGAGCTCTTATTTTACTTATCCCTTCCTTACAATTGTCTAATGATACTTTTTCCTTCTTCTCAGGTTATCAAAAATCTATCTCCAATAATATTGATATATTCTCCACACTTTTTATGCATCCATTCCAACATCTTATTGATCTTTTCCTCGACTTCCTCTAATGATTATTGTACTGGAAAAGATGGTTCTTTCTCCTTATGATAGGTTTATTTCTCCTTTTTATGATCATGGACATTTGTTAAGTTGAGATTTTGGTCCCGTTGATGTTTTTCAACACTCTCCCATCTAGCCATTTCTCCTTCTTCTTTTGCTACCCGCTTAACAAGCTCTTGGACTTGATGGGTTTGTAGTTTGTATAGTTGACCTTGGGCATACATCCCTAGGGTCTCTCTTGTTTCATCACAAAGCCNATGAGTGTCATAGGAAAGAACTTGAGTTTTTGCCAACTATTATCAATGTTGTTCCATGTACAAGCATCGTAGAAGGCTTGTAAATGTTGATGCGGATCTAAGTCATAGCCTCCTGAGAAATTAGGGAAGTTTTTTAAATCGAGCTTGGGTAGAAGGATCTCTTTACGATGCCTACAGGAGATTCGAACAGCCTCTTGTATTTGCATTAGGGTTATAGTGGCTAGTAGGGGTTCATCATCATCTAGTAAGTTATGATTTCTTGCGTTGGGATGATGTTGCCTTCGTTTATGTTTATAAGAGACACCCACCTCAAGTTGTGTACTCCAATCTTCATTTTCATATAATTCATTGGTTATCCAATGAATTTCCCCACTAGATGTGGCATTGTTATAGTCTTGTAGAAGAGACATGGTTGTGAAATTGTGTGTGAATTTATGTGTGACTTTTTGTAATTATTTCTTCTTCCTACGAGATATATCATTAATTCCTATACAATGATCCTGTATGATATAGCTAATCTAGATAACTAGCACCGTCCGTGACAACGACACCAATGATGAGTGGTGAGGTACCCCTAAACTCAACCATACGAATACAAGCATTTCACGCACGATCCGGTTGAACTTCATAGATGAACTAGTTGTGGCATCTAGATAGTTACTCGTAGGTTGCAGTTCGCTATCTTCCCACCTAGACTAGTATTAGTTTGTCACATATGGTTTAGTCCATAGTGAGGTGTATGATATGTTTCTATGCTAATGATACTCCTAGGTATGATGGTAAATAAGATTAACTAAGCTAAGAAAGAAAGGGTGAGAGAGAATCTAAGCTAGCCTAAGTGAGATGAGCATCCATTCCTCAATCAGCCGTACACATCTTGGACTTCATGCACAACTACCACTAGGATTACCAAGCACAAATCCTAGGTACACTACTAGGTTACCAAGTAGTCACACTTAAATGCTCATAATCAAGTCGTACTCATCCCACGTTTAACATGAGTTTAAGGGTGAGAAGAGATTAACTAAAAAAGCAGTAAATAAAAATTAAATAAATAATTAAGCTAAGTGAATGCTACAATGATGAAGTAATCTCAATGTTTATTTTTGATCATGTGCGTGTCCAAGTATGTCACACTCAAGTAAAGGATGTTGTACAATTACAATCACCACACTGCGGGCATACACTGGGAAGAAACAAAAACTAAAATCAAAACTTAACTCTAAAACTGACTTATCCTATCGGAACTACCTACCTCTTATTTATAGATGAGGAGACAAGCTATGATATCATGGTTGCCTAAATGATGACTCATTAGAGGCTATCATAGGTTCTTAATGCTCTCAATGATCTATGCTTAGGGGGAAATGACTACATGCTCTCATATCTCTAGATCTTCAAATGTTGAAAGCTTTAAAAGTTTGAAAGTCCAGAAGATCTAAAAGTCCTTGAAAATGATGCTAGTTCTTGCTTAAATAGGTTGTAGCTTTTTTTTTTTTTTTGCATTGATTCTATTCTAGAAAGTTTCCTAATAACATACCCAACATTTCTTGAGATTTATTCTAGCCAAAAATGCAATGTTCTTACATTTTCACTAGCAAGAAACTACAACATATTTACATCATTTATGCTATAACTGGCAACATTTTTAACAACATGAGCTCACTAGTCTAGTATAATTCATAGCATTTTCATGTTTCATACTATGAATTACACTTTACATTATGAGAATGCTTTAGGGTTTTGATGAAATAGGGTTAAAAAATAGATTTTCTAAAGGGAAATCAAGGCATTTCTCTTGTTCTTTAATCTGATTAAAATTATTTTTGAAATTTACATAGAAGGTACTTAAGTTTTTTCCTTTGGCCACAAGGCTTCCTTGTTTACATTTGGATTTTCTTTAAGGTGTTTCATTGATCTCCTCTTCCTATGTAGGAGTAGGAACTAGAGTGATAGGTTTGGCATAGAAATACACCAATGACTCCTTTGTTCAATCAAGAACATGGCTAGTTATCAGTACTAGGTTTCTAGATCCAATATCAACCCTTCTAGCATGATCACATCTTCTTCTTGCACCTATCATTAGTGGAACTATCAATGTAAAGGAAAAAATATGTGAAACCTATACTATAATGTCAGTTTGTAACACCCTCCTTCCTAAACCTTAGGTTGGCGAGCATTACATTAGGTAAAACCCCTATCTAAATGATTGGCCATGGTAAGAAACATGAAAATGAATGATCATGTAGCTAAAGAAAACGAAATGAACCTAGTAAGAAGTCATAATCCAAAGGAAGGAAAGAAATGAGAAAAACTAATAGTGTAAAAAAGGAAAATGCATAAATATAGAATCATATAGAACATATATATATGATAGAAATAGATGAACATAAACTGCAAAACTGAATCTCCATAACATAAGTATAAAAAGCATAGTATCACTTGTCTAATTCATACATAATCTATATATCCAAGATGAGAAAATATGAGATACAATGTTTAGTACAATGCTAGACGCCAAAGATCTATATAGCTAAAGCTACAAATTGAAAACATAACATCAAAAGCCCAGACATCTAAGTGAATCATCCAATATTTCTTGTGTCCTCCCAAACTAATCAACCTATAAATAAAATGGATTATTATTTATATAAAATTGAGTGAGAAAATTTGGCACCATTTGCAATTGTTAAATCTATAGATCTCATGGGAGTTTCAAGGAGCATGGAAGACCTGCAAAACATGTTCACTCAAACAAGCATACAAACAAGCATCCAAACATCCATTCATTGAACTATGTCAAAACCAAGAGTTTCCTACCTCAGCCATCACCACAAACAAGGAGACTAGCATACATTGCACTCAGTGTTAAATATATCTTAGGTGTACTTGCCAAATTTCAAAATCAATATCAAATTACCATGTGCATGGATTTATTATTAGTCTCAACTAGAACATGAAGCATCACCCAAGAGATCACTTCCAATATTCCCAAATCATACTAGTATTAGAGGCATCATCAATCTCATAGAATTTCATCATTAAATAAAGAACGAAACCATCATCTAAAGAGATCTTATAAATCTAAAATAGTGATCCAATATGCCAATTAATCCAAGAATATGAATCCTTAACCAAGATTCACACCAAGAAATATCCATTCAAACCAAGAAAATATCAAATATTTGAAGGTCCAAAGTGAACATAATCAATTCAACCAAATGTGATAACAAATCAAATTTCACAAATTAAGCATAATCAAGTCAAAATGGAACCAAACCAAAAACCAATAATGAAAGAGAAAAAAAAAGTAATAACAATATACTATCTTAATCATGATCATAGATAACTATGATTTTATTTTACAATAGGATGTCAAGCACTCTATTAAATCCAAAATCAAGCGTAGAGTTTGATCATTGACTAAATGTATAATAGTAGATAAAATTTTTATAACTTAATTATTTTTATGAATTTTATAACAATTCCAAATTCCTAAATAAAACCAATAGCTATGCCTATTCTTCGTTAAAAATTTATGGAGAAATTTATTAGAAGTATAGAGTTATAGAACCATGAATCTAGGCTTAGAGAATAAAGCTAAATAAAAAAGGGAAAAAGTAGCTAACATAAAATAGACTATCAATTTGTGATGAAAATTTATTTTTTTAATTTCAAAATAGTTTGAAAAATAGAGAAGAATCCCATCTACAAGTAAATATTAAGATAATAATCCAATATAATGTAGGAGATATGGGATTTTTATTATGTGCCATCAAAAATAGTGAAATCATGAACAGTGTTGAGAGAAAAATTCATATAAAATCACAATGTTTTTTATTGGTTGAAAATGGATATGAATTATAATATATATATATATAATTAGATAAAATTCTAGGTTTTATGTCTAACCATACTCGATATATAGCCTCATAAAACTGCATCATAAAAATTCTTACGATTTTCGACAGGTTTGAAAAAGTGGACATAACACAAAATATACTATGAATTTAAAGATGATTTTTTTCTAAATTGTATAACATTTTAAGAGGATTTCAAAATCCTATAGCAATAATCCTAACTCAAATGTATGTAAAAGATACAAATATTTTTCTATGTGTTATCAATTCCACTAACAAAAAAGTCTAGAAATCCTTACCCCATGAAGAGAAATCACAAAAAAGGATAAATAGTAGAACAATAAATTCTATGGATCAACACAATAATTTTATTAAGTTTATAAGAAAAATATTAGAATATCTAGATCTTCTTTGAAATTAATTTTCAAAATACATCCCATAGAATTATTAGTAAAATCCTCACAATACCCATTCCTAATAATTAATAATATAATTAATTAAAAAATTACATACACAAAATCTAGCATTCTATTCATTCAAAAAAAATCTATCAACCCACAAATAGCATTAGAATCATACAAAAAAAATAAATAATACCCATTCCACTGATGTGGACAAACCTGTAACTGTAAATGAGGAAACCAAGATAACTCACCTCTAAATCTAGACAATTAAAAACTAGAAGAGAGAAGCAAACCATAAAAATCTAAGAAATATACATAACTACTCCACAATACATCCACTCTTCCTAGCTTCATCCTTCCACAACATTGAATTGTCAAAGTGTGTGAAAGAATTGAACCATGAAACTTTAATGGAGATTGCCTAGAAAACCATGGAATAGAAGAAAACTCTAATTGTTCAAACTAACACACAACTAAAAAAATAATTCCCAGAAATTTTTACCATCATAAAATGTAACTAGCTCCCTCACTCACATAACTCCCACAAATGTTAAAATAATAAAAAGGAAAAAATATCATAAAATCCATCATACTAAAAAAATTATTTAAATATCCTCTTATAAAAAGTCAAATAAAACTACTCTAATACATACATACATAAACATACATGCATACATATAAAATTATTGAATCACATAATCACTAGGGATACAACATGCACTCAAGGAACATAATTAAACAAACCATTAACCGCATGCCATGGCATGCTTCCAACTAATCCTCATGAGATCATACCACACTCAACAATAGGATTAGTACACATCTACTTTAAAAGATATATAATAACATTCATGAATTTAAGCATCTCAAAGCTCAAATTTATTATTAAGTCTCTAGGAAAAACCATAAAAATATACCAAACCAAAATAAGCATAGAGTACATACTAGTATAAGCATCACAAACTTTGCAAAGATCATATGTACCTGAAATGGCAAAAATATAGGTTGTTAAAGTGTGGTAGGCATCCCTTTAGCAATTTGAGAGGAGTCTGTAGTGGTAGATACTTGTGATGGTTTGGGTGGATTGTTAGGCTTGAAAAATGGCATCTTTTGAGGTTTATGCTTAGAATCACTGATATTATCATCCACTTGCAAGTTCACTGCTCTTGTGGCATTATGTTGCTAGGGATATGGAGGCATCTTGCTTTGCATAGGTGGTGCATGTGATAAAGAAGTGGAGGTATGAGGTGCATGGTATTGTTAAGGGTAGTGAGAAGTGTATGTGGAAGGATATTCAAGTGTGAGGTGGTAAGTTGATGATATTCTGGAGGATAGTAATGATGTAAATAAGTGTGAGCCATGGAGAAACTTGGTGACATAGGTTGTTGGACATAGTAGTCATATGAATTTCTTTGTGGCAAGGACATTACTACGTTAGTGGCAGCATTTCCCATGACTATGAGTTTTATTACTAATGATAGTGATCTTGAGATTGAACTATGTGTCTTTTGCCATTGTTTAGGTTGTCGTTTCGGCTGCTACGCTACCGCTGTTGTTGGTTGGCCACAATGGCTATACGAATGTTATGCTACAACTGCATGTGGTATTGCCTCAACCGCCATTGTTGCAACTACCTTGTCATGGGGGTTTTGGTGATTCTGGATAGCTTAGCTCAAGGTTAACATAGCGTAATTCCCTCAAGAGGGTTTGGCCATCTATGAGATTTTACAGTGTGACACGTGTTTAATGTTGCATAGCATGAGTTATTTTGTATAGAAGAAGTATGGTTGAGATGGCTGTCGCACAATGAATTCTTTCTTGTATGAATTTTTAAATGTTTTTATTACACTATACTGGTGTGTCGTAAGGTCTTTAGGTTTGTTGCATTGCTACACTGTTGAATCTGCAACACCTCTATGTTTCTGTCAAGTTTGTTAAGTTTGCTATGTTGCTATATTGTTGCACATATGTCTATCGTTGTTCATTTGCTATGTGTTACATGTCATGCGTTTGCATCAAAGTGTTGTTACATTGTGGTGCTTGATGGCTATGCTACGCTGCGAGTATCGTGTTGCTACATTGTTTATGATTTTTTTTATTAGAGACCTATGCAACTAGGAGATCATGCTACGCTACATGCAAAGAAAGTTTCATGCTATGCTATATGTAATGAGAGGGTTACACTACACTACGTGTAAACTTCACTCATATGTAGTGCTAACGCTTGATGCTTCATTGTGCAGGGTCATGTTGAAACCCATTTTGATTGTCTTGGAGATTGTGGAGTCCTGTGCTGCCTTAGCGAATCGGTGGCCAATGTTCATCCTCCCCATGCATGTGTGGGGTGGCAGGCAGTTTGGTTCCAGGAGGGCACATGGGACTTTCTATAATTCCTCCTCCACCATTTTAGTGTGATTGTTTGGTAACACTTATCAGCAAAGATAGTAGCCATAATCATAGAAACCCTGTTGCCTGGGGAAAATTGGGGCATTTTGAAATTTTTAACTGATGGGTCAATTGGGGGTGATTAGGTGGAAGGTTCCAACCAACACCCAAAAAGCTTGAGATGCTTGAGTTGGATTCGGGAGATGCCTGAGTATAAGTGCTATCACTTATACAACTCGTTATTCATTGCCTGTCACATGGGCACATGCTTTCAGAACCCACCTAGAACCGTTTATTATGTCAGTGGGTGAGTTCTATGAAGGTACTTTAATGCATTGTGTAAGCCATGATACGCTAGACATAGGTACTAATAGTGTATATATATATTTTTTCATGTTACCAGGCTTTTTATTAACAAGAGTGGTCTCCATGGTGATACAGATGCCTTGGTGTTGGCACAGATGGCCCTGTAAGAGTTTTTCTCTAATGGGAATGTGTGTCCTGGTGTAATAGGCCAATTTGGGGATGAATTCAAAACTTATCTGACCCGGTATTCCTAATTTTATGGGAAGTGTAAAGAAGCTGGTTGGTTGGATAGGGAGTGGGCATCCCTTAGGCTGCTCATCGTTGAAGACGTGTTAGTGGATCTCCCACCATTTCCCTCACCATTTAAACATGGTATGCTAAACTATGAATTCACTGTTACATGTTCAAGTGATGTTCATTTTTGTTTTCTTTTCATTTTATTTGCTAACCTTTTTCTATTTTTTTCTTTTTATTTTGCAAATCATTTCAGTGGCAAGGAAATCCCAAGAGGTGACTATGATCACCTCTAGGCGCAACGAAACCAATCTCTTCTTCAAGTACGGGGAGGTGGAGGAGACCTAGTGTTGGCTCTGCAATGGGGAACCAACCACGCTTGTCCACAATCTTCAAGAGGCTAGGCTCATGTACCTATTTTTGGTCATCAACTTGAACATCCCACCTACCAAAATGCTTGCCCTAGCTAACTCTTTCTAGGAGAAAGCAGACCGCTTCCACACATGTGTTCAGGGTGTGTGAGTGGTGTTTGAAGTCAACGACCAATTTTTCATGGATATTTTTGTTGTCCCTTCTGATGGTCTCCCTATGGGGAAAAAATCTAAGAAAGATGAAAATCATTAGGGGGACATTGAGGAGTGGCTAGGGGTGGCAAAACACCGAAAGGGAATCTACATTGAGAAGGTTAGGCTATGGGTGGCCAAAACAGTTTACCCTGTCTTCTGTGCCTGTGCCTTCCACAAGTTTCTCTTCTAAGGAAAAATCATTGGAATTGAGCAAGCTTGGATAATGAGGGATGTCATGGAAGAGGGAACCCATTACAATTGGGAAAAACACCTTTGCAAAGGCATGCAGGCTGAAATGGTCAAGCTTCGCAGGAAGCTTGAGTCATGTTTCAACGTGCACCATGCCTTCTTTATAGCCTGCCTACGGAATTTTACGGAATTCTTGGTAGTCCGTAAGAATGGAGTCTAGGTACTACAAGATTGTAGCTAGATTTCCAAGCCATGGATCTGCCAATTCTTCCATACCACTCGATCGCAAGACCCCCTAGAAGCTATTGGAAAGTCATTTTTGATGATGACCAAGGAGCAAGTGGCACGCAAATTTTGTGCCTAGGAGAGCGTGGGAGAGGCACCTCCCATTACCACTGGTAGTGTGACAAGGGAGGGGGGAGGGAATTCCTCATTGTAGAGACAATGAAAACTAAGCTACAATGCAATAGGTCTCTCCTGGCTGGGGAACCTCCTCACACAAATGAGAAAAGAGGGAAGAAGCTGTGACTCAAACTTCGTAGAGTGCAACCTTTGAGTAGTAAGTTTTTGTGTTTTATTTTGGTCAATGTTTGCTATGCTATGTTATACTAGGTAGCATTGCACAGTGTAGCATCTGCTTCAAGTTGGTATTATTTGCTAACTACGACTATGCTTTATTGGCAGAGGAAGAAGAGGAAGAAGGGGAAGAAGAGGTGGTGGCCCCTACAATAGGGGTGATTGACGAAAACGAAGAGGCTTTAGCCACAAAGGAAAGGGCCCTGGCCAATGAAGAAGGGGCCCCTGCTACAAAAGAAAGGGCCTCAGTAGGTGAGGAAGAGGCCCTACTGATGAAGAGGAGGCCCCTATTGACAAGGAGGAGGCCCTTGACAATGAAGAGAGGGGCCTAGCCAATGAGGAAGGAGCTCCCAACAATTGGGAAGAGGCCCCTGCTGATGACCCTTTTGCAGAGAGTAGTTCAGCACCATAGGGGCACATGAGCATCGAGGATGCTACTACATTATTGAGTCAGCTAGAAGTAGAGTGGCTCCACTTTGATGCTGGTAAGTTTAATCACATATTTGACAGTGTACCGATGGGCGAGCCCCTCACTATCACCCCTGAGGGTTTGCTGGGTAGGAGCTTTACACTGTCGTTTACATTGTTCATAAGATTTATTATGGTTCCTCTCCACTATTGCTAACACATTTTATCATGTAGTTGATACCATTATTGATACCTCTGGCCTATCCTCAATCTACCTATGATCGTGGATCGAGACCCCCAACAAATTTACTTTCATGGAGGGGGTGGTCGATGACATGATCGACTGTTTGAGGAAGATCGATCCAAAAGTGGGTAAGTGAAAATTGCTATGCTAGACTCTCTAAATTATTATTTCCTCACTATGCTACTATGACTAATTCCTTTCTATGTGCAGTTGGCAGCTTCTCGTCTCAAGTGGGACCCTAAGCGAGTGGTTGAGGTTGATGTCGTGTCTAAATTCCCACCAGAGGTGACCAAAGTACCTCGTCACATATATGACGAAGCAAGCCAATGTGCAGTGTACTCAACACACTCCTTGTGGGAATGTAGGCATGTGAACGAAGACCTCTGGAAATGGATACAGAGGCTTGAGAAGGAGAAGGCCAACCTAACTACCGAGGTGAGAGATATCTAGTCCAGGAATGAATTCTTGTTGGCCCTAGACACTAACGATGGTAGTTAGCACATGGCCATCATCAATTATGCAAGGTATTGGATGACCGTGCAACACAACAATGAGGCCACTTATGAAATAATAGAATAGTGCATGCAAATGGACTTGCTATCCCAGAAGAACCAAGACTAGAAGGACTACAATGAAAAAGTTTACGAGTGGGGCCAGGCATAGAAAAATCACAAACATATGTATAAACTAGAGCATGCCACCTACTGTAAACAATATCAAGATTCCTCTATCAAGTTACATACCTATGAGATATTCCTTGACATTATTGGCACTTCTGGGGCTTACAACAAGTTCATGTAACAGGTGACAGTGAGTGAATCTCCCGAAAGGGAAATGACCTTTCCCATGAGTGAGGCCACTACTGCCACCTTCTCTCTAGGACCACTAAGATGGATAGCCATAGAAAAGGAGAAATTTTTAGCAATTTCTGATCTAGGAAGTAGGAATTGGGTTGATATTATAGAAGAGGAGGTCTTGCAATGCCTCACGGAAAGCATAGATCAGATACCCCCTAAAATAGATGTGAGGTCGTCTTAGGTCAGTCATTTTTTGGTGTTATGATAATTTATTTTATTTAAGTCTTTATTATAGCTTTAAATAACTATTTCATTTTTTTGTGATACAGAATCCAACTAAAAACACAGGACATAATGAGGTAGGGGACGATGGGACAGGAGAAGGGTCATAGCATAGCAGCCAAGAATTTTGTTGGATTTTCTCAAAGAATGTTGCAAACATTATTAATTAATATTTTGAATGAAAGAAAAAATGGAATATGAAGAGATTTATTTCATTTTGGCTCATGTATTGTATTTATCTTGATGTTATTCTTTATCTTTTCTTTTTATCAATTAAACTCCTTGGGAGCTTCTTGTTTTAGTTTTAGGCCATTTTAGGCCAATGGTAGTTTTAGGCCATTTCAGGCTATTGGTTGATGGTAAAGAGACATTTTTTGCCAGTTTTAGGCCTTAGCAGGCCATGGCATGATGTAAACAGTGAATGTGATGTGAATGGTTTATAGGATGAGACAGACATTTAGTGTAAATGAACGAATATGGAGCAAACAAAGAATAAACATATGATAAGCATTAATCGAGTTAGAAGTGTAGTTACGCTACACAAGTAACGATCATCCTCGTAGCTACTTCCTAACCCATCCTAGGCTTGGTGATGCATAAGGTTGAGGGGCTTTGTTGCGATATTCTTCTATATCGTTACCTACCACTTGAAAAGGTAATTTGGCCCACATAGTCTCATTTTCTGAGCCGGTGTTTTGGGCTAGCTCATTTTCCAAACAAGTAGCTTTGGTGGAGATAGGAGTTTCAGTCTCAGAAGTTATTACTTCTGAAACCTGCTCCATGTCAACATTGTTTATTGCTTGAGTGGCCACTTCATTACCGTAGATCACGACCTCCCTAACCGCGTAAGGTAGGTGGATTTCTTGACGTATGGATGAAGAGACAACCCTGAGTTGGGCTAACCATGACCTCCCCAAGATCAGGTTAAACCCAGGCATCTCTTCTACCACAATGAATGTTGCACTTGTGGGGAACTGGTCCCCTACTACAAAGTTAATGTGTACAGTCCCTTTTACGACCACCCATGCTCCATTGAATGACTTCAGACATGAGGTTGTCATGGGTTTGATTTGATCCACCAAACCTAGCTTTTTCACTATGGGGAACGGGATGAAATTTGTAGTAGCCCCATCATCAACATGTACTCTTCGTATGTTGTGTTGACCAACCTGAATTATGATGAATAGGGGTGTTGTTGTCAACTGGCCCTTCTCAAGGTCATCCTTGATAGAATCATCTTGGAATGTCAACTATGTTGGTCATGGTTCTTCAAGCATAGAAGGAAGCATAACCGCATGGATTGCTTTCTCCTCTACTGACATGTTTTTGTCAACAAGTATTGATGTTAACATACAAACCAAGGCCTCGCAGTGTGCAGTGGAGGTCATTACTAGGTCGTACAGGCTCAAGTTTGTGTTCTTTTTTTTAAAGCCTATTTGACCTTAGTAAGGGAATTTAGAAGGTCCTGTCCACTTTCTTGTTGTTTGTTGCCCTTCTCCTCCTCCATTCGTCCTAGGAGACGAATCTCTTGAGGAGGAGTAACTTCAAGTTTAGGGCTAGAACTTCTTGGGTGGGATGGTGATGATTGTGTGCATGTAGTGGCATCAACTGTTGATGATGAGGGGGGCATAGACATGGAGGATGAGGGGGTAGCCTTGGGAGGACCTAGGGTGGTACATTCCTTGGCCGTTTCTTTCGCTATACACTCTTCCCATTTCTTTGAATAGGAAGGTTCTGAGGTTGTCCTAGATTGGCCCTATGTGATGAGGAAAGTTGAGTGTTTTGGCCCCCTAATAAAAAATGGTGTTTGTGGTGTTAGCATGGGTGGTGGTGTGGTTTTGAATATGAAGCATGCAAGGGCAGATGTTTGAGGGAGAACCTTGAGGACGAATGGTTGTTGCGGTGTCTTTTTTGCCGTTGTTGATGCTGCTACACTACATTGAGGCACGCAAACTACAAATGGCTACTATGATGATTCTAGATTACTATCTACACTAATCATGTTGATAATGTACCCTATGTTGTTAGTGTTGAGGGGGTCCTTGTAAACGTGCATGGATTGATTTTCAAGGTGGATAGGGTTGCTTTTGTTTAGAACCAACTTCCCTTGATCAATCATCTGTTGGATGTCATCTTTTAATGCTAGAAAGTAATCCATGTCATGACTATAGAGTTTATGGTAGTCAGAGAATCGCTTCAGCCTGAAGTTCTTAGGAACTGGTGACTCGTTGGGCATAGCCAAGAAGGGGTTCCTAAGGTGCTCGTAGTACAGTTGATTCCATTTGATTTCCTCCTCAGACATCCACTTATGTTGGATGTACGCAACCCCCAACAATTGCTTTAGGAGTTCTAAAGGCTTAATGGGTAAAGGGGTGTACTTGGAGTGATCTTTACACTTGAAGTTGGGCTTAGGGTGGGTTGATGCCTTTGGTGCCGACATGGAGGGTTGGGCAGCGTTACTTGAGCTAGGCATAGGGTTAGTTGTGGTTGTGGCCATATTTTTATTATTATTGCTATTAGGCTTTGCCTTGTTTTGCATGGAAGCCATTGTGGCCATTGCAGCTTTGCCCTTCTCTTTATCCTTTTTAACATATGCATTCTTGTATTCAACATAAGTTGGATCTTTACTGGCTTTGGCCACGTATTGGATGTTCTTGATCTAGGCAAACTCTTAACTAAGAGAGTGCAGGGCTAAGTAATATAGCTTGTATTTGATGAAATCATTCACTGCCCCCTTGAAGATAGCTAGCAAGTGGGCCTCCACAATAGGCTCACGGATCTCATTCAAGGTAGTGCTCCACTACTATATAAACCTTTGCACTAACTCCAGTGGGTCTTGCTTAACGCCCATCAACTAATCCAACGTGACTTTCGGCTTCAAGTTATACTTCAAGCGGATCATGAATTGGGTCAACAGCTCCTCCAGTGTTGAGATGGAGGTGCATGGGAGCACGCAGTATCAATCTAAAGTTGTGCCTGTCAAAGACATAGTGAAGAAATGAATAATGGTATGCGGCCACTATTGCAACAACAAATATTCAGATCTAAAGGTGACCAAATTTTTGTTGGGATCGCCCTCCCCATTGTATTTTGTAAAGTAGGGAAGTGGAATCCTAAGGGGTAATGCGAGCATGGGAATAGCTGGGCTAATAGGGTCATCATGATAGAAATCCATGACCTGCACTATGTTAGAATCAACAGCTTTGAGATGCTTGATCTCTTCAGTGAGGGTCTAGATAAGTTGGAATGCTTGATCCAGACCCAGAGACGATATAGACGGTTGTGGGGTTGTAGGTGCAACCATCATTTGTGGCGTAGTAAGGACAATGGCCTGGCTCATAGGGGGTGTCATTGGGGCTGCCCTTATGAAGGGTGTTACTTATAAGATACACCACCTAGTGAGTGATGTTGTTTGAGTAGCGACCGCTTGTGGTGCTGTAGGATTAGTTATTTGTGTGACTGATGGGATGGGCCACAGTCCCACACTTGGTTGTGATGCCTACGAGACCTGGTATGCTTGGTGGTAAGGGTAATGTGGCATCTAGGAGGGTTATGAAATAGGGAGTGAAGTGGATGAGGTTTACCATGCGGTTGGGGCTGGGCCCATCGCTAATGGTGGAATAGGTGTAGATAATGGGATAGGCATAGAAACTCCATGCAACTGTGAAGTAGACACGGTGTGCATGTAGGGAAATGTAGCTGTGATTGGCACTTGGTATGAGGATGGGACAGAATGAGGAGGGAGAATGCCTAGGAATGAAATGGAGGGAGGAGCATGTTGGTACACTGAGGGTGCAAAATGGTTGCCCATGGTTGATGTAAATGTAGATTGCGGTGGAGTCGTTGTAGTCATAAAAGAGGCAGACACAAAAAGTGGGTTTGAACAGAAGAACATGGTGGGAGGGATGGTTGTAGTGTAAGCCTGGCCACCACCCTTGGTTTAGGAGTCTAGGACTTCCTATCCATCCTGGAATGCTTCATCATAATGGGATGTCATGTCCCACTCCCTAGACTTACTAACTCATATTAGCTAATCAAAGATCCACTGATACATTTTCATCAGGGGGATAGTAACATCAGGGGTAAGGATAAATTCCCTCTCGTTTCGATGAAGGAACTTGCAATTGTGTTTGTCCTTGAGTTCTTGGCAATCTAGGGGTAGATTTAACTAGATCTTTGCATAGAGGAAGTCGTAACACTCTATGTCTTGTGCTAAGAACTCAAGTGATAGATGTCGAATCCTACAAGACTGGCATGGTGCCAGCACTGGCCTAGGTGGCCACTCGATACCTATGGTACTTTGAGCCGAGAAAGGAGGCTCAAAGCTCAAGGTGGGAATAGTGGTTTTTTAAGGAATCATTTTATGTGATTTAAGGGAAATCATAAATGAGAAACACATAGATCAATAAGCAATTGGAGGCTTTTCATCTTGCCGAGTTACACAGGAATTTTCGTTGCAACCAGTCCACACCACACGATGCATAAACAACTACAAAAGGGTGTCACGTTTATGCTAGTGCATGATGAGGTACAAAAAACGTGAAAGACTACCCAAAAGACACAAAAATGGCACCAAAGGCCCTCCTTCTAGTGCCAAAAACTATAGCAATCGAAAACATTGGTGGCTAGAACACCGAGAGGTTGTCGGGAAAACAATTTAACCCCAGATCCGTGCGATGACCATGCTAGAGAGAAACAGAAGAGGGGTGCCTTGAATGGTCTAGTAAATTAGACAAGGACTTAATTGGTGTATCTTAACCTTTTGTAAACATTTGTTTCAAAAACAAGACACGTTAAGTAAATCAACGATCGACAAATGTAAAGCGGTAAAAATAATATAAAACAATGATGATAGTAAATGAATAGCAAAATAGATTTGGATGAGAGAATGCACTGCCCCAAAGGTCAAAATTCACATCTGGACACTTGAGCGGTTATCTTTCAAGGCTTTCTACGCTACATAGTGTAGTGTAGCATAGTAGACTTCTTCACTAGAAAACTTGCCAAAATGTTTTGTTCATCCTAAACACTTTCGACAAATTCTAGCATGGTCCTTCGGTAGACTATCAACTAGGTCAATTGTCCAGTTGAGCAAGCTAGAGAGTCTAACGAGCCTATCAGCCTTAGAGATAGAAAACTTGCCAAACTATATAGTCTATCCTTGGTGCCCACTGTTCTATTGGCTCATCATGACACTGCACTTGTGGAAATCCTTGCCCAAATCCCAAGACTCTACTGAAGCATGAGGATCCTAAAATTTTATGGTGTTTCAGTATCCACATGTTAACACCCCTATTTTTGTAGAAACTCTTAACTATGCTCAACCCCATTGACATCGTTGACACCATCTAAAAACTTAGCACCATTTTGCATCAACACTACGGCTAACCACACTACACCTCAATTGCATCCGGTAAGTGCTTGTTCGATTAATAAGACTATTGAAGGTGCCTCATCTCCACCTCCAATAGGCCCTCAAGAAGACTTAGGGTTAGGCTATGCACCTATGGGCCTTGGTGTTCTAATCGTTGATGTTTTTAGTCATTATAGTTTTCGATGCTAGAAGGAGGGCCGAACCCCTTTTTTCAAGCTTTGTTGAGGTTGTTTCATGAGATCTCTACACTGTAGTTGTCCATTGATCCATCAATGTAGATTGGATCCTATAGTTAGTTCCCTCGAGACCCCATGTAGCAACCCAAAATTGCACTTCTCTCCACTATTTTTCTAAGTTCACATTGTTCTCACTTGGAGTGTAGTCATCTCTAGGGTAGACAGTGTAGTCAACTCTTTGTCATGGAGAGTGTAGTGAACCCTTCATAGTGGAGAGCATAGTTAGCATAGACAACATAGTCCACTATCCATAGTGGAGAGCATAGTTAGTGGATTCAACTGAAATAGAGTTAGTTTCCAACTTGGTTCACTGTATTTTGTAGCTAGAAACCTCCACCATTTCCCTTTAAAACTCAATCCTTCAACCATGTACCCAAATCAACCTCCAGCATTAGTTTCAAATGTACTTGATATCTTGCCTATCCAACAAGAGATGGAGATTGGCAATCCTATGAATCTCATGATGGCTAGGCCAAGGTAATTCCTCATGCTATGCAACCAAGACCTAGAGTACACCATAATGAGCAATACAACTTCATATGTGCAAAGGTCCAAGCAAGGTTACCTATAGCTCACCTTGACATGAAGACAAAATGGGACTTTGAGCTAATCCATCAGGATGGATGAGAGTATCCCTTCCTCATTCGACATCATTCTACCCATAGAGTCCCACCACTAGTTATCCCAGCTCATTCGAGCAGGTGAACGTGACATGGGAACTAACTATGAGGAAGCCTTACAAGAGGAAGAGGATGAGTTCAAAGCTCACTCCAAACACAAAGTCCCCTTTCCCACCATCTTTGAACAAGTAATCCCTAGTCTAGCCCCTCCTCATTTTAGTTCACCCATCCTCACTGAGATGGTCATAACATTGGCATCACCTTCCCACTCTATTAGGCTTAGATCTATGCCTATAGTGGTAATCCATCATATGTAATACATGCATTATGATGCAACATCTTCCTTCAACTTTCCATTCATGGCATCATCTCAACCTACCTAGCCATCTTTGCTAGTAGTAATCATGCCAGCTCAGCCATATGTTCATGCAGGGCCCATCTCTAGACCCCAAACGACTCAAGCATCCTACATCTTGCCTATTTCATCAGTGCCCTTGATGTTAGTCCAACCCATACATGCATGGCTTATCCTAATCACTATCCCTATAACATAGTTGATGTATCAAGCACCTCACATGGTTCTACAAACCATGACTAGGTCATGGACCACACAACTAGCACAATGAATAGCATAGCTAGTGTAGCCAGCTAGAGCATCCCAAAAGTTAAACCAAGCATTCCAATTAATCCAAACCTTGATAGAAGAGGTGAAGTGACTCAAGGCCACCTCCTCTAAAATTTTCATAGTGATGGACTTCTACAAAGATGACCCTATAAGTCCTATGGTCCCATATCTAACTCTAACAATTGGGGTCCCACTACCTCAGTTCACCAAGTACAATGGTGAAGATGACCCCAATGCACATCTAGTCACATTTAGATTGGAGTGTTTGCTATTGAAAGCCTAGCCACATGCCATCATACATGTGTTTGCCATGTCATTGATTAGTAAGTGTTACACTAGTATCGTACACTACCTAGAGGTTCTATCTCCTCTCTAGAAGACCTCTTGAGCTAGTTCTTGACCCACTTTAAGTACAACCTAAATCCAGAAGCAACCTTGTACCAACTAATGCAAATCAAGCAAGGCCATCTAAAGCCCATACAAAAATTTATTCATTGCTTGGGTGCCTTGTTAAAAAAAATATAAAAGCTAATAGCTAAAACACACCTCCTATTCATCTTTAATGATTTAGTTAATGATTTCATACAGTTGAAGCTATACTACTTGGACCTACAGTCCCTAAGCCAAGCCTTTGCCTAGACCAAGAGCATATAGGATGCGGTAGAAGCTAGTAAGGACCCAGCCTATGTGGCCTACAAAAACCTACATGAAAAGAGGAACAAGAACAAGGGAAAGTAAAATGCAACAGTGGAAACTATGGATAAAGAGGCCAAAATAACTAACCTGAGGCTAATGGCTAGGCAACCTAAAGCCCTATCTAACAACAAAGCCACCAACCCTAGCACTACAACAACTAGGTAGCCCACATCATTGGTGGCCATAACACAAGATACTTCAAGGCCTAACTTCAAATTCAAGGATCACTCTAAGCACAACCCATTACCACTAAAGTCCTTAGAGCTGTTGGAAAAAATGTTAAAAGCTAGGGGCATTCAATATAAGCAAATGTCTAAGGATTCCCATAAAAGGCATGATATGTACTACGAGCTACTCAAAAACCCCACTTCAGTAGAACCAAATGAGCCCTTGAAAACACCATAAAATTTTGGCCTAGCACTTTCAAACAAGATTCAAGCTAAGTCATGCAGCTACCCAAGCATGAATACAGCATGACCAAACTTGGAGGCCTCCAAAACAGCCCCCGATGGTTCACGATTCAACAGTCAAGGTCCCCCCAGGGCCCATAGGTGACTGCACCAACTTCCAGCATCTAGAATCATAATTTTCAAGCTCAAGATGCCTAGTTTGGGCTAAGTACATTTTGGTCACGCTTGCTTACACTGCACAGCGTAAGGATCAGCATCACCAACTTTTGGAGCCCCAAAACTAAGCCAAAATAGGCCGAAATCGAGCACAAGGACCCCCCATGACCTTCACCAAGGCTCCCAACAGCTCCCAGCCTCTAGAAAATCAACATTTAGGCCTTAAATGAGTTATTTTTAGTTGCTTATGCTAGAGTTACATTTTCAGACGTTGCACAGCGCATGAACAGCATGACCAAGCTGAAACAGCCCACTTCAAGCATCTCAAGGTAAACTTTTAACATGGATTTGACTCCTAGGGATTGGGCAATAGTTGTGTATGATCATAAGCTCTAGAAAATCAAAATTTGGACCTTAAACAAGGTATTTTCAGTTGATTACACTGGAGCTACATTTTCTCACGCTGCACAGTGTAACCACAGTGTGACCAAATAAGAACAGCTCAATTCAGGCATCTCCGGGAAAAATTTCGACATGAATTCAACTCTTGAGAGCTACACAATAATTTTACATGATCACAGGCTTTAGAAAATCAAGATTTGAGCCTCAAATGTGCCATCTTGACTTGGTGATGTTGGGGTTACTTTTTCAGACGCTACACAGCGTATGAATAGTGTAACAAACACAAATAGGCCCAAAATGGCAACCAAACAGAGTCAAAATTTGCACCTAGGCCACCTTGGAGAGCAAGTAGTAGTTAGGAAACATCAAATAGGAATCAGCGTACAAAAATGAGCTCAAAATAGGGTAAAAACACTTGGTGACACTGGGGGTTACTTTTTCAGACGATGCACAGCGTAATGCCCAACGTAATCATCCAAAACAGGGCCAAAATGACATCCAAATCAGCCCAAATTTGGAACGCAAAACCTTCATGATCCATGGCATGTAGATCCACTCTGAAAAAGGGTCTCATAGGTCAAAAATGGATTCAAAATGCACTATTTTTAGGTCAAACACTATTAGTCACACTAGCATGCTTCCAGCAATGTAAACCCAGCGTAAACACTTTCATATGCTGGACGCTGGACACTGGATGCCAGACACTGACACCAAAATAGGCTATGCACATATCAGAGCTAAATCCACACATGCTGGAGGCTTTGGCAGCACAAAAATAGCACAGAAATATAGATTCAGAGGCTAGACACCTAGATCCATGCTTGTACATTAACATTTGTTACATTTTTGACATTTTTTTTTCAATGTTTCAAGTTCTTACGCTGGAAATTACGCATGTCAGCATAAGAGATCTTGGATGCTATACTGTACATTGTAACAATTTCTGTGCATCTGGTCAACACACACACCTGTCACCCAATCCAAATTTTTCTCACCCCGCAACCACTGATCTTCTCCCAGATCCGAATCTCACATCCAAAACCCTATAAATCTCCTATTTTTCCACTAGATCAGGGTTCAAAAAATTGGAATTTCACACACTTAGGAGATCTGGGCATCACTCTCATATGTTGGGCTTTATATAGACTGGATGTTGTACACCTACAATCCAAAACCTGCATCTTCCCAGCACCTGCTTTCATCCATCGGGGCTAAATGTCCGCCTTGTGACAAAACTGCAACTGCGTTCTGATAGGTGCACATTCTAATTATTGATCAATACAAAAATTTTTCATTATTGCCCAGATTCCTAAAGTTTACATTATTTTTCTTGTTCACATTTTTCCTATTTTCATTATTTAAACAGTTTACATCTGTTTTCATTTATTTACTTTCAATTTTGCATTTGTTTACGTATAACCCAACACATCGCAATTGCGTATGTTCAGGAAAGTCCTCATTTGATCCACGTGTGGACCATTCAAGGCACTTTGCCTCCATTAATTTTCAGCTTACCCTTAGGCAAAGGTAGGATCTTACTATTTTGTCCATAGATCTCTTGGCATCTGTTCATTCTAGCCTCTTGTCGATGATTTCGGATGGTATAGTAAAATGGTGCTAGAAGGAGGGTCATTTCTCTGTTAGATCTACCTCTTAGCATCCCAGATCCAGCATTCACACGCTGTTGTGATTGTTAGTGTTCCTACGCTGCTATGTTCCCAGTGTTCGAGCACTGTTTCCTACTGATAAATCCTATTTTCCAGTCCAGACGCTATTTGAGAGTTTTCTAGGCATGTTCCTGCTTGAATCACAGCATCCTACACCTTCCTCTCTCAAATCTAGATGCTATTTGAGAGTTTTTCAGGCATGTTCCTACTTGAATCACAACATCCTGCACCTTCCTCTCTCAAATCCAGATGTTGCCCTCAATGTCCTGCACACTCTGCTAGTTTTAGACATTGTTTACAATGTCCCTCATCCTTATCTCTCTTTTTTGACACTATTCACAATGTCCAGATCTAAGTTTCCTTCTCAGACGCTGCTTCCAACACTTAGTTTTCCTACCTAAATGCCCCATCCAGTGTCCAAACGTTGTGCCTTAGTTTTAGATGCTGTACCTGGTTTCCACATGCGGTAGTTTCTCATACGAAAGTTGGTCACACTACAGTTGCTCACACGGTAGTTGCTCACGCCATAGTTGCTCACGCTACAATTGCTCACGCTGCAGTTGCTCACACTGCAATTACTCACGTTGCAATTGGTCACGCTGCTATAGTGCTTACGCTACTACAGTGCTCACACTGTATGACACCACTCCTTTGGCGTTCACGCCCTATTTTCCTAACATTAGCATCATACGTTGCTCCTCACCCTATCTTATACACTATGCACATTAATTATACGCTGTACCTCTTGAACTTCTTGTACGCTACTCCTGGTGTTCATACATTGCAGTACATTTTTATATGATGAAACTCCTTTGTACGTTGTTCAACACTTAGCCATATTTTCTCTCTCTGACACCTAGCCATTTATTTTCTTTCACTTACGTTGTTACATCTAGAAACTTTAACAATGGACCCTATGCACACCAACACCACCGCCATGCTCGTTATCAACTTTAGTACTACAATCTCGGGTCCTGTCACCGCCACTGAGTCCATGGTCGCCCTTGTCGAGATGAACTTTCAGGGGCCACCTCGTAGGTCACTAAGATTGTAAGGTAAAGATCCCATATTCACCATCTTAACACCTAAACAATATAACTTTATTTGTGTTAAAATCCAAGCTAACCTAGCTGTTGACCAAGCCAAGCTAGAAGCAAAGAGACATTATGAGCTAATTTAAAAATGAGTTCATGACTTCATTCCCACCGCCTACGATGTCATCCCCCTCATTGAATCCCATCATAAAATCCTATCACAACTCCTCATGGCAAGGAACCAAACCTCATGCCAACCCGCTATAGAATCTCAAAATGGATCTGAGGAAGACAATTTCGTAGCTCAATCCAAACATGGGGATTTGTATCATACTTTCAGTTCGCATACTCACACAAATCCATTATCTCACCCTTTCATGGGAGAGACCATGTCTCTTCATGTAGTTAAAAGCACTCAAGCACATGTGCCCCAACAAGAAGCACCTACTCTTAGTCCCATTCTCCCTATGATCGATACTCAATTCAATGTACCCATCCCCACTATTCCTTAGGTCACCACATTATCCCCTCTCCTACAAGTACAACCCCAAAAACCCCCTCTTAAACTAATGTAGGAGTGACTCTCCCACCCCAAGCAATTGGGATGCCATCTGTGATACCCGCTTCCACATCTACACACTTCATCCCACGAGTGCAGGTTTATACCACACCCTTAGCGCCTCCAGTAAAACACCAGGTACAAAGTCTCCCTTTGCAACCCATAGTTGGGCAATGGCCTATCTCAGTTGTCCACAATTGGCCGATGGCCTACCCTTGTCGCTCAACAACAACAACAAAAACAACCTGCACCTTATGGTATGCCACCCTTAGTAGCGTCCACTGTAAGTATTCCACAAGTGCAACCTCCAACCACTTAACTTTCTTCTTTCCCACCCACTACACAGCAGTCTAATTTGTATGGCACTTAAACTAGCCAACCTGCTACTCCACCAAGTTCCCAAGAATGGGCCAAAGCAAAAAAGATGATGCAAGAGCTCACTGATGAGGTAAAAAGCCTCAAAACTGCTAACAATTAAGAGCTTAAAGTATTAGAATTTTACCAAGATGATCCTATTAGCTCTTCGGTCCCACCATTAACCTTACCCAAAGGAGTTTCTTTGCCTCAACTAACCAAATACAATGGGGAAGGAGACCCCAATGCCCATCTAGTCACATTTAGACTAGAATGCCTATTGCTTCAGGCCTGGCCCCATGTAATCTTGCATGTGTTCGTCATGTCCCTCACTAGCAGAGCATTAGACTAGTACCGAGCCTTGCCTCATAACTCCATATCCTCTTTGGAGGATCTCTTACACCAGTTTATTACTAGGTTTAAAAACAACCTGAAACCTAAAGCAACCTTGGATAGTTTGATATAGGTAAAACAAGCACCACTTGAAGCTATACAAAAATTTATCCAAAGATGGAGTGCCGCGCTCAACGAACTTCATGAGCCAATCCTAGAAACATACCTTCTTACGATTCTTAAGGGAGCCATGAATGATTTGCTTCAAATCAAAACTATACTATCTAAATACGCACAATCTAAGCCAAGCTTTTGTATAGATTATAAACATAGAAGAGGCAACCCAAAATAGCCATGACCTTGCTTACTTAGCCTTCAAAAATAAACACACTAAAAAAGATAAAGAAAAAGCTAAAGCAACAGTAGCAGTAGTAGCAGAGACTCAACCTACCAACATGGGACAACAAGGAAAACCACCTACTACTCCCATTAACTATGAGAGAACTGCTCTTGCACACACACCTGAACCATCTACCATGCCAGCTACTAACACGAGTCATGCATGTACGTTTGAGAGGAAAGACCCTGCTCAATACACACTACTTCCCGTGAAGCCTTCCTAGTTGTTAGATCAACTTTTGAAGGTTGGGGCCATTAAACATAAGCAGTTGTCTCTAGAGGCAGCCTAGAGACATGACCAATTCTATGAATTGGTCAAAAACCCAAGCTTGGCAACACCAAATGAGCCTCCTATTCCAAGAGGCTTTAGACTAGATTGATTTTGCGAGTACCATCAATGGAATGGGCATGGTATTGATTATTGTTTCAGACATACAATGTATGATTAATAGGGGTGAAATAACATTTGACGATGCCAACCCTATTAAACCACAGAATCAATCTATGGGTGTGTACAAAGATCCCCTTAATAGTAAGGAAGATCCTTACATCATTAACACGATCCATGTCAGAAATGAGCAAGGTATGCCCAAAAAACCTTTTGTGATTGGTGTCCCTCCTACAGTGTCAACATCATCCCCGTAATCTTTGTACCCCACATACAATCCACCTACACCTATGAAGACATTTCTCATTCGTGTACCCCTTGTAAATGCAACTGAAAATGTACAACCGCCTACCTGGCCCACTCCCTTTGTGGTCCGGGTACCCCCCACGGTTGCAACCATGGAGGTACAACCACAAAACCGAACAACTCCCTTCATAATAAGAGTACCCAAACACCTTGATCTTCAACCTCCTACTCCTCAACTACAAACCAAACTGACCCCATTCGTCATCAGAGTGCCTAAAAACCTTGACACACAACCATCTCCAACTGTTCAATCGCAACTCCGACCCGCTCCATTCGTAATCTGAGTCCCAAAAAAACCTGATGTTCAAGCTCCAATGGTTCCCCCGTGACCTTTGCAAGAACGCCTCACTGACAAACTTACTAGGGAATGGTTGGAAAAAGAATGTCAAAGTCTTGAGTTGGGGCCACCGAAACCCACTCCCTTAAACGTTGTACCTATGGCTCCAATAACTGATGAGCCGAGCACGAGCCACGAAATCAAAAAATCGGGAATGCCAGATATGTCTTGTACCACACGAAAACCATTCCACAAGAGATACAACTATTGGGTCCAATGGACCAAGTCTCAACTAACAAGAGCATACCAAACAACAAAGACTTGGCCAGTTCCCTAACTCAGGTCACATAGGTGCTTAAACAAAAAAATACATCTTTAAGCTTGTATGACCTAATGATGACTTCTCAGTTCATCATGAAGCCTTAGTACACATGTTAACATCGATCACAGTCAACAAAGACTTGCCTGCAAATGAACCTTCCATTCATGTGGTAATGTCCCCATATCAAGGATCAAGAGCTACATCACTAAGCTTCAACACGGATAATATAAAAATAGATGAAAAAATAAGAAAAATCACCACTGCACCCATGTTCATAACTATACAAGTAAATCAATTTAAAATACATAGGGTGCACGTAGAAGACAGAGCAGCCACGAACGTAGTACCATACCCCATCATCAAACAATTAGGGCTAACTGAACAAAGCAAACCAACTTCCATGACATTCTTGAAATCGTTCAGTGGATCACGCGTAGTTGTCAAAGGAATACTAACTTTCGATTTCATAGCAAGGGACTGGTTCCCCACGTCAGCTGAATTTGTATTCATAGAAGAGATGCCTGGATTTAACTTGATATTGGGATGACCATGGTTAGCCTAATTAAAAGTGGTATCCTCACCCATCCAGTAAGAGATTCACCTACCTTATGAGGGCGGTGAAATAATTATACATGGTGACGTGGCTCTGTCTAACATTTCATCGCACATAGAAACAAACCAAGGCTCAGAGGTTGAATTCAATGAATCTAAACATGACGACACCATCCCTAAATTTAAGCAAAATTACATCACAGATGAACCTAAACAAGACAATAAACTAGATAAAACCCAAAGTGATAACTAATCTCCAAACCATGATCCCCTAGAAGATATGGAAACATTACAAAATGTGGAAACATTAGAGCATGCTGACATAGGAGTTATTCCTCCAAACCTCTCATGGTTAGAATTACCGTTTAACATAATTAGCGAAGGAGATGTTGAATATATGATTACACCAATATTCCCAACACACCCTGTCAATCTTCAAAAATTAAAGAAGCTACTCAACTGTTAAAACTACAATCGTCCAAAATGACGTTAAACTACCACTCGTCCAAAATGACGTTAAACTACTATCGTCTGAAATGACATTAAACTACAACTGTCCGAAAAGATGTTAAACTACAACTATCCGCAATGACATAAAACTAGCTACAGTCAGGAATTTCTGGTTTATTTTAAAACCCACTGAAACAGTTTAAATCTCTCCTATTTTCTTGTGGCCCTAAATGGCCTTAAACTAGAACGTTGTTACTAAAGCTCGTTATGGCTTTAAAGTGACACGCATGGCCCGAAATGGCCTTAAACTAGAACAAGTTACGTTTTCATTTCTTTAAAATTACATTCTTTGTTGCATGCATAGTTGCATCTGTGCTTTACAAATTACTATTCCCCTTACATTTCTTCTACACTGTTATCATTTCAATTACATTCACACTTATATTTACAAATAGTCAAAACAACAAAATATATATATATATATATCAATAAAAATAAAAATCATTTGCGTTTACACTTGTGTCTATCAAAACTTTGGACAAAACTTAAAATAAAATAAAAAACTTGAACAACATAAAATAGAAAAGAAATGTATAAATGTATAAATGGATAATATCAAATGTTAACATTGTATCATACATTTTTTTTATACAATTCACAAAATTTCAAACAAAAAAAAGAACATAACTAAGCTAACAACAATAACAAGTTAAATTAAACATCAACGCTAGGAAAGGCTTGATTGCCAAACTCATCCGCACCATCGGGTCCCGCTTCACTAGGGCCACCATCATCATCATCATGTCCCTTCGAAAAATAGAAAGTACAAAAAAAATAACTAATTAGTAAAAAAAGAGCATTAACTGGAAAACAACAAAAACGTTACAAGACCAAAATATGTATAGACAAAGAAGGTCTGAGTCTGAACTCTAAACGACGAAGAATCTCTTCTTCTGGTACACACGACCAATCTTTCTCTTCAAGGCCTAAATCAACATTGGCTATGGCTTTCCCTGCACACAGCCAAAAATTAAAATAAGTGTACATAAAACATAAAACCAAAAACACATAGAACACATAAAACCTTCATCCTAGAGTTAAGACAATAAACTGACACCATACCCAACCCACCACTTAAACACAAGTAACACTTACGTCCTGACATCATGACGGTAAACTGACACCATACTTAGTCTTGGAATTATGACTTAAAACTGATACCAACCCATATTTCAAACACATAAAATAATTCCCCAGTGGACGAGATATTGTAACAATCGCTGTAGAGATACTTGAATGCATATAAACATGTAAATTATTCATAGACAATAGTTTACACTAATGCTTAAGTGTATACTTAACACGCTGGACACTTAGACAAATTTTTAGTATTCATACGCTGCCAGCTTGACGCGTTGGACACTTAGAAGAAATTTATACTTAGCTTTCACATGCCCTCGTAAGCACTGGGGACCTGGTTAGTAGAGGTATACATTAATTTCATTGACCAAAGGCGTTAGGCTCCCAAATTTACCAGGCCCTCCGTAACAGCTAGTTTACTATTGGTATCTAAACAAATTAATACTAGGAGAGCCCACTAATATTTTATAAAATGCATTGGGAATGAGTTGAACCAAAACGTCATTGAAGGAGGGCTAGCTTATGTTACAACTATAGGTAAAATAGCAATTATTTCACATTATCTTAGATGCTGGAAAAGCTCATTATCTTAGATGCTAGAAAAGTAACTCATGCTGCAGAGGTGAGATACTCACATTGCACACAAGATAGAAATAACTCAAGATAAAATGAAAATAATGCATGTAGTTTGAAGCCAGGATGTTTGAATGCCCCGTTGATGACCGGCTCTTCCCTAGATACCTACTACTCCTACGTTCCTTACATGAGCTAAGCTTGCATAAGTTATTTCTGATCTCATCCTAGAGGACTGTGTAATGTTTTAAGGCCCAACTCACGCTATGCCCATAAACACGGATGCCCACATGAGCTATTCACACCAATACTAAGGTATGCTCATGCCACAACTTAGGGGAGTAACTCACGCTTACGTTTTGCACCAGAATACACTCCCATGGCATCAAAACATGTTATTTTTGACATCAATATCTTATCGTTGGACTAGATAAAATATATATTTTACACATAGATGAATCAGCATAATAAATCACCAATTTAATAAAGCATGGTGTTAATTTTCTTTTATATAAAACTAATATATTGGCCATATAAGGTGATTTATCTCGATAATATAGCGTGATATAAAAGGTTGTGTTAAATTATTTTCATGGACTAAAATTATTTGTGATCTGCAACGAATATTCACCAAACATCACCTGATAAATTAGATGCTATATATTTTATTGCCCATAACTATGCTTAGAATTAAAGGCTTTGATCAAAAATCATTCCCCATTACTTGTGAATCGCGATGCCTACCATGTTTTCATTTTGCTAGTACACTAATGTTGGAGATAAGCTTAACTTGTAAGAAATGACCAATTCCTCTCCCGTTTTTTTTAACCAAAACTCAAGATCACTCATTGCCAAGGGCTTTGTTCGTTCAGGAGGCAAGACCGACCAATATAATGGATAGCACATGAGCCTTGTATTTTGTATTGCTATTTGTGCTAGTCTAGAAAAGCATGTTCGATTTCTCCCGATCAAGGCCCACTGTTCATAGTCATAGTAGGCTCCACCGTATTTGCATACCATATTCATAGATCAGTTGGTTTCGGACAAGGTATGCTGACAATTTGTAAAAATGGTTCACAAAATGCATCATGACACTTGGTTAGGCTTTGTTCAAACAATAGCGTTCACAAATGTCCAATTGTGAACACTAGTACATGGGCACAATTGATATGCATCGGAATGAAACAAGCGTGAGGTAGATGTATGGTACTGACCAGAACAGATTAAATTGGAGGCATCAAAGTTTATACTCTTGGTGGATGGGTGAAGTTACCAAGCACTCATGATAAAGGCATAATATAAACGCATGCTGTTGGGCCAGGGCAAACTCACACTGTTAAGGAAACCCGAGTCACTCACATAGTGTACACAAAGAGAGGCACTCGTATTCATTCAAAATAAAAAAAATTGCTAAGTATGGGAAAGCAAACTACTCATGTTGATATTGCAAACCAAACTACTCACGTTGATACTGAAAGCCTATACTCATGCTGATGAAAACACTCACGCTGGAATATTCACTCACTGGGTCATAAACTAACACTACCCATGGTTCTGTACTTACTCTCATGCTGATTTTGGCCCCTTATTAATGTAGATTTTGACTCTATGAACTCATGCTGATGTTGGGACAGGCACTCATGCTAATGCTTGGTCCTGTACTCATGCTAACGTTGATCCTGGCACCACATTCACCCTAATCTTTGAGTCATGTACTCACGCTGGATGAGGCCCTGTATGCATGATGAGGATAATTCCACCTATGAACTCACACTGATTGAGGTAAGAAACACCCACAATTTATGGGCCATACATGCACACCAGACGACCAAGGATAGGTACTCACACTGTTCCATTTTGCCCATGATCTCAAAATCAGGCATTCAAACCTCATGTACAAGCCTTAGAACTACAACTAATACTAGAAATGCAAACCCTGCAATTCATGGTAGGGAAAATAAAAAAAAATTGCAGTAAAAGTCAAAGACACCTAAAAAATCATAAAAGTAAAATACACCTAAAAAATGCAGTTCAGAAATTAACTACTTGCATTAAGGGAATTAAATCACACGCAAGACACCATTCACATGAAAACACGCTACAAATGCCCAGGGTACAAGGACATTTACGCCGTACACATTGGAACAACAACAAAAAATAGCAAGAAAAAAAAAGAAAATAAAACATGAAATAGGAGCGTACCTGTGCACAGACCCTATCCATGAAGGGATCCTGGGCTGAGGAAGGCATTGAAGCATCTCCTCGCTTTCCTCCACAAACGCTAGCATTGCCTCCTTCTTTCCCTTGCCCTTTTCTTGCTTGCCTTTACCCATTTTTTCCTGTACACTATAGATCTAGACGCTATAGCTGTAGACTTGGCTCCAAATATTGTAGATCTGGGGACAACAGTTACTCACGCTTCCCTCTGGGACGTTGTACGCTGCCATACATACTCTGTTCCTGCCTCTGATGTCAGCTGTACGCTATCCACCTTGCTTATGCTGCCATTGTTGCTTGTTTTCCAATACTCACACTGTAAAATGATGAAATGACTTTTATTTTTACTTGCCAAACCTTTATTTTATTATATTTGACCATTACTCTTATTTTTACCACATTATTTTGACGCTAACCTCCTAAGTAAAATGCCCACACCTTAAAAGTAAAAACTTTAAAATAAAAAATAATATAATATAAAAATTACAAAATAAAATAAAATATTTACTTTTAATTACACTTACCCCTTTGGGCAACACCAAACTATAAAGGTTTCTAAAAAATAAAGTAAAACACATAATGTTATTCTGTGTTATTTTGATTACTTTGATCCCTTTTTTCTTTTACCAATGCCCAAACCTT
>MNCI01022025.1:796914-857980 GCA_015680685.1 Gnetum montanum
GAGCATTTGTCTATGTATTGACTTCCGTGACCTCAACATTGCAACCATAAACGATGACTTCCCACTACCTAGCATCGATCAACTTGTTGATTCAACTGCTGGGCATGAATTGTTATCCTTTATGGATGGCTTTTCAGGATACAACCAAATTAGGATCAACCTCAAACATTAACTCAGGATAGCCTTTATGACACCATGGGGTACATTTTGCTACATAATGATGTCATTTGATCTCAAGAACGCCAGGGCCACATATCAACGAGCGATGACATTCATCTTTAGTGATTACATGTTCAACTCACCCAATGACTATGTAGATGACATTGCGGTCAAATCAAAAATAACTAAGCAACATGTACAAGATCTAGACTTGGTATTGAAATGTTGTCTAAAATACAAGCTTAGACTCAACCCAAAGAAATGTGTCTTTGGGGTCAAAATAGGTAAAATGCTTGGATTCATCATATCTGAGACAGGGATACGAGTGGATCCAGATAAGGTTAAGGAGATAAAAAATCTGAAACCACCTAGCAACCTTACTAAAATTCGTGGTCTACAAGGTATATTACAGTTTATCAGATGTTTCATTGAAAAACTTACAGACAAGTTGAGGCCTATGCAACACTCATTGTGCAAGAATGTCCATTTTGAATGGACTCCATAGTGCCAAGAAGCCTTTGAGAACATCAAAACAGTACTAGCTCAACTACTGACAGTTCATCCACCACAGAACAATAAATCATTTTACATCTACCTTGCAACATCCGAAATATCTATCGCATTTATGCTTTTTTAGAAATGCGATGATGGAACTAAAATCCCTGTTTACTACCTGAGCCATGTATTAGTAGCCTACGAACAACGTTACAATGACGTGGAGAGGTTATGCCTTGCCCTTATCTTTTCTTTAAAGAAGTGGTGACATTATCTCTTCCATAACCAAGTTAATATCATCTGTAAAGATAGCATGCTCAGAGCTATCACGAATAATATATACGAATCAAGCAAGATAGCTTGATGGAAAGTGATGATTGCTAAGTTTGACCTGCACTACATAGCTCAATCATCAGTTAAAGTTCAAGCTATAGTCAATCAAATGACCGCATCACCAACACAAGACCAACCAATGATCAACCCCAAGTTTCTCGATGAGAACGTAAACACAATAGACATAGTACCTGATAACTATGAAGCAATCTTAAACTTTGATGGAGCATCGACCTCCCAAGGAGGAAGTGCTGCAACAATCATCACATATCCCTCTAGGGAGATTCGACCCTTTGCTTATCATTTAAACTTGTACTAACAACGTGGCAGAGTACGAAGGTCTTCTCAGAGGTCTCATGGTAGTACTAACTTTAAAAACCACACGGCTCGTAGTCAGAGGTGACTGACAGTTAGTTATCAATCAGGTCACAGACGTATATGCATGTAAAGCTTTACATTTACAACCATACTGTGACTTGATGAAACATCTACTGAAACAATTCACAAACATAGATGTGCAGCATGTTTCCAGAAATGACAATACCATCGTAGATGCACTTACAACACTAGCCCTAAACATTCCACCTGACATGTTTCATGCGTTACCCAGTTCCATAACAAGTTGTTCCAAGCCCATAATTGATGCTCCCGATGAACTACCCATATCATCCGTTAGCACGACACACACCATGGAATGGTATGATGATATAAAGGAGTACCTTCTACATGGTGAACTACCTCAACATCTAACGAATGCTCAGAAGAGCGTAGTACGGAAAAGATCTCGACAGTATGCACTAGTAGGGGACACACTATGTCACAAATCCTATGAAGGATTTTTGTTAGTGTGCGTTAGTAGCATCGATGGCCAAACCATCATGGAGCAAGTTCATGAAAGACTTTATGGAGGGCACATAGCACCCAAGGAAATGGCAACCAAAATCAGACATTTAGGCTACTATTGACTACACATGGAGTACGATTGTTTCTTCAAAGTGAAAACATGCAACATCCATCAAAAACATGGTAATCTCATACATGTGCCACATAATGAGTTACATACAGCTCAAATCACATGACCTTTCTAGAAATCGGGGTTAGACGTCATAGGACCAATAACTCCCCCATCTTTTGTAGGACATAGCTTCATTATAACCGCAATGAAATATTTCACAAAATGGGTAGAAGCTATTCCTCTTAGGAAGACCGCATCAAAACAAGTATGCAACTTCATCCTTGAAAACATTATGACTCGTTTTGGCATTCCAATGACCATAATCACTGATAATGGGCCACAATTCAGCAGTGTCGAAACCAAAACCTTTTATGAGAGCCTAGGCATCAAACATTCATTTTCATCACCATACTATCCTCAGAGCAATGATTAAGCAGAATCCATGAATAAAATTTTCATCATGGTACTCAAGAAAATGCTTAATTAGAGCAAAAGAAGATGGCACCAATAGCTAGTTTACGTGCTATGGGCATATCGAACAATGCACAGAACATCCACAAGTAAAACACCGTATAGTCTTGTTTATGGTTCAGAAGCTATTTTACTTTTGGATTTGCAGGTATCTTCGATGCATATCACACTCTCCGAACTCCTCGATGAAAGTCAAAACAATGACTTGCACATTGTTGACCTTGATTCGATGGAGGAGGAATGAACATGCACACTAGATCAAATCAAGTGGTACCAAAAGCAACAACGACGGTGACATCAACATGACATTCACAAGCACCTGATCAAAGAAGGTGACCTTGTCCTTAAGGCATTCTATAAACACACAGACAAATTCTTGGCCAACTAGGAAGGGCCTTACTTGGTCACCAAAGTGTATGAAAATGGAGCATTCAAACTAGCTGATATGGACGGTAACGAGCTTGCTCATCCAACAAATCACATGTACATCAAGCCATTTTATGTCTAAACAAAGCCTAAGGTATGCATTCGTCCTAGAATCATGATGATAAACTGATACCATAGAGTGGTCCTGGCATCATGACCTAAAACGGATACCACAGATCATCCGGAATGACAATAAACTACCACACTCTCATCTAACAGAGTCTGCTAAGACTATAAACTAGCTTTCCTCTCCATAGTCTACCACAACTATAAACTAGCATTACACTGACCACTATGAAGCTAAACTGGCAACGTCCAATGGATTATGACGTAAAACTAATCCACAACAGTCCGCCAAGACTATAAACTGGCAAATTCTTTACTGGACTACTAATCTGTTGCTATAATCAAATGGCATGTCTTCATCAACCTACTGCATGAATTCATCACATGGACTTTGATAACATTGCTGCTACTCAATTTTGTTCGCCTGTAGTTGTGCATGGTGTCTCCATCCCATCGATTGCATCCATGTTTAAAGTGTTAAGCTAACTCATTCAATCATGGTTTTCTTATCTTCTTGGAATTTTGTTTGCAATATGACACCTAGAGGTTTTCGTACATGGATGCACTTCATCATGGCAACGAGGTACCACATTGTTCCTGATGCATGTAACCAGGTTAATAAAACTATTCACAAGTACATTCCCAGTTCCCCAAATGTCCCTCATTCCCTAGCATGTTCTCTCTACTCTATTCAGTTACATTTCCTTGATACATCCTAGTTACCAAAACTCTAAACACATGGTTGCACACTATAACTCTCAAAGTAGTTGCAACACATAGCACAACACATGAAACAGATACAAGCACACGAGCACGAGTATAACATTGAAAGAGAGCTTTGTTCAAAAATAAAAAAAATAAAAAAATAATATATATGTATATATGTATATAATCAAAGAGAAAAATCCATCACAAGACCCTTGGCACCTCCCATACAAGCCTCAGGCGGGAAGGTACTTGTCTTGGAAGAAAACACTTGTGTCTCAAACAATCATGTTGCATCCTATCACGTGGCTTTGGCTGTTGGACAATGGGTTTCCTTTGACACTCAGTAAGGGTCCTGTTTCTCCAAAGAATGCACCACCTCACCATGTGGCTTTGGTTATGACAACGAGTTCTCTTAAACAGGACACAAGAATCTCGTTCCTCCAAAGGATGCACATTCCATGCCTTGGTCCCAACTTCGCTAAACACTGGCTATTGACAAGGACCAGCATGATGTGTTCACACAAGAGCATTCCCCTTTCCAAAGTTAAAAAAAGTCATCCCTTCATCAATCCCTAATCTCACAGTAACAAACCTTCTCCCTATACATCTCAAAACCTCATTTCCCGATCCCATGTCCTTCTGAACACAATGCAACGACATATGGCCAAGTTCCAAAGAAAAATGCTTGATACGCAGTTGCTCATGGTGTTTTGTACTTCTTTATCAATGCCTCTTAGGTAGATTCCTCTAGGCATCAAAAAAGAGGGGCCAATGAAAACACCACAAAATTTTGGCCTAGCACTTTTAGACAAGATTCAAGCTAAGTCATGCAGCTACCCAAGCATGAATACAACATGACCAAACTTGGAGGCCTCCAAAATAGCCTCCAATGGTTCACGATTCAACAGGCAAGGTCCCCCCGGGGCCCACATGCAACTGCACCAACTTCTGGCATCTAGAATCACATGTTTTAGGCTCAAGATGCCTAGTTCGGGCTAAGTACATTTTGGTCACGCTGGCTTACACTGCACAGCGTAAGGATCAGCGTCACCAACTTTTGGAGCCCAAAAACTGAGCCGAAATAGGTCGAAATTGAGCATAAGGACCCCCCATGACCTTCGCAAAGGCCCCCAGAAGCTCCCAATCTCTAGAAAATTAAAATTTGGGCCTTAAATAAGGTATATTTAGTTTCTTACACTGGAGCTAAATTTTTAGACGCTGCACAGCACATGAACAGCATGACCAAGCTAAAAAAGCCTAATTTAGGCATCTCAAGGTAAAAGGTTAACATGGATTCAACTCCCAAGGACTAGGTAGTAGTTTTGTATGATCAAAAGCTCCAGAAAATCAAACTTTGGGCCTTAAATAAGGTATTTTTAGTTGATTATGCTAGAGCTACATTTTCTCATGCTGCACAGTGTAACCATAGCGTGACCAAACAAGAACAGCTTAATTTAGGCACATCTAGGAAAAGTTTAGGCACATCTAGGCACATCTAGGCAACAATTGTACATGATCACAGGCTTTAGAAAATCAAGATTTGAGTCTCAAATATGCCATCTTGGCTTGG
This sequence comes from Gnetum montanum, assembly GCA_015680685.1. Classification (NCBI taxonomy): domain Eukaryota; kingdom Viridiplantae; phylum Streptophyta; class Gnetopsida; order Gnetales; family Gnetaceae; genus Gnetum; species Gnetum montanum. The sequence goes on from MNCI01022025.1 coordinate 802,098, forward strand.
TGATGCTGGGGTTACTTTTTCAGACGCTGCACAACATATGAATAGCTTAACAAACCCAAATAGGCCCAAAATGGTAGCCAAACAGAGTCAAACTTTGCAACCAGGCCACCCTAGATAGCAAGCAATAGTCAAACAACATCAAGCAGGAATCAGTATACAAAAATGAGCTCAAAATAGGGTAGAAACACTTGGTGACTCTGATGTTACTTTTTCAAACACTGCACAATGTAATTCCCAACGTAATCAACCAAAACAAGGCCAAAAAGACATCCAAATTAGTCCAAATTTGGCACAAAAAATCCTCATGATCCATGGCATGTAGATCCACTCTGAAAACGGGTCTCACAGGTCAAAAATGGGTTCAAAATGCACTATTTTTAGGTCAAACGTTGTTAGTCACATTGGCATGCTTCCAACAACGTAAACACTTTCATACGCTGGAAGCTAGATGCTGGATGCTGGATGCCAGATGCTGATGCTAGAACAAGCTTCGCACACATCAGAGCTAGATCCATGTACGTTGGAGGCTTTGGTAGCACAAAAATAGCATAGAACTACAGATCTGGAGGCTAGACACCCAGATCCACGCTTGTACATTAACATTTGTTGCATTTTTGACATTTTTTTAGTGTTTCAAGTTCTTATGTTGGGCATTATGCACACCAGCATAGGAGCTCTTGGATGCTACACTGTACATTTTAAGAATTTCTGTGCATCCGATAAATGCACACACCTATCACCCGATCCAAATTTTTCTCACCCCTCAACCACTGATCTTCTCCCAGATCCAAATCTCACATCCAAAACCCTATAAATCTCTTATCTTTCCACTAGATCAAGGTTTGAAAAATTGGAATCCCATAAACTTAGGAGATCTAGGCATCAATCTCATATGTTGGGCTTCATATAGACTGGATGTTGTACACCTACAATCCAAAAACTGCATCTTCCAAGCACCTGCTCTCATCCTTTGGGGCTAAATGTCCACCTTGTGATCAAACCGCAACTGCATTCTGGCCGGTGTACATTCTAATTGTTTATCAATACAAATAGTTTGCATTATTGCCTAAATTCCTTACATTATTTTTCTTGTTCACATTTTTCCTGTTTTCATTATTTAAACAGTTTACATCCGTTTTCATTTGTTTACGTTCATTTTTGCATTTGTTTACGTATAACCCAATGCATCATAATTGCGTATGTTCAGGGAAGTCCTCGTTTGATCTACATGTAGACCATTCAAGGTACTCTGCCCCTGTTAATTTCCAGCTTGCCCTTGAGCGAAGGCAAGGTCTTACTATTTCATCCATAGATCTCTCGGCGTCCATTCATTCTAGCCTCTCACCAATGATTTCGAACGGTACAGCCATCAATTCCAAAACATTTTAGGTTAGATCGGTTCTGCCATTACCACTAGTTGTCTGGTCATAGCACAAACTTCTACCTAGCCCTACAAGATGATCTGCAAAAGATGATCAATAGAGGCAAGTAGTTCCTCAATGCTACAAATCTAGTCAGGCTACAAAACCAATCTATGATGGTGTACAAGAACCCTCTAAATGTAGACAATGCTGGCTATGTCATAAATGCTATTGGCATTGATGATAACTTGGAACTGGTGCAACATTCATTCATGGTCCACATGACCTCTGGTAGTGCAAGGATCCCCTCAACCCCTATAAGTTTGAGGCCCACTTTTATTATCAGAGTGCCACCTTAATCATCCATAATGCCCTTCATTGTTAGGACCCCACAACATGTCACAACAATAATAGTTCAACTACCCTTCATTGTCAAGATGCCACAATGTGCTAACCCTTCACCTATCCAAAGCTTAGTAGTAGCCAATGCATCAGTCCCTTCCTATTAAAGGGCTAATCCTACTTGCAACATTAGTAGACCTCCTAGGGGGAAACTTGGGAGACCCAATGAGTGTCTCACAGATAGAATGGTTAGGCAACATCAAGATCAAAGAGTGATCAGTCCACTAAAACTGATCCCTATATTTACAATTTTCATGGACAAAATAACTAAGGAGGCCATGACCAACAAATCGTAGCCAAGCACTGAGGCTCCTATGCAGGCCAAGCCAACAAAGCCCAAGTTGTGTTCATGAGAAATTCATCTCTTAGGACACATGGAGGAAGTTAAAGCCAAAAAAAACATGGTTGATGGTAAAGACTTTGTGGATGTATTAGCCCATGTCAAGCAAGAACTCAAGCAAGAAAATAAAATAGTGAGCTTGTATGACCTAATCATAACCTCATCTTCCCATCATGAAGCATTAGTACAGATGTTGACCTTCATTCCTATCATGAAGGACATCCGTACATATGAGAAATCCATCCACGTAGTGATGTTTCCCCCCTGCATTGTGGGAATCAAGTTCCACATCCCTAGCATCTTTTGATGAAGTAATTAAGGTCAACCCTAAGAAGGGTGTGGTCGTAATAGCCCCCATGTTCATCACCATATATGTTGGGCAATGCAAGATTCAAAGAGTGCATGTTGATGATGGGGAAACAACAAATGTAATACCATACACCATTGTTGATAAGCTAGCTCTCACAGACCAAGTCAAGCCAACGAAAACCACATGTCTAAAATCCTTCAATGGATCATGCGTCATTAGGGGCATGGTCACCATGGCTTTCATTACAATGGAGTAATTTTGCACCATTGCCAAAATTATCATCATAGAGGAGATGTTGGGCTTTAACTTGATATTGGGTAGGCCTTGGCATGCCCAGTTATGCATTGTCTCCCCTCTAATTCATTAGGAGATCCATGTTCCATATAAAGGTGGTGAAGTTATCATCCATGGTGTAACACCGCCTCTCTCCCATCAACAACGTAAATATGGAGCAAGGATCTAAGGTTTAATTTCCTGATGATGCACCTATGGTAGACAATGAAATGCATGAGGCTAATGCACCTAAAGAAGTAGTAGAAGCCAGCAACCTCCCAAAGGATTCCCTTTAGGTAGAGTTGCCCTCTAACATAGCAAGGGAGTATTAAGGAGAATATCAGATAGTGCAATATAGGCCCTATGCACCCCCTAACCCACTCTAGGATAGGAAGGAACTGTGCAACTGAGGTACCCCATTAGTCCAAAGATGCATCAGGTGATTACCTACTATTTACTCCTATGCACTTTGTATTTTACTTTTTTCTTCTATGGCATTTCATTTTGCATTAGATTAGCATTGCAATGCTTTATTTACATGTAGCTTTTTTGCTTAGATTATGCATCAAGTCTCTTAGTTTACGACTCTATTTGCTTTGCTTACACATTTACTTGCTTTGTCTACACATTCATTCACTTTATTCATGTGTCTGCTTGTTAGTTTACAGTTTTGTAGTTATCACTTTAAAAACATCAAAAATACCTTAAAAACCATAAAATCCAAAATTACAAAAAGAGAGATAGCAATGCATGATCCACTACAGCCTTAAATTGGCAATGTAGTGATCCAGAATGGCCTTAAACTAGCAATACCTATCCCATCATGACTTTAAACTAGCAAAATTATAGCCCATAGTAGCCCTAAACTATTGCCTTGGCTTGTTATGGCCTTACAATAGGAGAACATAGCTTGAACTAGCCAAAAACTATCATCAACCCTCCCACTATGGCCTTAAACTAGCATGAGGTCCATCAAGGCTTTAGACTAACAACAAACTTGCTATGGCTCGCAGTGGCCCAGTACCACTATAGCTCACAATGGCCTAGACTCACATACTCATAGCAAATGCAATAAAATCATCACATAGGGATAAAATTTTACACATAGTAAATAATCATCTATCAAATGTAATATGTATAGCAATACCTAGCATGAATAGCATCAAATAGAAAAATTGTAGTAAAAAGCCCAATTGGACGTACATTTGGTCATGCTCAACTAGTAGCACTAGGTTAGGGTGAAAGTTCTTCTTCATCCATTGCATTGCTAGGGCCTATAGCATTAGTTGGAACCTACCACAACCATTAACAAACACTCGCAATTAGTAAGTAAACATGCACTATATGAGCTAACTTAAAACATGAAAACATAAAAAACCCAACTAGCATGATAAGGTCCCGCATCAATGAGATCTAAAGATAACTTTACAAGGCTAGCCTCTAAGTGTCAAAGGATCTCAACCTTGAAAAGTTGTATCCAATCCTCTTGGCCAAAGTTAATACCTACAAGGGTCTTTCCTTTGTCCACAGTGGTCCATGTAGGTGGCTCCATTGAAAATGTAATAGAGGAGGCCTCTCCAAAGGGGGTGATGATCTTCCTTACAAGAGAGTCACTCACAATCATACCCTATGTAAACAAATCATATGCCTACTTCTTTCCAATTACCTACAAAAACATCTCAAAGTGGAAGCATTCAATAAACTTCTCCTTGTACCATTGCAAGTATGCATTGTGCTCTTACTTGTACTAATGCTTGTGGTTCTTTTGCATCTACCTCCATCAATAAACCTTGGTGCTGTAATTTTTTCAATCCTAGTTCTTCTAGAATAGCAAGTCCATCTAGAGCCATTGTTTGATTAGCTCTCATGTGGCCTTATTCTTACCTCTGAGAGCTATGCAATATCTGGCATACTCAATCTTAGAGATACGCTAGGTGCCATCTCCCTATGATCTAGCTACTATGAGATCATATCTAGATTGAAGATCCTTGATATTCTCATCCTTGCTAGTCATCCTCTCCTAAAGTTCATGCATGCATTTCCACATGTGTTCATTCAAGTAGCTACAAACCCACAACACCTTTGCATAGGAAAGCATTCACTTGTTTGATGTCTCATACATGTGACAAGGCACTTGATCAACTTTAGGAGGAAGGTCAATGAGAGCATCCACATTGGCCACCTTGCTTAGATCCCATTATAGCTTAGGACTTGTAGTTATTGCACACATATTAGCATCCAAGCACTTGAGCAATGAGCAAGATAGCATAAAGAAAACAACCTTGAACACATACCAAGCTTAGGGTTCACTTGTCACAAGCAATCCACCATGTACTCAATGACACATTCCATGAAGGTGAATTTATCTAGCATATCTACCCATGGCTCAATGTGGTAGGTAGATGTGCAACTACCAATGGAAACATCTAATGCTCTAATACAACGATGGAATTACCGTATGGCCTAATAGCTAAAGATACTAGAGCAAACAATTGAAGACAAATGGTAGTAAAAGTTGATTACCTAGCAAGCCCTCAAGTGTGAGTGTGGGGGGCTCACCCAACTATGTACCATCAAACAAACTATCAAAATCACCCTCATCAGGGTGGAGTAATCCCTTTTCCTCCAAATGCTAGAGGGCCTTTGTCTCCTTGTGAGGATCATCTCCCTAGGCATCCTCCTCCTCAGCTTGAGTAAGTGCTTCATTTTTTGTTTCCTCGATTGCTAGTCTTGTAGCCCTCTCTTCTTTTTCTACAATCAACACATATAGCACATTAGTATGCATAGTACATCATTGGCCAATTAATCGTATGGCTCAACAAAAAGACATAAGAATAAAAATCCATACATGAATGTAACTAAGGCATCTAAGAAGTTACACATACTAACCTATAACATATGCATGCAAGCTTTGAAGCTTGATGCAAATCCTCTTGCTACTTGGCTTTCTGATCTCAAGCATAGCCTCTTCTTGAGGATGCAGCCTCTTGATCTTAGCCTTGGATGGCCCCATCATCTCTACTATATAGTGATCCACCTTCGTCACATCCCTAGTGTGAACTGGAGGACCCTTACCTACACTATCATATGAATAATGCGAGTGCTCCATAAGACCCTTAGTCATTACTAATAATGACTCATCAATCCCCTTTGGGGTGTCCTACACACATGTGGTTGAGAACATATGCTTAATCCATAGCCTAGATAACTGCTCATAGTCTTGCACCACCCATCGTCTATCATCTCACACATACAAAATCTCCACAAACCTTTGCAAGTATTCTACAAAGAATGCAAAATGGACATGGGACCTCGCTTGGAGGTTGAATCACAACCTAGAAATCTCTACATGTAGGCTAGTGGCTATGTATGCAACCTAGTTGAAAGTCATACCCTCTAGCAGCACCTTGTTCATCATCCATGCCTGTTCCACCCCTAAGATCTTTCCTTGGGAAAGTAGCTTTGGAAAGGCATGAGTGCTAAATAGAGGGTAGAGCTCTTGCACCTCAAGAAATAGCACATCTCTAATCAGTATGCCCTTATGGGATCAAGTGGCCTCCAACTAGTCCTTAATCTCCCCATGACAATCCACCCCCCTATAGAGCTTATTGATAATTTTCAAGTCATCAACTAGAATGCTAAAGAGATCAATGAAGAAGGCCTCACTAAGGTCTATCACTACCATCATGCCTTGCATCCAAGTAATAAACTACTTGATGTTGCTATTAAAGGAGTTCAGCCACCAGGATACTTAAAGCTAAGGGCCAAGAATAGGTCCATTAACCCAACATGCATGAGCCAATTTGTTAATGCATCTAGCGCTTTATGGCACAACCAATGTTGCACACCCTCCACATTGCCATATCTCATGAAGAGGGTGGCCTCTATGCAACCTGTGGTAATCACTCTCACCTTGGCTGAGGCAACCACCTCTACAACACAATGCAAATTAGTGTTAGTGTCATGCAAATGAGGCAAGCTAAAAGGCATACACAAGCAACCACATGAGCCAAAACACAGATATGTACATGGCACAAATGAAGTGTGAGACAGGGGTGGTGCTGCAAACACCTCTTCGGTGTTAATATCACCAATAGCCCACTCATCCAACTAGTTGTTAGTCTTTCATAGCTCATATTCCTTTAGGTACTAGTAGATGTAAGCCTCCAAATTATGCCCCACCTTCTCAAGCATGGCTGCCCAGACATTTGTGCTAAACAAGAGCACATCTAAGGTAATACAAGTTAGGGCCAAAGCATCCACATCATCATGCAAGATCCTCATCAACTCTAAACTTGGCATTGACCATAGAACCATTAGTAACTTCATATGAGCAAATAGCATGGGATACTACAAGAGCAACAAAAGCACTTGCCCTCCAATGCAATAGTCGGTTCTAGGTGGGTTCTAAAATAGAGTATGCAACCACTGCATGAAAAAAGGATGTTGCCCTTGTTATAACAAGCAAGCCCCATCATGCACCATACTCTAGATAGCTAATGATAACTCTTGGGACCTATACCTAAGCCTCTTGCCCCATCAAAGTTGCTGGTAGGCTCATCTAAGATGAACTTTAGGATGCCTTGGTTCACCCTAAGTAGCAACATCTTAGTGATGGTGCTAGTATTCCAAGAACTCACAAGCCCCTAGCCAAAACCACACTACCTAATGGTCCACTTGAATATCTAGCATGGGCATGTTAGGAAAAAGTTCTCTCATACAACATAGAATTCCTACAACCTCAACCACTATCAGAATAAGCTTCAGCAACACCTTGAAACTAGCAACCAATAGGTAAAGTCTTAGTACACATACATAGATGCAAATTTTGGCATTAAATTACCCAAGATAAATTAGCAAAACTACTAAAATACAACACAATATATAAAAAATTCCCAGTTTTGGTAATACACTCTGGGGCCCCATAGTTATAGGACATCAATTAATACGTTTGATGCACCTGATACCCACAAGGGTATAATATACTTTGTAGGATTAACATCATACCTAGGTAGTAAATTTTATCTAACTCTTGACTACCCCAGTGGAGAGCATAGTCTAGAAGAAGGCCAAAATTTTTCTAACTCTAAGGATACCCAACTACACTCTAAAACATGGAGAGCATAGTCCCAAAAATGCACATTTTGGCAAACACATTTCGACAAACACTTAGCAAAGCTAACATTTTGGGAAATACTTAGCAAACTATCCTCTCAACCCTTAAAGTATGGAGGGCATAGTTCCATCCCATAGCCATGGAACACCCCACTATCATGGCTAGCCATGCCTTAACCACTACCATAGAAGATAGACAGAAAAACAAGGAGCAATAGAATCAACACAGTGCATAGTGGCAATTGCGACCCCTTGCAGCCATGCTGCAAAATGCAGTGGTGACCATGACCCTCATGACTATGTTGCAGAGTGTAATGTGTTAGGCCCTAGCCCTATGTGAAATCCCAACCCTAGCAATGGAGCCCAAACCTCACGTGCCCAAGCAAAAATTGAAAAAATGATGATGAATGAAAGTAGAAGAATACCCAAAATGATGTATGATGGTGGCTACACTGTGGTGCACAACAATGGCCATGGCCCTAATGGTCAAGCCATGGGATGTGGTGTGCAAGCCCTAACCTTACACAAGACCAAAAATAAAAAAAAATGTAGGGACAAACCCCCTACTCCCATGGTAGGTCACCCCTAACCACGGCCAGGACCTTGGCATCCCTTTAGCTATGTTGCGAAGTGGAATAGTGATTGTAGCCTCTACAACCAAGCTACAAACCACAATGCCAACCACAGTCCTTACAGCCATGCCTTAAGGCTACCCAAGCCCACAAAAAATAAAAAGTCAAAAATTAACAAAAAAATGAGTAGCAACAAAGAGGCACATAATGGCAACTATGGCCCACTACGACTGCTCTGCATCATGCTATGGCTACCACGACTTCCATAGGCATGCCATAGAGGGCCACACATGAAGCCCTAAATCCCTACACCTCTCACCCAATGACCACAAGGCCCAAAATCTCATGAGCCCTAAGCCCCGTGCCCCACACAATAGTGGCCACAACTCTTGCAGCTATGCATGGTGCATCGTGGTGGCCTTGGCCTCTATGGCCGTGCCATAACACATGATGTGTGTAGGGCTCTAATCCCCTATGTATGCCTCAACACCACCCCACAGTCCTTTGAAGCCCCATGGTGTAGCAAAACCCTCTTGCATAGTGACTCCCTACTACCACACCCTCCCAACCATCGCATTGTGCCATAGATAGTGCACAAGCGCCACAACCACTACCACGACAAGGCACGCAAGGTGGTACCATGGGACTACACTCCCTAAACCCTTGAAACCCTCACCATGGAAAAACCATGAAATGAAATGAAAAAAATAAGCAAAAGGGGGAGACTGTAGTCGATGTACCTAGCTAACACCAATGGCCTCCTCTCCTCCACACATGCCTATGACATGCGTCTAAGTGTTCTCTCTTCCTCAAGCACATTTTTCAACCCTGGGTGAAGCCGTCCACTCTAGCATGTCATCTCTTACCCAATTATGTTCTCCACTGACAAGGATGGCAGAAGCAACAAAAAGACTACACTCCTAATGTCGTAGTAGAAAATGGAAAAATGATAACTTATTGTGGTGAAAATTCACCTATATACCCTCCTAGGGCCATTTAATGACCCACAAACCTAGGACTATGCTTCAAATTGAATGCCTAGTGGAGAGCATAATTAGCCATACTTAGCCTAAAATCATGATTTTTCATCACCCTACCAACATGTAGGTTAATTCCACTCCTAAACATGACTAGTCCTCCTTGGAATGACTTGTTTGGTGCATTCGCAGCCTACCGAGGCCTAAAACCAACAGAAAAATGTTTAACTTCCATAAAAACTTGCATGCATACTTAGGAAAATTTCATTGAATTACTTTCCCCATTTTTTACATATTAACTTTGTTCAAAAAGTTGTCACTTGATGTTTTTCTAGTTTATTTTGTAGGAACAAAACATGGCCATGCAAGAGTATATCTTCTCACCTTTGGTCCTCACAAGGCCTCATGATAATATTAAGTGATGAATTAATCCTCCTTACCTAGACCTCAAGCCTACATCCTATAATGAATACATAGCCTCTATAGCGACACCACTAGACTGGCCTAACCATCTAGTTAAGGCTCTAGACCTAGAGGCAAGGGACGTTACAAAGGATTCCCTTATTGAGATCCCTATGGGTACACCTAACAACAAAGAAAAAATGATAAAACTAAGCTCCTTGCTAGAGCCCCAGCATGCTCAAGACATTGCTAGAGTGCTTAACAATATCATCAAAGTGTTTACATAGTCATACGAAAACATGTTAGACCTCAATCCTTGGCTAGTCTAGCACAACATCATCCTTGAACCCTACATTAGACCAGTTAAGTAGAAAGCATGCAAGGTTCAACCTAAGGTGGCATTGGTAGTCTATGACAAAATCACCAAGTCATACAAAGCTGGTTTTATTTGGGCATTTGACTATGTAGACTAGGTCTCCAACATCATAGTTATTCCTAAGAAAAATGGAAGTATATGCATTTGCATAGACTTCTAGGACATAAATAAGACAACCATCAAAGATGATTTTTCATTCCCTAGCATTGATCAATTGATCAATACCATAGCTAGACATGCCTTATGATCCTTTGTGGATGGGTTCTTGAGCTACAACCATATTAGGATCAACCTTGAGCATCAACTTGGTACAACCTTCATGACCCATTGGGGTACATTTTGCTATACCATGATGCCTTTTGGACTTAAGAATGTAGGAGAAATGTATCAATGCTTGATGACATATATCTTTAGTGACTACATGCTAAGTTTTCTTAACAACTACGTTGATGACATTGTTGTTAACTCCAAAGTGACCCACAACCATGCACATGGTCTATACCTAGTGCTTAAACATTTCCTAAAACATGAGCTTAGGTTAAGCCCCAAGAAGTTTGTTTTTGGCATCAAAATGGGTCGAATGCTTAACTTTGTAATATCCAAGGCAGGAATATGCATAGACCCTAACAAGGTTAAGGCCATAACCAACTTAGCACTACTAGCCAACCTTAAGGAGCTACGAGGTTTGTAAGGTAGGTTACAATTTATATGTAGGTTTATCGCTTGATTAACCAACAAGCTACAACCAATGCAACATCTACTCAAGAAGGGATCTAGCTTTGAGTGGACCACTCAATGCCAACAAGAATTTGACAACATTGAGCAAGAGCTAGCAAAATCGCCTAAGGTTCACCCTTTGCAAGAAGATAAAACTTTTTAAATCTACCTTGCCACTTCTAACATGTCCATCTCTTCTATGCTTTGCCAAAAGTGAGACAATGGCATAAAGGTCCAAGTTTCCTACTTGAGCCATGCACTAGTAGCACATGAGGCAAAATACAATGATAAGGAAAAGCATTGCCTTACCCTAGTCTTCTCATTAAAGAAGTGGAGGGATTACCTTTTCCACAATCAAGTTAATATCATTTGCAAAAATAACATACTCTGAGTCATAATGATAAATATCTACGAGAGTAGTTGCATTGCATGATTGAAAGCAATAAGGGCATAGTTTGACCTACATTATGTCACACAAGCCTCAACAAAAGGTCAAGCTATAGCTGCATAACTCATGGCTTCACCTGTAAATGATCAACCAACCATAGACCCTATATTCCTAGATGGGCACATTAGTAGCATTAGCTAAGTGCTTGACAACTATGAGGAAATCTTGCACTTTGATAGAGCTTCAACCTCTCTAGGGATATCCAACCCTTTACATATCATTTCACATTTCCTTACACTAATAATGTGGTAGAGTATGAAGGTATCCTCTGAGGTATCCTTGTAGCATGCAACTAGGGATCCCATGCATAATGATCTAAGGTGACTCATAATTAGTGATCAACCAAGTAACAGATATTTACTCCTATAAGGCACAACATTTACAACCTTACTATGACCTAGCAAAGCACCTGCTTCAACACTTTGCAACTGTCAATGTCCAACATATCCCTCGAAATGAAAATGCCATTGTTGATGGACTAGCTAGATTATCCCTTAGCTTTGCACATAGCATGTTCAACACATTGTCCATCTCGATGATAGATTTCAATGCACCTATCACAAAAACCATCGAAGATGTATCTGTAGCCATAGTTTGCACCACCCATTCAAAAGAGTGGTACAACAACATCAAGGTGTACCTTCTATAGAGTGAGCCTCCACAACATTTAAGTACTACCCAAAAAAATGTAGTACACAAATGTTCATTGTAGTAGGTCATCGTAGGTGATAATACGTTATGTCATAGATGCTACGATGGCATACAATTAACCTATGTAAGTAATAGCGAACCACAAATGATCATTGAGCGAGTCCACAAAGGACTATGTAGAGGTCACATAGCACCTTAGGGAATGATAGCAAAATTAGATGGCTAGGTTACTATTGTCCTTACATGGAGTGCAATTGCATCTTGAAAGTCAAAACATGCGACACTTTTCAGTGGCATAGCAACTTAATGCATGTGCTTTCAATTGAATTGTATAAAACACAAATCACATGGCCATTTCAGCATTGGGTCTTGGACATCATCAAACCCATAATTCCTAAGTCCTTCATAGGGCATCACTTCATAATAACTACAACACAATATTTCACCAAGTGGTTCAAAGCTATTTTCCTTAGGAATAAAACATTGCAGCAAGTTTGCAAGTTCGTGTTAGACAATATAGTGGCCCATTCCAATTTTCCCATGACCATAGTAATAGATAATGGACTACAGTTTAGCAATGTCAAAAATAAATCCTTTTATGAGCACTTTGGCATCAAACATTCCTTTTCATCACCATACTATCCTTAGGAAAATGGCCAAGCAAAGGCCACCAACAATATCATCGTCAACGTTCTCAAGAAAATACTAAGCAATAACAAACAACGATGGCATGAGCAACTAGTGTATGTACTTTGGGCCTACCACACGATGCACTAGATGACAATAGGGAAGACAACATATAACCTTGTTTACCAATCTACAGCAATTTTGCTACTTGAATTGTAGGTTCCATTGCTCTGGGTAATCCTCTTGGACTTCATTGATGAAAGTTAGAATAACAAGTTGAGGACAATAGACCTCAACTTAATAGAGGAGGAGCATATGCAAACACTTGATCACATTGAATGGTATCAAGAGAAGCAACAACAAAAGCACGATGAAAACCAACATCAACATCTAATCTAGAAAGGTGACCTAGTCCTCAAGGCCATTTACGAACCCATAGATAAATTCTCAGCTAACTAGGAAGGAACTTTCCTAGTCCCTAAGGCTTACAATAATGGGGCATTCAAGCTTGCTAATCAAGATGAAAGTGAATTTTCCAATCTAGTGAACCATTCGTACTTGAAGTTGTATTACATCTAATATGTAACATTGCACATCAATGAAGAAAGATAAGCATTCATCCACTATGATGTTAAACTAGCACAAAAGTCTGCCATCACTATAAACTAGTATAGATCATCTGCTACAATGCTAAACTAGCACAAAAGTCCATCATGACTATAAACTAGCATAGATCATCCACTACGATGTTAAACTAGCACACACACACACACACACAATTCACCCACTATGATGCTAAACTAGCATAGCTCATCTACTATGACACTAAACTATGACACAGTAGTCCACTAGGACTATGAACTAGCATAGCATGGTCTACCAAGACCTTAAACTAGGTTTTCCCCCCTCTACACCATGTGGGCAAGCATGCTACAATCCTAGAATGGAGCACTTTCCATTGACACAACCTTTAAAGCACTTGTAGCATCTTGGTCCCCCACAATTTTATTGTCTTTTTGAGCACTTACCATCAGGGTATCGTTTGGAGCACTTTTAGTATCTTCGCCTCCTATAATTTTACAGGATTTCTGAGCACTTTCCATGTGGGTAGCCTTTGAAGCACTTGCAACATATCCAACCCTTCCAATTTTATTGGCTTTCTAAGCACTTACCATAGGGACAACCTTTGGAGCACTTGTAGCATCTTAGCCCCTTGCAATTTATTGGCATTTTCTGTCTTGTGTGGTCTTCTTATCTCCTCCTAGTTTTGTTTGTAGGATGAAGCACTAAGCAATCATGCAAAGGTGCATCTCATCATAATAGCAAGTCACCACATTACTCTGATGTACATGATTGAACTAGCTAAGCCTATCAAGAGTGCATATCCCGTTTATCCTATTATAGCCTATTCACATCCACTCCTAAATCCCAATACCCTTTCATTCCCTACATAGTAAAGATTGTAAATGATTTTAATACTTCATGTGGTGTGATCACACGGTAGTCTCTTTACATATCTCATCAAGCTTTCCAAGGTAGATGTAACATAAGTTGTCACATGGGAATTATTTGTCAATTGATCAAAGCCTAGGAAACTATAACACAAGTCATCCCAAGGAGGAAACACCTATCATATAGATGCGACATGGTTTCGCAAACACCAAGGCAAAGCCCATCTAATGACATGCAATCCAATTGATAGAAAGCACCTTGCAGAAAGCATTTAGTAACGTGTAGAGTCCAAAGAAAGCTTGCCCAATAGTAAAGAGTAAAAACAAAAAAGAGAAAGAAACAAAAAGAGCAAAAGGAAAAGATCATGTCCCCAAGCAGCCTAGTAGTGCTACAATTTTGCAGCCAATCCAACCCTAAATCTACACCAACTCTCTCATGAGCACTTTGATGAGAGGTCAATGTTCAAGGGCAAGCCACTCTGATGCCCTGGTTGAAACACCATGAAAATTTCAAAGCCTCAACGGTTTAGCAAAATCTGGCGATTCAGGCAAGGAGTCGCAACAAGGCGCGGCATAGCAAGTTCCCTTTTCGGTTAAAGGTCTGTCCTGCCATGCTGCGCAACATGGCACAAATAAATTTCAGAAGACAGAACAAGGCAATGGGTGCATGGCAGCAAGCCTTCAACTTTGCAGGTTTTCTATGTTTCAAAAATCTTAACTTTTGGTGTATTACACCACATTACACAACATGGTGTAAAGTTGCATGACGCAACGTAATGCCAGAAGGCAGTCCACCACAACATCAAAGATGGCAAATATTCAAGACTTCGATGACCCAGCAAAAATCTTAAGGTTTAGGCAAAGATTTGCAGCATGTTGCGCATTTCAGCAAGTTTTCTTTCTTGGTTAAGGAGGCCTATTATGCTAAGTTACACAACATGGCATAATAAACCCCAGAAGGATTGATCAGAAACAGAGGAAATGCAGCGACAACACTTCAATTTTTTTTAGGTTCACTATTTTAAGCTGAATTACGCTATGAAGCATAATCTAGCATGATGCAACGTAATCTAGTGAGATGCAGCGTAATCTGGCATGATGCAGCACAATCTAGAATGATGTAGTGTAATCTAGCATAACACAGTGTAATACAAGCAATGACAGAGATAGCACAATTCAAATATCAACAGTTCACACACTACAATACGCTTTTTAGCATATTGCAGCATAATCTAAGAACAGTTTGTCACCAAAACTCCAAACAAGAGTGGTTTACGATGCATTACACTTCATAGCGTAATACAGCGTGGCATCACAAGCTTCAAAAACAAACACATCAAGTCAACGACATCTTGTAGATTCAAGACATGCGTCATCTAAACCACATTTTTCTCCTAACCCTAACCTTATAAATGCTCTAGTTGACAAAGATCAAAAGAGGTTGGTAAAAATTTTCGTAGATTGACAAATTTTCTACGGTAGTGATTTTCTTTCATTGGCAATCATTAGCAACTTTTAGCGAAGATTAACAAGAGAGCAAAAGAGGATCAGCAATCGTAAGAACCTTGGAGGTGATTGACAAGAACCTTTGATCAGAAACAGCTGGTTAACAGATATTCTGCTTCAGGTTTGACTTCCTTGCACCCAGATTGGCTAGAACAAGGTAGATTGACCTTTGCTTGTTTCATTCTTAAATAGCTTTCTTGTTGTTGGCATATGCTTCACCTAAATCGAAGCCTACCTGTAATCATTGACTTCAACGTATTTTGTTCATAAGTTAAATCCTAGATTTTGGGGTTACACTCCTTATAAATCCAATCTCCAGTGTCTTACCTATACGCATTTTGTAATAGCTTCAAGTTTATTTACATCATTTTCAATTACCTTCAAGATTAAAGTTATTATATCTCTGCATAAAAATTTGTCACTCTACCATCCGATCATCACAAAAGTATTACTGATTAAGTAAGTCCCTGTTTGATCGACAAGACCATTCAGGGCACCTTAGATTTATTTTCCTCCAGCACAGTTCTCACACAGATTCAGGGTTGGAACTGTGTACATGGACTTTCGTTCGGTATTTCCAGCGATCGATGTTTTCCATCGTTACAGTTTTCTAGAACTAGAAGGAGGGCCATATCAGATCTGCACTTTACAGGTAGTCTTGTAAGCTGTCTGTACCCATCATCAATTGACAAAAATGTAATACCTCCAAGGTTGTTTACAGGATTGTGTGGTGCAAATCAATTGCTTTGACGATTCCTTTAGAATCCCACAAGATAGAAATCCCTGATTATTATCTTAGTTTTCCTTTGACCTTGTGATCTTTATCCTTATCGTCATTACTTTCGAACCATGTAGAAAATGATTACATCAACCATAGCTATTGCACTGCCAACCTCGAGAACCCTTGGACTCTACAAGTTACGCCTCCTGTGGTCAAGCCACCAACTAGCCCGGTGCAACCGCGCCGCTCCCTCAGGCTTCAAAAAAAAGAGCCTAAGGAACATGCTCAGTGTAGAGAACACTACAATTTCCTCTATGCTAAACTAGCAGTAAACCTGCCCATGTATCCATAAGAATTCAAAGAAAAATAAGAATACGAGTTCATATACTGCAATGGGAAGGAATTTATTCCTTCACCTAACACCACTGTGCCCCTGACAGACTAACAAAAGTGGATCCTAGATCAAATGTTGATGGCTAAAATGTCACCAGAACAACTGGAGGAGTTGTTCCACAATGAAACGCTTCATGACGGGCAAGATGATCTAGACTCCCACTTTGAAGGAGGTGGTCATGCTAATTTCGCCATGGCCCCTCCCTCCACGATGTCTTGCGTAAATCTGTTGTTCATGGTTACCATGCCCTTGACATTATCTAATACCAATCAAGTCTCGCATTCACCACACCTACATTTTCTCTCTCCAACTATCTTCCTAGGCAACGGTCCATCACAAATCATTCCTTAGCAGGTGTAATTACCTAATCCATCTCATCATGCACATGTGCCTATGTCATTGCATGTGCACATGATACCTACGTCACAATTACCTACAACACCCACCTTCATCCCAACCCACACGATAAGGCCTGCCACTACAGCATGGTGGGTTCCAAACATGCCTCGCGTTGCGCATCCTGCGCAAATGCCCCATCATCCCCATCATCAAAGCTAGGTCCTACGAGTGCTAAACCCAGTTGTAGGATTGTTGTATGTGCCCCCGGTTACACAAACAGTGTATCCAATAGTGCAACCAACAGTGGTCACCCCATCCACATCAACTACCGGATGGTGGATGCCACAAGCGGCACAGCCTGTAGGGACCATCCCGATAGCACTGACCATCGGCCAAGTTGTCGTCTCAGTTGCGCCACTCGGTGTGGCTCCTCCTATAGTTCAACAAATGACCTCATTGTCTACGGGTCTGGACCAAGCCTTCTAGCTCATTCAGACCCTTACAGAAGAGGTCAAGTGTCTCAAGGTTGTTGGTTTTGACACGATACAAGTTATGGATTTCTACCATGATGATCCTATTACTCCAGCAGTCCCTATCCTATCGTTGCCACCTGGGATACCCCTTCCCCATTTCACAAAATACACTGGGGAAGGTGATCCCAACGCCCACCTAGTCACTTTTAGGTTAGAGTCCTTACTATTGCAACAATGGCCACATACTATCATCCGTGTCTTTGCTATGTCCTTAATAGGTAAAGCTCTGGATCGGTATCGAGCACTTCCACGTGCTTCCATCTCAACTTTGGAGGAGCTGTTAACTCAGTTTGTGACCCGCTTCAAGTACAACCTGAGGCCAGAAGTCATGCTGGACAAGCTCATGGGAGTCAAATAAGACCTGCTCGAGTCGGTCCAAAAATTCATACAGCGGTGGAGTGCCACCTTGAATGAAATCCATGAACCCATCGTGGAAGCCCATTTACTGGCAATCTTTAAGGGGGCAATTAATGACTTTATCAAGTCTAAGCTATACTACCTTGCTCCCCGCTCCCTTAGCCAAGCCTTTACATAAACTAAGAGCATCCAAGATGCGGTAGAGGCTAGCAAAGATCCAGTGTATGTGGTCTACAAAAATGCCCACAGCAAGGGCAAGGATAAAGGCAAAGCTACGATAATGATAGTAGCGGCGGTTGCTAAGGGGGCCAAGAAGAAAAACAAAAATAACAAAAAAACAACAGCGGAGCCTGCTGAGCTGACAACTAGCTCAAATGACGCCAATCAAGAAGCTCCTTCCTCCCCCGAAGCACCTCCATAGCCGAGGACTAAATTTGAGCGTAAGGACCGTTCAAATTACATGACCCTAGCTGTAAAGCCTTTAGAACTTCTAAAGCAATTATTGGGAACCGTCCATATCCGACATAAGGCAGTGTCTGATGAGGCTCTGAAACATCATAGGTGTCATTGCGAGTTACTCAAGAACCCCTCCTTGGCCCGACCTAATGAACCGCTAGTTCCCAAGAACTTTAGGCTGGACCAGTTTTGTGACTACCATCAATTGTGTGGTCATGACACGGATTACTGCTGGATGTTGAAAGATGACCTTCAATGTATAATTGATCAAGGTGACCTGATCTTAGATAGCAGTAGTCTGGCACGCCCAGAAAACTAAGCCATGCATATGTACCGAGACCTGTTAAATGCAAATGATGCAAGGTACACTATCAACGTGGTCGGTGCAGAGGGTCATAGTTAGGCATAGCCAAAGCAACCCTCTGTGTTGCGAATGCACCCTCACTCACCCCAAATGGTGGGTCCACCAACATTGACGAGTGGTGCTCCAAGGTAACCTTTTATCCTCCGAGCCCCTTCTCAGACCACTATTCAATAGCCCACTGTCGGTCAAGTCGCGGCCCAGCCCACGCCTATGCCTAAGGCACCCTTTATCATCAGGGTGCCAAAACCATCAACTGCCCCTCTTGTGTAGAGGCAAATCTCCAAGTCAATCTCTCAATCCCAACTTAACAAAAAAGGAGAAGGAGGTATGACAACTAGTANGATCCCAACTTAACAAAAAAGGAGAAGGAGGTATGACAACTAGTACAGCCAAGGATCATCTTACGTTGGGGTTTCCCAAGCATAAACCCCTCGCTTCCGTGCCCTTGGCCCCACTCTCTAAAAATGACGAAGTTATGCAAATGCAACCATCTCCTCCTAGCCAAAAGAAACACAACCCTCAACCAAATTTCACTCCCCCTCGAGAAATTCATCTCTTAGGGCAAATGGAAGAGGAAAAGGATGGCAAGCAGTCAGATCGTGGGTGGGATCTCCTCAACCCCTTTACGTAGGTCAAGCAGGCTCTTAAACAGAAAAATTCCTCCACAATGATGAAATGACCCCTCGAGTTGTCAACAACATAGAAACTAAACAAGGTTTGGAAATTGAAATTCCCGAAGACCAGTCCCCTGTCCAAACACCAGAACAAGCCAAAATAGTGGCTAATGACAGTCTAATTTGGGTCGAACTAGCATTCCAAGAGGAAGACTGTGGCATGAGGGAACAAGGTCATAAATCTCCCCATCCTTACGTGTCACCAAAGATAAAAGAGGTTAGGAGACAACTACAGAGTTGGCAAATCAACCACATCATCTAAATGTCATGCAATTTATGCACACACTTCCACCAGTTGTTCCATTTATGTTGTACAAATACTCATTTCATTTATGCACATATATTTATGCTTCCACTAGCTATTCTCATTTATGCTTATGCTTATCTTTACACTCCCACCAGTTTTCTTCATTAATCTTTCGCTCGTCTAAAACTATCGAAGGCCCGGAATGGCCTAAAAACTATCGAAGGCCTGGAATGTCCTAAAACTATCGAAGGCCCAGAATGGCCTAAAACTATCAAAGGCTTGGAATGGCCTAAAACTATCAAAGGCCTAGAATGGCCTAAAATTATCGAAGGCCTGAAATGGCCTAAAACTATCAAAGGCCCGAAATGGCCTTAAACTAACAATTTCATTTCCGCTTTCCATTTGAATCATTTAGTGGCCCTCAATGGCTTTACACTATTAACTTCATTTACATTGTACATTTAAACTAACTATGGCTTGTCATAGTGCCAAAACCTATGATTTCATTTACGCTTTACAATTGAAAACAACAAAAGAACATTAAACTCAGACCAAATTTGCATTAAAATGTTAAAGAAAAATATTGTCTTTTGTTTTGTCCCATCATAATAAAATTGTAGCTAACATAGCCACATTATGCATCACCTTTGTCCCCACTATTACCTGTATCTCCCAGCTCCATCTCTACTTCGAGCAAATCGTCCTCATAGGGGCCACCTTCTTTAGGTGGCATCTCTTCGTGAAGGAGGCCCTCCCTACCAGGCTCTTCTATATGAGGTTGTTCACCATGGCACTAATCATCACCATTACGCTCTATTTCCTGCAAACCCTCCTCATGAGAACCGTCACCCCAGTTATGTTCATCCCACTGAAGAACCTTCTCAGGTCATTCCTGCAATTAGACATAACATGCATATTGACATCACCATCAAAACTAGGTATGACAAAAAGTATAATAAAATCACAACTCACCTGTGATGGTCTTGCATCGGTAACAAATGGGATTTGTTCTAAGCCAACCCACAGATGTTGCATAATTTCATCCTCAGTAAGTTCAGACCAAATCCCATCTCCTAGATTAGCTCCAGCCTTGACCTTCCCCTTCTCCACAGGAGTCCATCAGGGTGGTTTAGGGAAGAAGGAAGGGACGGTTGTCTCCCCCCAGGAAGAGTTATTTCCCTTTCTAGGGAGGCACTTACCATCACTTGCTCTTGAAATCTTTCAAATGTGCTGGAAGCACCAATAACGTCGAGGAATAGCTGAAGGGATTGATCCTCAATGGAAAAATTCCTGTAACATTGATGATAAGTAGTGCTTTTCCATTGATAGACATGTTTATGGTCTTTCTGCGTCTGCCCCCATTCTTGCACACTCGTGCTAAAGTCCTTCCAGTCTTGATTTTTCTAAGCTAGGATATCCATTTGCATCCATTGCTGGACTAGTTCATAGCTGGCCTAGACACTGTTCCTAATGACCATCTCATAATGGACATAGTCAACAATAGCAATTCGCCAGTCCTCATTACCCGTTCCCTGGGCCTATAGGAATTCGTTCCATGACCTTAAATCCCCAACCTCATCACTTAGAGCCACCCTCTCCTTCTTCAACCTTTGCAGTCTCTTCCAAAGATCTTCGTTCACACTTTTACATTCCCATAAGGAGTGAGTCGAGCGTACAGCACATTTACACATCTCGTCGTAAATGTTGCACAGTACGACGGTCACTTCCAATGAGGGTTCAGTGGCATCTAAATCAATGGCGGTTAAGCATAATTAGGTAACATAATAGCACAATGGAACAACCTCTGCATAATGATTGTAGCATACCTACTTTAGGATCAATTCCCTCCAAGCTACCAATCATATCTTGGACGACGCCTTCCATAAAGGTGAATTTATCAGGAAATTTGCCCCAGGATCGAGTTGCCACTATTGACAAGTATACGTCCTGGTCACCTATTACGTAGAACAAGTTCCATATAAGGACATAATTGAGACATTATGATAACCAGTATAACCTTTTGAAGCAATTGTCTAAAGTCTAGTACACTATAAAAGTTAACCTCATTGAGTAACAAATCACTTACCTCTTCCTGTCTCAGTCAAAAGGACTTCGACATCTTCCACTGCTGCTTCCTTCTCACACGTAGGAACCTATGTGCCGCTCACCTGGTTGACTGGAGCCTCTTCTTCCAAGGTCGATACCCCTTCCTCGCACCGCAAAACTATATCCCCTATTTTAGGGGTTAACTGTTCCACAGTCTTCTCCTTCGCTGTCACACAAAATCCTCAGTTAGCACAGGATTTCACTCTAGTTCAATAAATATTATGCAATGCAAAAGTATCTATACGCAACATAATTGTAATTATTAGCACATTTCTTTGCTTACCTACTGGAGGATTACTTCTCTGAAACCTTACCTGCATCTTCTACCTCACACCACTTGCTGGCTCAACAGGCTCCTTGGTCAAATGAGGTTTCTTCCTTAGCACCAAAAAGTCCACTATTTTAGCTGCCAGGCGCTTCCCCCTTGACACATCACCAATGTAGGAGGGGTGTACCCCACCCATGCTATCTTGACCCCGCATTCGAGATGCAGCCATATTTTTAGTCGTTAAAGATAACGACTCCCCGATTCCTTCAAGAGGGTCTTGCGACCGGATAGTGCCGAAAACATGGGAAATCCATGGTTTGGAAATCTGGTTGTAGTCTTGTTGCACCTAGACCCCATTCCTTTAGACTACAAAAAATTCGACAAAAAACCAAAAGCAAGCTATGAAGAAGGCAATGTGCACATTGAAACAAGACTCAAGCTTCTTGCAAAGCCTAACCATTTCAACGTGCAGGCCTTCAGCAAAATAGCTCCATGACCTCTCGCATAATTCGGGGCTACTTGATAGTGAGGAATCTCCCTTGGGAGAGGGTCTTGGGGAAGGCTCAGGCTCAAAAAAGGGGGTAAATAGTACTGGCCACTTTCAACTCGATCCTATTGGCAGGAATTCCCTTAACCTCCTTCTTAACCCCTAGCCACTCCTCTATCTCTTGTTGGTACTTGGCACCTCGCTTCGACTTTTCCTCTATAGGAAAGCCATCGGAGGAGACCCCAAAGAGATTAGTAAATAGTTAAGCATTAATGTCAAAATTCACATGCACATTACACATGCATATGCAAAGACACTCAGCTTTCTCGCTGAAGGAGTTGACTAGGGTTAGCATTTCACCCATAGTGACATTGGGGGTTATGGCCAAAAATAGGTCCATCAGTCTAGCCTCCCGAAGGTTATTGGTTAACACAACTAGGGTCACTCTATGGCCAAGCTAGCGTTGTGTTTCCTTTATATCACCGTAACGGAAAAAGAGACTATTCTCCTCGCGACCGGAGGCCATAATCATGATTTCCCATTATTCCCTGACTACCAACAGTAAACAATAGTTAAGATATTATAACAAAAATGAGAAAACTTCATATATTATTTCTAGCTAACAACATTGATACAGCTGATCCTCATAATAAAGTTTACTGGGTCTGAATGGCAAAGGAAATGGAGGGATTTTCCTTTGCACATCTACAACAATGATGGGAGGATCCAAAGTCCATTCCCTATCTAGCCATATGAGATTTCTACATCTAGAAAAGAATTCGACATAGTGGGTTAGATATTCTGGAATTTCAAATGCCAGTTGTCCCATGACACTAGCCTGTACATTGCTGATAGAAGTAAATTCCCTTATAGCCCTTTCGGTCAATGATAGTGTATCATTATTGCCCAGGAGACCACTGTAATTGATGAAAAATCTGCACCATAGGAAAAATTCTTTACACTCAACACAAATTTAAACAGTATTTAGCATACTAAAACACAGCGAGAAGAAACAAAACAGAAAAACTTACCTGCCTACGTAATGCACGGTACCAGGTGGATTCTGGAAGTAGGTTGTGAGATGACGGGCCACGAATAGAGTGTTGTAGGCATGATAACAGTTAAACCTGGGCATCTCCCAGATCTAGCTCAAGTGCCTCAAATCTTTAGCACTCTGTTCACGGTCTTGCACTTGCAAAATTTCAACAGTGCCGTCTATCAAAAATGTCAAGATGCCCTGCGTCGACCCAACCAGTAGCATCTCTAAAATAGCAGTAGCTACATCACTTGGTAGATGCAACCAGACGATTACACTATAATTATGAAGAAAAAACTACAAGAACTCCCACGTGCCCATTCGAAACCACACCTCCTCCTCCTTTATACAAGCATGAGGAGGAGGAACATTGGCCGCGGGAACATGTACACAGCATAGAACATCCACAATGTCCAAAACGATTAGGACGGGCTTTAGCATAATTCTGTAAAAAAACGCATTACTATTAGACAAATCATTTAGACATAAAAATTCACCACGCAACATTAGGATTCTCCTAATTCCCAGAAAATTACAGATTTCACTGGAAACGCATGGCCGAAATCGCCCAAACCCTTGCAATAGCTCAAGGTCTGTCTCTGACAACGGCAATGAAAGCAACACTACATATTACTCCAGTGTAACATGCAACTATTACGGGAGAAAAGGAAAAGAAAGCAGAACCCTAATTATGTTACCCACAGTTACAATACCTAGACCTCTCGATTATACACTACGTTTGCTCAGTATTACTCAACATTACCTAAACCCTCGTAACAATACAAGGTCCATCTCCAACAGTGAAGACAAAGGTAATATCACAAACCACAATAGCTTAGTTCACGTAAACAGATATTAATGCCTGACATAACATGCACATTCAAAAAATATACAACTATGACGCTGCAACAAACATAATAATAGTGCAAGAGGATGAAAGGCGACTTACCGATTGAGTGGAGTAACTTCCCGAGCCTCGACTATGGCCTACGAAGCCCGTTGCAAACTCTCCTGCACTTCGTCAATCCTTGCCAGTTTAGCATTCTTCCCTTTGACCTTTGGCGCCATAGTTACGATTGAACAAGTTTTCGCAAAATCATCTATTCACATCTTGCTTCTGCTCCCTTTTTGCTATAGCTATATTCAAATTTGTGATATTTATGGCATGTTCTGAGCATGAACCAGTGGTTTATAAATGAAATGTTTGAAGTTAACTAATTTTTTCTGCCCGATCGATGCGGAACTTTCTCAAAATGCTAGTGTCAACATGACATGAAACGCAAATATTGAGGCATTAATTTTGTAGATATCGTGTGAATTACGGTCTGAAATGACCCTAAACTAACGCATAGCTTATCACCTCGTAATCCGGCTGCATTAACTATGGTTTGTACAAAAACTAAAATCCAATTATTTCGACACACTAGACACCTCATGTTACATCTTTCATCTTACTCCATAGAAGTTACACGCTAGCATCTAGAAATCCTAGCTTGCCATCTTCTCACAGATTGTACATATTTGTAATGATCGACCAAGACCTTAAACTGGAAGCTTTTCTAATACACAAATCTAACGCAAAGAAAGCAAACTTTTATCATTTCAATAGATCGGCAAAAAACAATGTAACAACTTTTGTTTTTGGTAGTTTTGTAGGGAAATTTGCAAATGGATGCAGCTTTATTCGCACCCCTAGCCTTGATAGGCCCATATGGGGAAACCATTAGATAGCTTAATCACATGCTAATAGGAACAGACCCTTCCCTTTGTGACGCAACCATAGCAACATTGGAAATATTCCTAAACTAGCTAGAACATCTTACCCAAACTCTAGACCTAGAAGCTGGTGATGTGATTGAGGACCCTCTCAGCGAGGTCCCTGTGGTTATGCACAAAGGTGAAAATAAAACTCTTAGGGTTAGTTCCCTCCTGGACCAACGAATGCAGAGTGACATAACACAAGTACTCCAAAATAATGTTGCTGTATTTGCATGGTCATATGAAGACATGCCAGGATTAGACCCGAGATTAATACAACATAACATAATTTTAGACCCATGCATCAAAGCAATTAGTCAGAAGGCATGAAAGATTAAGCCAGAAATTGCGCTAGCAGTGTGTAATGAAATAACTAGGCTATATCAAGCTGGCTTCATTCGCACAGTTGATTACCCTAATTGGGTGTCTAACATCGTAGTTGTCTCTAAGAAAACGGGAGGCATACGCATCTGCATAGACTTCCAAGATCTGAACAAAGCCATGATTAAGGACAATTTCCCATTACTGAGTATCAACCAACTAATCAATACAACAATTGGTTATGCGTTTCTATCCTTTATGGATGGTTTCTTAGGTTATAATCAAATTCGTATTAAACCAGAACATCAATTGACCACAACATTTATGATGCCCTGGGGAAATTTCTGTTACACTATGATTCCTTTTGGGCTAAAAAATGCTAGAGCAACGTATCAATGAGCCATGACATATATCTTTAGTGATTACCTCTTAAGGAGATTTAACAACTACATGGATGACATAGCTGTCAAGTCTGTAAAGTTGGAAGATCATTCGGATGATCTAGAGTTAGTCCTTAAATGATGTTTTAAGCATGACTTATGGCTCAACCTAAAGAAATGTGTATTCGAGGTCAAAACTAGATGCATGTTGGGGTTTGTGGTATCAGAGACTGGCATCTGAGTCAACCCCAGCAAGGTCAAATCCATCGTTGATTTAATGCCACCTACAAACCTCGAGGAGCTACGTGGATTGTAGGGCAAGTTACAATTTATCAGGTAGTTCATTTCGAAGTTAACAAATAAATTACATCCTATGCAACATCCCCTTAAGAAGGGTGNTAATGAAGTGGAGCGTAACTATTTGGCATTGGTTTTTACACTCAAGAAATGTAGACACTATCTTTTCCGCAGCCAGGTCAACATAATTTGTAAAAGCAATATTCTGCAAGCCATCTCAAACAACTTGTATGAGAATAGTAGGATAGCTCGCTAGAAGGCTATCATAGCCGAATTTAACTTGCATTATGTTGGCCAATCATCCACTAAAGGTCAAGCTATAGCTAACTAGCTAGCAACATCGCCTATTAATGATCAAGCTACGATAGAGCCAGAATTTTTGGATGAGCATGTACACAGTTTAAGCCCTGTATCAACAGGCCTCAAAGCGACATTATACTTTGACAAAGCTTCGACTACCAGATGTGGCAATGCCGCCACTATCATTATGCTCTACACTCGGATGTATGTCCACTAGCTTACTACCTAGCCTTCCCTTGTATGAACAACGTGGCAGAGTATGAGGGGCTCCTCAGGGGATTGTTGATAGCTAGGGAACTCCACGTTCAACACCTGGCAATATGAGGCAATTTGATACTCGTCATCAATCAAATCACAGGGGTCTATGCCTGAAAATCTGTGCATCTACAGCCCTACTATGATATGGCCAAAGATCTTTTGAAACAATTCGCGACAACTGATGCCCAACACGTGTCGCGTAGTGAAAACGCCATAGCTGATGCACTGGCCACATTGGTGTTAAACGTGCCACCACTTGTTTGTCACTTACCTTCTTTAATGATAGAATGTATAGACCCTGTTATTCAAGTAGCGCAAATCTCTTCGTTAAACACAGGAGGAATGCCAGAATGGTACGACAACATTAAGACTTACCTTCTGCATGGCGAACCACTGCACGAGCTAACACATGCACAAGAATATGCAATGCGCAAGCATGCCAGGCAATACATCATCATCAGAGACAGTACTCTCTGTAGACGCTCTTTCGATGGGGTATTGCTAACCTGCATTAATAATGATCAAATACAACAAATAGTTAGCGAAGTCCACGAGGGGCTGTGTGGAGGACACGTAGCCCTGCGGGCCATGGCTGCTAAAATCAAACACCTAGGATACTATTAGCTGTATATGGAAAAAGATTGTCTTACCAAGGTCAAGAAATGTAACACATGCCAGTGTTACGCAAACTTAATACATGTGTCACCAACCAAGTTACACACCACACAGATTACTTAGCCATTCCAACGATGGGGACTAGATATCATAGGTCCCATCGCACCTAAATCTTCCGCAGGACATAGCTTCATTATCACCGCCACTGAGTATTTCACAAAATATGTTGAGGCTATCCCTCTATGGAAGATTACATCTTAACAGGTTTTCCATTTCATCTTAGACAATATAGTAACTAGATTTGGACTCCCTATGACTATTGTGACTGACAACGGGCCACAATTTAGTAGTACAGAAACCAAATCTTTTTGTGATAATCTTGGTATCAAGAAATCTTTTTCTTCACCCTATTACCTACAAGAAAATGGTCAAGCAAAAGCAACAAACAAGGTAATTATCAATCTACTCAAGAAGATGCTCAGCAACAACAAAAAACAATGGCATGAAAAAGTCCTCTACGTGTTATGGACGTATTGTACGATGTGCAGAACGGCTACAGACAGGACACCTTACAGCCTAGTCTATGGATCTGAAGTAGTGTTGCCCTTGAAATTATAGGTTCCCTCATTGCGTATGGTCCTCTCCACTGTTATAAAAGAGACTCAACAGAACGAGTCCAGAATCGTGGATTTGGACTCTGTGGAGGAGAAATGCATCCAGATGCTCGACACCATCGAAAGATATCAGGACAAACAGAGACAGAAGCATTAGCATAATCCACATCAATGACTGATCAAGAAAGGAGACCTAGTTCTCAAGGCCATTCATGAACCAGTAGGAAAATTCTCTACATACTGGAAAGGCCCTTTCTTGGTCATCGACACATACGACAATGGAGCATTCAAGTTAGCAGATATCAATGGCAACAGAGCATTCAAGTTAGCAGATATCAACGGCAACGACCACCCGAACCTGGTGAATCATCTGTATTTGAAGCAGTACCACATCTAAGCATTGACTTAGCTTAAACGCAAGGCAACAAACGTCTGCTACAATGTAAAACTGGCAAAGTTGTACACATCTGCTACGACGTAAAACTGACATTTCTCGCACGTGTCCGCCAAGATGCTAAACTAGCAAAGTTTTTGACCATCTGCCATGATGTGAAATTGGCAAGGTAAGCACACATCTGCTAAGATGCTAAACCAGCATAGATTTGTCCCTAGGTCATGACATAAAACTGACACCCACAGCACGGTCTGCTGAGACCATAAACTAGCTTTTCCACCGTCTGCTACAACGTAAAACTAGTAGGTTTCAATCTGCCTAGACGTTAAACCGGGACCACGACCTGCTGAGGCTTAAAACCAGCAACAACAATCAACCAAAACTTAAAACTAGAATCCATCAATAGACAATCCACAAAGCAAGTGAGCGTGATCACTCTTGCACTGCATCCCTACTAGATGGAATGGGTAAGGCGTTGGAACAAACGCAACGCCGCTACCCCACTGGCATCCTACTAATTCCTCAGACATGCCGAAAGACATACTACTGACCTCTCGGAGATGTTGCTACGATAGCTGCTCTATAATTGCAGCTCCTAGGATCAACTTTGCCACTTGGGGCCCCGAAGAAATTATGGTCATCCATAGTCTCGATGGCCTCTATCCATCATCATCACTAGACTTCGGCTTAGCAGATTCATCTGACTAGTTCTTTTCCCAGTCATTTGAGCAAGATGAATCTAGCTGTCAACAGCAGCTTCATGAACCGCGGCATCAACATTAGGACCCTGGCTCCTTGTTATGGTCCCTATTTCATGGCCTACGCTCTCCTTTTCGCTTCAGGCAGGACTTGTTTTAACAGCCTCCCTAGCGATTAGGATGATTGCTTTTGGCTCTCTGTTCTCTGTTATGTTTTGCAGGTTACTTATTATGATAGCGTTAATTGAGAATGCATTCATTAGAAGGTGAGGTATCGCAGCGTCCTGAAGTGGTTGCTTAGACTAGCCTGGCTACTCGAGGGTGCAAACCCTACCTCTCCCTCCATCATATACCTTACTTTGCTTCCTCCTTCCCTTATCCTTACGGCTGCCTACACCCTCTCCTTCATTTGTACAGGGTGTGAACATCTAGTTAAGTCTTTCGCATCATCATGTCCATGGACTGGCGTAACGCAATTCGCCTGGTGAAATGTAAAAAAAAAGGGGGGGGCAAAGCTTGGAAAAATGGATGAAAAACAACTCATCCAGGCCACGCAGGTGTAACACAACTTGTCTGCATAAGTCCTTCATATACAGTATGATGGCGTAACCTCTCGCAAATACATTCACAAAAGGACGTAATGACTTGTTCACAAAATTTTCATGTTCACATGCTTGAGTCTTCTCCGAACCTCCCTCCTCTCACTTCTGTAAAATCCCTCCTATGCTTTCTTCCCTCCCCTAGCTTTGCACTTCCAGGTTTGATAGAGCAACATTTGAGCAATCTCTGATGGACGCTGTTGGTGCCTTTACCTCTCTAGTGTTTCGTATTCTTTGTCGATGTCTTTTGGGCAAGCCCTCTAAACGTCAATAAAGAGGGGCCATTGAAACACCGTGAAAATTTCGAGGCCTCAATGGTTCAACAAAATCTGGCGATTCAAGCAAGGAGTCGCAACAAGGAACAACACAGCAAGTTCCCTTTTCGGTTAAAGGTCTATCCTACCACGTTGCGTAGCATGGCACAAATAAATTTCAGAAGACAGAACAAGGCGATGGGTGCATGGCAGCAAGCCTTCAACTTTGCAAGTTTTCTATGTTTCGAAAATCTTAACTTTTGGCGTATTACACCGCATTATGCAACATGGTGCAAATTCACATGACGTAGCGTAATGCCAAAAGGCAGTCCACCACAACATCAAAGATGGAAAATATTCAAGACTTTGACAACCTAGCAAAAATGTTAAGGTTTAGGCAACAATCTGCAGCATGTCGTGCATTTTAGCAAGTTTTCTTTCTCAGTTAAGGGGGCCTATTACACTAGATTACACAGCGTGGCATAATAAACCCTAGAAGGATTAATCAAAAACAAAGGAAACACAGTGACAACACTTCAATTTTTTTAGGTTTGCTATTTTACACTGAATTACGCTATGAAGTGTAATCTAGCATGATGTAACGTAATCTAGCGAGATGCAGCGTAATCTGGCATGATGCAACGCAATCTAGAATGATGTAGCATAATCTAGCATAACGCAGTGTAATACAAGCAATGATGGAGATAGCACAATTCAAATATCAGCAATTCACACACTAAAATACGCTTTTTAGTGTATTGCAGCATAATCTAAGAACAGTTTGTCACCAAAACTCCAAACAAGAGTGGTTTACGATGCATTACACTTCAGAGCGTAATACAGCATGGCATCGCAAGCTTCAAAAACAAACACATCAAGTCAACGGCATCTTGTAGATTCAGGACACGCGTCATCTAAACCTCATTTTTCTCCTAACCCAACCTTATAAATGCTCTAGTTGACAAAGATCAGAAGAGGTTGGCAAAAATTTTCTTAGATTGACAAATTTTCTATAGGAGTGATTTTCTTTCATTGGAAATCGTTAGCAACTTTTGGCAAAGATTAACAAGAGAGCAAAAGTGGATCAGCAATCGTAAGAACCTTGGATTGACAAGAATCTTTGATCAGAAATAGCCGGCTAACAGATATTCTGCTTCAGGTTTGACTTCCTTGCACCCAGATTAGCTAGAACAAGGTAGATCGATCTTTGCTTGTTTCATCTTTAAATAGCTTTCTTACTGTTGGCATATGCTTTGCCTAAATTGAAGCCCGCCTGTAATCATTGACTTCAATATATTTTGTTCATAAGTTAAATCCCATATTTTGGGGTTACACTCCTTATAAATCCGATCTCCAGTGTCTTACCTATATGCATTTTGTAATCGCTTCAAGTTTATTTACTTCATTTTCGATTACCTTCGAGATTAATGATATTATATCTTTGCATAAAAAATTGTCACTCTGCCATCCGATCATTACAAAATTTTTACTAATTAAGTAAGTCCCTAACTTATTGACAAGACCATTTAGGGCACCTCGGATTCATTTTCCTCCAGCACGGTCCTCACATGGATCTGGGGTTGGAACTGTGTACATGGACTTTCGTTAGGTATTTCCAACGATCGACATTTTCCATCATTACACTGGTCATCCTCAACCATGATGTCCTTGCATCACAACATCCCACTTACACCTTATCCTCCCATTTTTTATCCCTAGCACATCACCTACACCTTTTACTCCCACTTCTAACCTACCATCTAGCATACCACTATCCACAACACTCTTGAGCATGGTGCAACGACACCTAATTAGGTACTGAAGACCAATGTTAGTGTCAAGATTGCTATGGTGTTTTACTATTCTTTGTCAATGTATCTCAAACCACTCCTTTAGATGTCAGCAAAGAGGGGCCAATGAAACACCATCAAATCTAGACTACGACTTCCTGACTACAAATTTTTTAGGTGTCACCATAAAGCTAGTTGCAACAAGTGTCTCTAAGTGCTGGGACCACACTCTCCACTATCCCAAAGTGTAGTCAACCTTTAGTGGAGACTGTAGTCAGCACAAAAGCTAATTTTCTATGATTTTTTCTAAGTTTCGAGACTACAATCTCCACTACCTCAAAGTGTAGTCAGCCTTTCATGGAAAGTGTAGTCAAACAAAAGTGAGTCTACACAAGTTTTGACAAGTGCTAGGACTACACTCACTCCCAATCAAGAGCATAATCAACCTCTAGTGGAGTGCATAGTCAACACATAGCCATTTTTTTAAAAAAAAATTCTAAGTTTGGGACTATGCTCTTCCCCAGTCTAGAGCATAGTTAAGTGCAATCAACCAAAATAATCTCTAGTAGCCTCCACACCATAGCAACACCACTTAGCTTTGCACCAACTTATAGTCGGAAAGTGTAGTTAGCAAAATGCATCTTTTTGCCCCTCCTTTTTTGCCCCTAGATTGTAACTATGCTTAAACCCATACAAGATAGTGGAGAGTGTAGTCCCAGAGCATAGTCTCCAAAGTGGCATTTTAGGTACCTTGCAGTCCTCACAACACATCCAATTGGCAGTGTAGTCACTATCTCATAGAGTCTACCAAAACACAATAGAGCATAACACCACTAGCCCAATGGAGATTGTAGTTGGATGATAGCATAGTCCCAATTGTTCCTTCTTCCATATGGCAACCATCTTGCATATTTTGCTAATCCTATGCCTATAAATACCCACGTCCTCAATGCTTTTAGGTTTTGCAAATTTGAGAATTGGCAAACTAGAGACTTGGAAAACCTAAGGAGTTTTTGGGAGAGAACCAAAGGCATACTGATGAATTTTTAGACCACCATAGCCAATAGTACACTACAATGACAAACCTGACAAATGCAAAAACCTTGACAGAATGCCATTCTTCATGGCTAAACACCCCTGAGACTATGACTACACTGTCCACTACAATTGTTGTACACCATATATCTTCTAATCCCTTTTGGTATTAACTATATTCAACCCCATTTGGGGTTATGCTCTCTCTCTCTCTCTCTCTCTCTCTCTCTCTCTCTCTCTCTCTCTCTCTCTCTCTCTCTTTCTCTATGCATTTTTAGCATTTTATTCACATTTTTCACTCTTTCACCATGTAGCCATGCCTAAAACTATGATTGGGTGGTGGTCTCCATATGTTAACACCCCCATTTTCACTAAAAATATTGACTATTCTCGATTCCATTAACACCATTACCACCATTGACACTATCTAAACACTTAGCATCATTTCACATTAGCACTTAGGCTAAGTATGCTACATCCCGATCGCATCTAGAAAGTACCTATTTGATCAATAAGACCATTTAGGGCACCCCATCTCTACCTTTAGTAGGCCCTCACATGGACTCAGGGTTAGGCTATGCACCCATGGATCTCGATGTTTCAGCTATCAATGTTTTCAGTCGTTACACATTGCACGTTGATATGTTGCTCTTACATTCTTAGTTCAAAAGGCATCATTATGTAGCAAAACGTACCCTAGGGGGTCATGAAGGTTATGCTAAGCTAGTTCTTAGGGTTGATCCTAATCTAGTTGTAGCCTAAGAATCCATCCATGAAAGATAACAAGGCGTTTCTAGCCATGGTATCGATCAATTGATCGATACTAGGAAATAGGAAGTCATCTTTGATGGTCACCTTGTTTAGGTCCTGGAAGTCTATGAAAATGCATATAGTTCCATTTTTCTTAGACACAACTATGATGTTGAAGACCTAATCTACATAGTCAACAGCTTGGATGAAACTAGCTTTGTAAAGCTTAGTGATCTCATCATGGACTACCAATGCTACCTCAGGTCTAGCCTTGTGTGCTTTCTACTTCACTAGTTTGATGTATGGATCAAGGATGATGTTTTTCTAGACTAGCCAAGAGTCTAGGCTCAGCATGTCCTTGTATGATCATGCAAATTATTTGATGTTATTATTAAGCACTATAGCGATGTCTTGAACATGCTAGAGTTCTAGTAAGAAGCTTAGATTTAGCATTCTCACCTCACCTTTGTGTGTAGTCATACAGATCTTAACAAGGGAATCCTCCATGAAATCCCCTACATCTAGTTTAAGAGCCTTAACTAGATGGTCAAGTTAGTCTAGTGGTGCTTGTATGAATGTTATGTATTCATTGTAGGTTGTAGGCTCGAGGTCTAGGCCATGAGGGTCAATGCATCACTTAATGTCATTGTAAGGCCTTGTGAGGACCAAAGGTGAGAAGATCTGCTCATGAATAGCCATGTCACGTTCTTGCATAAATAAACTAGAAAAATGTCAAGTGGCACCTATTTTGACAAATTTAATATGCATAAATTAGAGGAAAAAAATATAATCCAATGAAATTTGCTTAAGCATGCATGCAAGTTGCTATGGGAGGTAAACATGTTTACGCTAGTTTTAAGCCTTGGTAGGCCATATGCATGCCAGTTTTAGGCCTCAGTAGGCCATATGTGTGCCAATTTTAGGCCTTGGAAAGTCATATGCATGCTAGTGTTAGGTCTTAGTAGATGGAGAATGCATTAAATATGCCATTTTGGGGAGGGTTGGTCCTACTTGAAAGTGAAATTAACTTGCATGTTAGCAAGGTAGTGAAAAATCATCTTTTTGGGCTTAATATGGTTGACTATGCTCTCACCCAACTACACTCTCTGCTATTAATTTGATGACAAGCGTAGTCCTAGGTTGGTGGATCATTCAATGATGCCAGGGGGTATATACATGCAATTTTATCATGGTAACTTATCATTTTTTCCATTTCACCACAATGTTGGGAACATAGTCTTGCTACTGCTTCTAACTTTACTATTACTGGAGAGCATAGTTGGGGGAAATATGATGCATTAGAGCACACGCACTCACCTAGGGATGGAAAATGTTGTTAAGGTGGAGAGGACACTGAGCCACTTACCATAGGTGCACGTGGAGAGGAGAAGGTCGTCCACGTCAACCAGGTACTCTAACTATGCTTTTCCCCTTTGTTCTTGTTTTTGTTTGGTTTTGTAATTTTTGGATGGTTTTGGAGCTTTAGGAAGTGTAGTCACATAGTGTCGTGTGTGTGCCCCACCATGGTGGTGGCCATCATGATCGTGCACTACCAAGGTGTAGCACAAGAAGGGGAGATAGGTTTTTACATTGCTACATTTTCTTTTTTGGTTCATCCCCCTCATTTCATGCTTGGGGTCTCTAAGGCCCCACAAATCATATTTTTCTATGTAGCCTCAAAGGTTACAACTACCATCTACACTAGGGTTTTTTCAATTTTTTTCATTTTTTTCATCTACAACTACCATTTTGTCCTTTCCTTGTTTCATGCACTGTGGGGCTTAGGGTGCCATGCACAACATGGCCACAAGGGCCATGACTACAATCATGCTTCATGCAATGTGGCCACAATTGATGCTAGGGGTTCTAGTGGTAGTAGGTGACAAGACCAAAATCCGTTTTCATGCTATCTATGCATGCATATTTTCTCTCTTGTTTTTTTTTCTTTTTTGCTACAAGGACAACCCTACTAACTACACTATGGACTGCAAGTGAATAATCATTGGCACTGTGAGTGGGATTTTGGGGCTTTGGGAGATACACCTAGGGTTGCACCTAGGGAAATAGTGGTGAGGGAGAGGGAGGGTTATAGCTGAGCCTAGCTAGTGTGGCAGGCACAATGAAGTGCAAGACTACGCTCTCTAGGGCCATGGGCCAAAACTATGCTCTCTATGCATCGAGAGTTGAGAGGGTAGTTATCATAAGTGTTAGTCAAAATTTCTATTTCTAAGAATACACTCTCCACTAAGGTAGTCTAAAGTTAGAAAAAAAATTTTAATCCTAGATGATGTTAATTCTACGAAGTATGTTGTATCGTAGTGAGTGCTCAACATGTCAAATGAGTTAATTGACATCCTATACCCACAGGGACCTAGGATGTATCATCAAAATTAGGCATTTTTTCTCATTTATGTTAATAATTTATAATGTGTATATCAAAATTTTACATCTATGCATGTATACTAATGCTTTGCCTATTGCTTAATAATTGCAAGGTGTTGCTCAAACTCATTTTGATTGTAGTTGAGCTCGTGGGCATCCTGTGTTGCATGAGTGAACCTATCTCCAATACCCCTACATCAAACATGTGAGTAGATCGTTAGGTGGTGTGGTTCTACCTAGGAGCTCAAGAGCTCTTGGGGTACCTATTGTAGTAGTTTAGTATGATCATGTGGTCACACTTGGCGGTTGAGGCTACTAGTGCTATCACTAAGACATTACTACTTAGGTCTAACCAGAGCATCCTGAAGTTCATCTCAGATGAGTCCACTGCTAATGTTGATGGGGTAGGAGGCTTAGGTAGAGCTCCTATGGACATTTGGCAGTTATCCAAAGTATGTCATATGATGGGGTTTGCTTGTTATAATAAGGGAAACACCCTTTTTATCGCACAACGGTTGCATATTCTATTCCAAAATCCATATAGAACCATCTACTGCATCAGAGGGTAAGTGATTCTATGAAGTATGAAGTGTTTTTTTTACTACTTACTCATGTAAAATTTATAGTGGTTATATGATTGATTGATAGGTTCAGAGTTGATGAAGAATGCCTACATGATGACCTAGATGCCCTGGCCTTCACCCACACTACCTTAATGGTTTTCTAGTCTAGCACAAACATTTAGGCAGCCATGATTGAGTAGATGGGATGTAACCTAGAGACCTATATATCCCATCACCTGAAGCCATACAAGCGATGTAGGATCCATGACTAGTTAGATGGGGAGTGTACTACTAGTGAGATTAACTTTGAGGACGTGTCTACAACACCTCCTCCATCTTGCACTTCTTTTGTGTCATGTATGTATTTATGTTTTAGCTCATGTGCTTGCATATGTGCCTTTTAGTTTGCCTTATTTCCATGATGACATGCTAACCTTCTTTTTCTTTGTTTTGCAGTGATGGTGGTCACCATAGGTTGCACAAAGGCTACCCTCATCATAACATACATGGATATGGAAGGTGCACGACACTAGCAATGCCACAAAGCATCAAATGTACTAATAGCTTAGCTCACGGGTGCTAGGTTAATGGACCTATTCTTGGCCCTTAGCTCAAGTATCATGATGGCTAAAATGGTTACCATCATTAACTCCTTTAGGAGTGATGTTAGGAGATTTGTCACCCGAGTGCGCAACATGATGGTAGTGTTGGACCTCAGCAAGGCCTTCTTCGCTGATCTCTTTGGCATTCTTGTTGATGAACTAATGATTGTTAATAAGGCTAGCAAGGAGGTGGATGATAGAGAGGAGATCAAGAACTGGTTGGAAGCCACTTGATCATAAAAGCATATCAATCAAAGATGTGTAGGTGCCTAAGGTACGAGAGCTCTACCCTCTATTTTGCACTCATGCCTTTCCAAAGCTGCTCTTCCAAGGAAAAATCCTAGGAGTGAAACAAGCATGGGTGAAAAAGGAGGTGCTACTAGATAGTACAAGATTTAATTGGGTTGTGTACATAGCCACCAATCTACATGAAGAGATTTCTTAGCTTCGATTCAACCTCTAGGCGAGGTCCTATGTCCAGTTCTCATTCTTCACAGGATACCTATGAAGATTTGTAAAGCTTCTAGTTGTGCAAGATGATGGACAATGGGTGATGCAATACCATGAGTAGCTATCCCTAACCATGGGTCAAACATATGTTTTTGACCACATGTGTGTAGAACCCTCCAAAGGATATTGATGAGTCATCATTAGTAATGAAAATGGTTCCTATGGGACACTCGCGTTATTCGTTTGATAGCATGGGTGAGGGCCCTCAAGTTGGCACCAAGGAAGTGAGCAAGAAGGATCACTACATAGCAAAGACAATGGGACCATTCAAGGCTAAGATCAAGAGGCTGCATTCTGAAGAGGAAATTGACCCGAAGATTAAGAAGCCAAGCAACAAAAATATCTACATCAAGCTATGAGATTTACATGAAGATGTTGTAGGTTAGTATGCATAGATGCTAGATGCTTTGGCTGTATTTATGCATATATTTTTTTTATTATTTATTCTATAATATTAGTTAGCTAATGATACTATGCCTTATGCATATGTGGATTAGTTGCAGAAAGAGAAGAAAGGGCTACAAGAGCAGCGGCTAAGGCAGCGGCAAAGGAAGCCCCACCCTTGAGCTAAGGAGGAGGTAGGTCCTGGACATGAGCTTCACAAGGTAGTAGAGACCATCTAGAAATTGAAAGAACAAGGGTTGTTCCACCTCAATGAGGGTGATTTTGAAACTTTGTTTAATGATACATAGCTAGGTAAGCCCCCTACACTCACGCCTGAGGGATTGCTAGGTAATATACTTTTATTACCATTTATCTTCCCTTGTTTACTCTCGTATCTTGAGCTATGTCAAATCATGTGTTGATTGCATCATTGTATTGTAGCATAAAATATTCTCACCAGTGATCCTACATCTACATACCACATGGAATCATGGGTAGAGATGTTGGATATTCTTGCCTTCATGGAAGGCATTGTTGAGTTCATGATGGATCACTTGTGACAAGTGAACCCAGAGCTAGGTACACATGCAGTGCTATTTCATTTTATGCTATCCTACTTATTGCTTAAATTTTTAATTTTTAGCTAAGATTGATCAATTGTTGTATGCCTATAGGTCCTAAGCTACAATGGGATCTAAGCAAGGTAGCAAGGATGGACGCTCTGCTTGACCTTCCTCCTAAAGTTGACTAGGTGCCTCGTCACATGTACGAGATATCTAACAGGTGTGCACTTTCTTGTGCAAAGTCATTATGGATCTGAAAGCACTCTAATGAGCACCTATGGAAATGTGTGCATGAACTACAAAAGAGGGTGACCAGCCAAGATGAGAAGATCAAGGATCTTCAATCCAGATATCACTCCATAGCGTCTATATCATCAGAAGATAGTACTTGGCGTACCTCTAGGATTAAGTATGTCAAGTATTAGATAGCTCTTAGAGATAAGAACAAGGCCACATGGGAGCTTGTAGAGTAGTAGCTCTAGATGGATTTGCTTACTCAAAATAATTAGGATTGGAAAAATTATAGCATAAAGGTTTATTATTGGGGATAGATGTAGAAGAATCACAAGCATCAATACAAGCAGAAGCGTGATGCATACCTATGATGGTATAATGAAGAGTCTACCAAATGCCACCACCTCAAGATGTTTCTTGAGGCAACCAATGGGAAGTAGGTATATGACTTGTTCACACAGCATGTAGTCATGAGTGATTCTCTTGAGACACAGATCATCACCCCCTCCAAATAGGCCTCTTCTACTACATTTTCCATGGAGCCACTTGTATTGACTACCATGGACAAAGGTAAGAACCTTGTAGGTATTAACTTTGGATGGGAAGATTGGATGCAACTTTTTGAAGTGAAGATCCTCTACCGCTTCAGGCTGGCCTTGGAAAGTTACCTCCAAAACTCACTAATGTGAGCACCTCCTAGGTTAGTTTTTGCTACATTATTTTTTTATTTTTTTCTTATGTTTTGAGTTAGCTCATGTAATGTATGCTTAATTACTAATCATGCACATTTTTTAATTGTTTTGGTAGGTACCAAGCGATGCTATAGGCCACCCAGGATTTGCCTAGTATCAGGTTAAATCCCAGTAGCTCTTCGATGACAATGAATTCGGTAGTGATGGGGAATTGCTTACTTGATACAAAGGCTATAGTTATGGTTCCCCAGATGATGACATGTGATCCATTAAAGGATTTTAAGAACATGGTTTTTTTGGCTTGATTTGGTCTATGAGGCCTAGCTTGTCCACAACATTATATGGTATTAAGTTGGTGGCAACTCCATCTTTGACGTGCACTTTGCAAATCTTGCATTGTCCAATGCATATGCAAATAAACATTCGAATGATTATGACCTCACCCCTCTCAAGATTGACCTTAATCACCTCATCACAAAATTCTAGGGATGTGGAACTTAATTCCTGCTATGTAGGAAGCAACATCGCTACATGGATGGAGTTCTCATCTACAAGGATGTCCTCTATAACAAGAATGGAGGTCAAAATTTGTACTAGTGCTTCATGGTGGGCAGATGAGGTCATGTTTAGGTCATACAAGCTCAATGTCATATTTTGTTTGTTTGAGTGCTTGCTTAACTTAGGCTAATGCATCCATGAAGTCCTTGCCATTGGCCATGTTTTTGTTCGCATTGACTTCTTCCATGCAACCTAGGAGATGAATTTCTCATGGAGGAAAATTAGGCTTTATTTACTTAGCTTACTTAGGTGCCTCAGTGCTCTCTTATGATTTTCTAGTTGTGGCCTCTTCAGTTGTTTTGGCCAAGGAAACCATAGATATGGGGATTGATTTTGGTGGATCCAATGCTCTTTGGTCTCGATGTTGACTACTCATTCTATCTATAAGACATTCATTGGGTCTCTTGTGTTTCCACCTAGGGGATCTACTCATGTTGCCAGCAAGTTTGACCCTTGGATGAGAAGGGGCCGATGTGTTGCCTACTACTGGGCTTTACGAAAGTGAGGAGCTGCCATGCTAGGGCACTCTGATGACAAAGGGCAATTGAATAATTATTTTTGTGACATGTTGTGGGACCCTAATCATGAAGGGCATTGTGGATGCCCAAGGTGATGCTCTGACAATGAAGGGGGGCCTCGAACCCATGGGGGCCAAGGGAATCCTTGCACTACTAGAGGGCACCCAGACCATGAATGGTTGCTATGCTGATTTTGGACTATCATAAAAAATGATAGTATTTATGAAGTAGCTAGAATCATCTACATTTAGAGGGTCATTATACACCCTCATGGATTGGTTTGGGGACCTAACTGAGTTTGTAGAGTCAAGCACCAACTCACCTCTATCTATCATCCTTTGTAGGTTTTCTTGTAAAGCTAGGAAAAAATCTATGCTATGGATGGGCAATTTGTGTTAATGATAGAATCAGTTTACCCTAAAATTTCTTGGGACTAAGGACTCATTTGGCATCACTAAAGTAAGGTTTCTTAGCAACTTGTAGTATCTACCATGTTTTTTGCGGGATTTCTTAAACATTTGTTTATATTGGATGTATCTAGGTTTTAACAGTTGTTCCAATAGCTCTGAGGGCTTTAGCAATAATGGGGTATACTTAGAGTGATCCTTGTGCTCAAACTTTGACCTTTGAACAACTTGCATTGTGGCCACCAAGGATGTAGGCTAGTTAGTTACCTTAGCCCTAGTGTTGGTAGCTTTGTTATTAGTTGGGGATTTAGGTTACCTAGTCATCAACCCATGATTAGTTTCCTTGGCCACCTTAGCTATAATTGTCACCATTGTGTTTTGCTTTCCCTTATCCTTAACTCTCCTTGCATGCTAATTTTGGTAGACCACATAGGTAATGTCCTTGCTAGCTTCCACTACATTCTCTATGCTTTTGATTTGAGTGATGACTTGGCTTAGGGACTACAAGCCCAAGTAGTACAAACTTTAACTTTATGAAGCCATTCACTACACCCTTAAAAATGACCAGGAGATGTGTTTTTGATATCAACTCTCATATTGCATTTAATAAGGCACTCCAGCATTGAATCAATTTCTACACATGCTCTAGGTGACCCTGTTTGACTTGTATTAGTTGGTCTAAGGTTGCCTCTAGCTTCAAATTATATTTAAAGCATGTTACAAATTAGCTTAAGAGGTCCTCCAAAGAGGAGATAGAGCCTCTGGGTAGTGTACAGTAGCAATCTAATGCTTTTCCAATTAATGACATATGAAGATGCAAGTGATGGCATGCAAACATGCTTGTAATAGTAGGCACTCTGACCTAAATGTGACCAAATGTGCATTGGGGTCTCCCTCACTATTGTATTTGGTGAATTGAGTTAGTGGGACCCCAGCCGAAAGAGTTAGAGGTGGGACCATAGGACTTATGGGTTCATCCTGGTGGAAGTCCACCACTTTGATAGTTTTGAAGGAGGTGGCTTTGAGTTAATTCCCCTCTTTAGTTAAGTTCTGGATCAACTGGAATGCCTTGTCTAAGTTTTGAGATGCTCCAGCTAACTAAGCTGGTTACGCTATCTACTATTGGGCTAGCTGTGTGGTCCATGACCTAGTCACCAGTTGTGAAACTACACAATGTGCTTGATGTGTTGGCTATGTTATGGGCATGGTGATTAGGTCATGCAATGCATGTGTGGGTTGGGCAAACATCAAATTTTTCAATGAAATAGGTAAAACACAAGGTGCCTGAGTTTTTTGGGACCTAGGGATGGGCCTTACATGGGTGTACAATTGAGCTGATATGGTTACTATAAGTGAAACACCATAAAATTCCAGTACTCTCATGTTTCAGTAGAGTCTTGAAACTTAGACAAGGATTTCCACAAGTGTAGCATCATGATGATTCATACTAAGGGTGCACTATCCAGTCCAACAAGGTTTCTACCTCCAAGGCTGACAGGCTCGTTGGACTCTCTAGCCTGCCCAACTGAACAATCGACCCAGCTGACAATTTATGTAGAAACCAAGCTAGGAGTTGTTGAAAGTGTTTGGGATGAGCAAAATAGTTTGGCAATTTTTCTAGTGAAGAAGTCTGCTACGCTATGCAACGTAGCATGCCTTGAAAAACAGTTGCTTAAGTATCCAAGTGTGAAGTGACAAAGTGATTGCAAAGACAAGACAAGATTTGGTCAACACAAGGTGTTACACTATGTAGCGTAGCACAACATAGCAAAAGCAAAGCGAAAGGTCCATCTTGCCAAGTGATTCCAATTGGAAAACGACACCTTGACAAGACTTCGGCCTCCAAAACATCTTTCCCCACTTGATCCACAGGCCTCAAGCAAAGTTTCTTGCTAGAAATTGGTGAATTAAACAAGGAAGCAGGATACACTAGCCACTACATTGTGCTACACTACATAGCATAGCACAGCGTAGCAACGATGCAAAAGTAGCAAATGTTTTAGAAATGAGTTCCATGAGTTCAAAAGCTCTCCCACATGAAGGATAAAAGTTGCAAACAAAATGCTTTTTAGCTCCAAAACATCTTTTAGCAAAGACCAGTAGCTACGCTATGCTACGCTACATAGCGTAGCAAGCAACCAATTACGCTACACCAATATGTTTAATAGTATTAGTTGTGCAACACTGGTACAGAAGTAACAAGACATCTTCAGGTAGCTCTAGAACTTGTTGACAATAATCTTCCTCACTCTGCCATCTCCCTAGCGAAATCAGCAATTTCACTTTGTTTTGCATGCCCCCCTAGTTAGCTCCCAAAACATTTTTTCTATACTTGACCCTGTTCTTGAAGGTAGGGAAGACGTAGTCCTGGGACATAAGCTCCATTTTTCTTACGCTATTAGCAAACTAGATCTCGATGCATGTAGTTTCAATGGTATAAGTCATAGCGTAGCAAAGTTCATGTCAAGTATTGCACACCTACACAATACAGACATGTCAACATCTTGTGGGGTCCAAGAAATGTGGCATCCAGACCATATTTATCTCCTCCTCCTGGCCCTATAAATATCCTGGCAAAAAACACGCAAAGGGTTGGCTTTTTCAAGTTAGCATTTTGCATTAACTTTTTTTTGCATTGACAAGAGCAGTTGGCTTGTTGGCTTTTCACATTGGCTAGTTGGCTTTTGAGTTAGCTCTCAAAAGGCATAGTTGGAATTTTTCTTGAGCATTCTAGTTATCTTTGAGTTCTCTAGTTGGCTCTGGACATCTTTTTGTGAGTCAAGCACTTTGACATCCTAGCAAATTGATCGGCAAGAAAAAGAGACTGTGACTATACCATTCGGTGTAATCAGTGTCTCTCTGGCATTGCATAGCCTGTCGTAGACCTTTTCGAACAAAGAAAGGAACCAAATCTACAACTTTGGAGTGGTGCATTTTCTCACTTGAGTTGGTTTC
Source organism: Gnetum montanum (assembly GCA_015680685.1). Classification (NCBI taxonomy): domain Eukaryota; kingdom Viridiplantae; phylum Streptophyta; class Gnetopsida; order Gnetales; family Gnetaceae; genus Gnetum; species Gnetum montanum. Next base: position 846,039 of record MNCI01022025.1, read on the forward strand.
GCTATGTTCTCATTAAAATTGTTGTTTTGCATTACCTTCGTCATTTTGCATTTATTGATCATTAATTTACCTCTCACGTTTTGCTTTTGCAATGAACATTTACGCAAGGTTAAGATTACATAGATTAAGTCCTTGTCTAATCAACCAGACTGTTCAAGGTGCCCTGCTTCCATCTCCTCCAACATAGCTCTTGCATGGATCCAAGGTTAAATTGTTCGCTCGGCAACCTCTTGGTGTTCCATCCACTGACATTTTCGGTCACTACAATAAGTAGGGATGGCTAAATGAGTTGCAATGATGCCAAAAATGGTAAGTTAAGGGGAGCTACTACATCATAATGCATGTATTATGTTTGATGCATTATTACTACAAGCATTAACCTAGCCCTGACAGAGTAGGAAAGTGATGTCAGTGCTATGACCATCTCTAGGAGAATGGGTGGACTAAATCGAGGAGGGGTTGGACTAGGGATTGCTTGTTAGAAGGCAGTGTGGAAGGGGCCCTCCTACTTGGAGTGAGCTTCAAATTCATCCTCTTCCTCTAGTAGGACTTCCTCATAATTTATTCCTACATCACACTCACCTACTCGAATGAGCTGAGTTAACAGCTAATGGTAGGGCTCTCTGAGTGGGATGATGTCAAATGAGGAAGGGATATACTCTTTCCATCCCAATGGATTAGTCCATAGTTCTATTTTACCTCCATGTAAAAGTAATCTATAGGTAACCCTGCTTGAATCTTTGCACATATAAAGTTGTACTACTCATTGGTCAATGTGGCATATTCTGGGTCTTGATTGCATAAGCTAAGGGATTGCCTTAGTCCTACAATCATAAGGCTTGCAGGGCTGTTAATCCTAGTCTCCTATTAGATGGGCAAGCAGTTGAGTGTATTGGAGACTGACATCAAAGGTTGGTCTAGATTCATGGTCATAGATTGGGTTGCAAGGGGACTATAGAGGTTGCTAACTACGAAACATGATGGAGTATGCTAAAACTGACTCTATCTCAACTAACAACACTAACACTTCTCCATGCTAGGGAGTAGACTATGCTCTCCATGCTAGAGGGTAGACTACGCTAACTAAGCTCTTGGTGCTAAAGAGTAAACTACACTAACAATGCTCTCCACATGAGAGAGTGGGCTACGCTGACTACACTCTCTATGCTAGAGAGCATACTACACTAACTACACTCTCTACACCAATGAGTGAATTATGCTAACTATGGTGGATACATCTACACTCCAACTAAAGAGAATGAGAACTTAGCAACAATGGAAACAAGTGCAATTTGGGTTGCTACGTGGGGTCTCAAGGGGACCAACTAGGGGATCCAATCTACACTGATAGGTTGATAGAAAACTATGATGTAGAGAGCATGCAAGACAACCACAATGGAGTCCAAAAAAATGGTTCAGTCCTCCTTCTAGTGCCAAAAAAATATGGCAATTGAAAACATTGGTGGCTAGAACACTGAGGTCCATGGGTAGACAACCTAACCTCAAATCTGCATAATGGCCCACTAGAGGAAGAGACAAGGTGCCTTGTATGGTCTGGTTGTTCAAATAGGGACTTACTAGATGCGATAGGGATGTAGTGTGGTTAGCATAATGCTGATGTGAGATGGTGCTAAGGGTGTAGACAGTGTTTGCAATGTCTATGATGTTAGTGGGGTGAAGCATAGTCAACAAGTGCCTAAGGAGACAAGTGTAGTTAATAGTTTCAGTGGAGTTGGAAATGTCAATGCATAGGAACCACCGCCCAAGCGTATTTTCGATGTGACTATTTGATAAAATAGTAAAAAATGCAAATAAAGTGTAGAAAATGTAATGAAAGAGAGTGAAGAAGAACACCACCCCAACTAGGATTGAGCTTAGTTAACAACAAAAGGGGTTAGAAGATACATGGCATACAATAGGTGTAGTGGATAGTGTAGTCATAGTCTTGGAGGTGTCTAGCCATGGAGACTAGCGTTCCACCAAGGTGTCTACATCTACTAGGTTTGCTATCATAGTGTACCATTGGCTACAATGTTCTGTTGGGCTATAGGTGTCTATGATGGTCTATAGCTTTGCCTCTTCTTGGTTCACCAAAATGCCTTTGGTTTTCTCCTAAGCATTCCTTAGAGTTGTCGAATCTTTTATTTGCAACCCTAATAACATTGAGGGCATGGGTATTTGTAGGTTTAGGTTTAGCAAAAAATGCAAGATTACTACCACATGGTGGAGGGGATGGTTAGGACTATGCTTAGCATAGTCACTATTCATGTGGTGTACCAATGCGGATAGTGGTATTGTGCATAGTTATGCTCTACCAAACTCTGTGAGACTGTGATACTATGACCATGCTACCAACTGCATGTGTGTGCTACAAAAAATGAAAGCTAGAGACTACACTCCATAGGACTATGCTCTCCACACTCTCACATGGGGTCAAGCATAATTACAATTTTAGGGCAAAATCATATACAAAAAATAAATATTTTGTTGACTACACTAGCTAAAGATGAGTTAACTACATTCTAAAGCTAAGCCAAGCATCATTGCTAGTTTTAGGCCATTTTGGGCCATGGCTAGTTTTAGGTCATTTTGGGCCATGGTGCGATATAGTTTTAGGCCATTTCAGGCCATGCGGGATATATTTTTAGGCCATTTCAAGCTGTGCATAGTTTTAGGCCATTTCGGGCCATTGCTAGTTTTAGGCCATTTTGGGCCATCGCGTAAATAGAAGGTGTGTCAACGATTTTAGAAAAGTAAATTAGTGTGCCTAGCATAGATGGATGAATGTGAAGAAAATGAGCAATAAATGTATAATGGATGTTAACTGGGCAAGAATCAGTGGGGTTACTATGCTATTCGTAACTGCTTCCTAACCCATCGTGGGTTTGGTGAGGCATAGGGCCGAGACACTTTGCCAAGGCATTCGTCTACATCATTGTTCTCTGCTTGGAAGGGCAACTCAACCCATGCATTTTTGTTTTCTGACCCAGCATGCTAGGCTGGCTCTTTTGCTAAACCATTAGTATCTATAGAGATAGGTGCCTCACTCTCAGAGGTTATGACCTCCGAGCCCTGCTCCATATCTACGTTATTAATTGCTTACATTGCCACCTTGTCGTCGTGGATTACCACATCCCTGCCTGCATAGGATAGGTGGATCTCCTGATGTATCGGCGAAGAGACGGCCCTAAGTTGCACTAATCATGACCTCCCCAAGATCAGGTTAAACCCGGGCATCTCTTCCACCATGATAAACATTGCATTCATGGGGAACTGGTCCCCTACCACAAAATCAATGTGGACCATGCCTTTCACCATGACCCATGCCTTGTTGAACGACTTTAAGCATGACATCATCATGGGTCTAATCTGGTCGACCAAACCCAGCTTATCCACTATAGGGAATGGGATGACGTTTGTAGCAGCCTCATCATCAACGTGTACCCTTCGGATCTTGTGTTGGCTGATCCAAACTATGATGAAAAGAGGCGTTGTAGTCACCTAACCCTTCTCAGGGTCTTCCCTAATGGAATCATCACAAAAAGTTAGTTGGGATGTCTTTGGTTCTATAGGCATAGAAGGAAGCATAACTAAGTGGATCACTTTTTCTTCTGCTGGCATGTTTTCGTCAACTAGAATTACCTTTAACATGCGAACCAAAGCCTCACAGTGTGCAGTTGAAGTCATAATCAGGTCATATAGGCTCAATGTTGTGTTCTTCTGCTTCAGAGCCTACTTGACCTGAGTAAGAGTGCTTAACAGGTCAAGGCCACCTTCCTGTTTACTACCTTTCTCCTCTTCCATTCATCCCAGGAGACAAATTTCTTGAGGAGGGACAGTTTTGGGTTTGGGATCAAACCCTTTTGAGCGAGGTGGCGATGACCGTGCATGCATAGCAATGTCATCCTTCGACAACGAGGACATAGATGCAGAGGACAAGGGCATATGTTTAGAAGTACCCAGAGCAATACATTCCATTGACGCCTCACCTGTCAAACATTCTTCTCATTTCTTTGGATGAGAGGACTGTTAATGACTTGGCCCCCTAATGACAAATGGTGCTAATGGTGTTAATGCACATGGCAGTGGTGCAGTTGTGCTAACAAGTAATGTAGGGGCAGATGTCTAGGGGGGACCCTCAAGACAAACTATTGCTACAGATTTTATTTAGCCGCTAGTGGCGCTGGTGCACTACGTTGAGGCACACAGACCACAAATGGCTGCCAGGGTGGTTTAGGATTACTGTCAACGCCAATGGTGTTGATGATGTAACCAGCGTTGTTGGCATTAAGAGGATCCATGTAAACATATAGAGATTGATTTTCGGGACACACTGGGTTGCTCTCGTCTAAAACCAGTTTTTCTTGATCAATCATTCTTTGGATGTTGTCTTTTAACGCCATGTAGTAATCTATGTCATGACCACACTATTGATGGTAGTCACAAAACTGCTCCAGCTTGAAATTCTTAGGAAGTGGCGACTCATTGGGCGGAGCTAAGGAGGGGTTCCTATGAAGTTAGCAGTACCATTGATGCTTTTTGACTCCCTCCTCTGACATCCTCTTATGTTGGATATACCCTACTGCCAGTGATTACTTCAGAAGTTTTGAAGGCTTAACGGGTAGTGGAGTATACTTGGAGTGATCTTTACGCTCAAATTTTGGCTTAGGCAGTGCGGATGCTTCAGATGCAGATGTGGAGGGTTGAGCTATGTTGCCCTGTTTGGGTGTGGGGTTAGTTGTTACTGTGGTTTCTTTCTTGTTGTTGTTTGGTTTGGCTTTGTTTGCCACAGCAACCACTATGGTTGTTGCAGCCTTGCCCTTATCCTTCTTTGTGAACGTGTTCTTGTATGCAAAATAAGCTGGGTCTTTCCTTACCTCAACTGCATCTTGTATGCTCTTTGTCTGGGTGAAATCCTAACTAAGAGTCTGAGGAGCGAGATAGTACAGTTTGGACTTGATGAAGTCGTTCACTAAACCCTTAAAGACAGCTAGCAAATGGGCCTCCATGATGGGCTTGCAGATCTCGTTAAGGGTAGCATTCCACCACTGTATGAATTTCTGGACTGGTTCTAGTGGATCTTGCTTCATGCTCATTAGCTAATCCAGCGTAACTTCCGATCTCAAGTTGTACTTGAAACATGTTACAAACTAGGTTAGGAGCTCCTCTAGGGTTGAGATGGAGGAGCGTGGAAGCGCATAGTACTAGTCTAGGTCTTTCCCCATCAGAGACATAGCAAAGATGCAGATGATTGTATGTGGCCATTGTTGCAGAAGAAGGGACTCAAATTTGAATGTAACAAGATGCACGTTGGGATCACCCTCCCTGTTGTATTTTGTGAAATGGGGGAGAAACATCAAAATCAGTAGTCTTGAGGTGTTTAATTTCTTTAGTAAGGGTCTACATAAGCTGGAACGCTTGATCCAGACCTGGGAATGATGCAGACAATTGAGGAGCTGCTGGGGCAACTCCTATTTATGCCATGGCAGGGGCAGCAATGTGCCCCATAGGTGGTGTCATTAGGGTGACCCCCATGAAAGGCACTACTTGTGCTGTCCACCACCTGGTAGGTGGTGGTGTGGGAGTACCATCCGTTGGTTGTGCTACAGGGTAGGCTGTTTGCATGGCCAATGGGACAGACCATAGTCCCTTGGTTAGTTGTACCATTTGCAGGACCTGGTACGTTTGGTGGTGAATGTAGTGAGACATTTGCGATGGCTATGAAATAGGAGGAGAGGAAAATCAGATCCACCATGTGGACGGGCCTGGGCTCGCCACTGATGATGGGAAAAGTATAGACACAGGGATAGACGCAAAAACTGCATGCAATTGCGAGATATGTACAATGTGAACATAGAGCAGGGTATTCATGATGGGTGTGTGATACGATGCATGAATGGACTAGGGAATAGTTTGCAGAGGGGTAGTGCCTAAGAATAAGACATGGTAGAAGGCGTGTTAATATGCCGAGGGCATGGTGTTGGCAACTTTTTGGGATGCGACCGCCAACGAATGTCCTTGAACAAGATTTAGATGCTTGTTGGTCTTTAGCAACACCAAGGCCCAGATACCTCCAAATAGACTCAGTAGTTAATGTGAGTATGTGTGTGTGCTGTTGCGGTGTGCGGTTGTGAAAAATGAAATGATTTCGTTGTGTGTAAACTACAAATGACTTATCTTAAAGAGATTCAACCAACTTTGCCAAGTACTGTGAGTTGTTGGGAGTTCCTATTTTGTTCAATTGCCTACTCTACCCAGTCCTTATAATACCTACTTGTAACAAATAAAATTTTGCAAAAACATTTGAGCACAACTCTGCGACTCTACTTCTAATTTTCCCCAGAGAAAGAAATAGTTCCACAAGAAAACTAGAAATAGATCAAGATTCAATGGAAATAGAAAGGAAAGAAAGTAGATTTGTGTAAAGATATCAAATATTTAAACAAGGTAAAATGATACGAGTAAATACTTCACAATAAAGCTATCCCCAAATTCAATAACTACGAATTGTTCAAAGATCCAAGGCCCAAAAAAGAAATTTCTTCAAGACAATCCTACTATGCTACCAAAAAATTGCTACGTAAACTATCACGTACAAGACTCCATTTTGGCTAGATAATGGATGTCAACAATTGCATTGAATAGAACCTTCAAAAGACTTGATAATTTCTAATTGAAATACCACAGAGATTCACTTTAAAGATAAAAGAAGCTATTCTGGTCCCATCAAAATACCAAATATTTTTTGAACCCTCTTTACTATAGAATTGTTCAATGGCATGACTATAAGCAGAGGCTCTCTTACAACAATCTCAATAGTGGTTCTTATACATTGCACAATAATAAAATTTACTACTAAAATGCTCTTAAGGCTTTTGAACATAAGCGCTTCTATGGAAAAATTTTAATAGAAATCTTCTATTATGCAACAAGAACAAAAAGAGCAATCTAAAAATCCCAAAATTACTTGCCAAGAATGATACTATCTAAACCAGTAGCTAAACAATTTAAACAAAATAAAAATAAAACATAACTCACATGACTATGAAGAAGAGGCTGAAATATTTTCTTTAGCCAGTCATCTTACAAGCAATCTTTCACAATGTGTGACCCCAAGTGTGTGCTAGTAGTCCCCCATATCTCTTTCCTCTTACCCCTGAAGCCTTTTTATAGGATTCAAAAGGTAGTTACATATTTCAAAATATCTTAGCTAACTTCTCTCCCAAGAAAGGAAGTTATAACTTACCCAACTAGTTAGGAGATATTTCTTGAATCTAGCTAGGAAGTTATACAAAAAATTAGGAGGAACTTATGCTAACATTGACATTTGTAAATATTACAAATATTTTATAAGAAACAACCTATACAATAATTTTTGAAAAATAGATTCAAGACCTCAATCTTATGATAACTTCATTCAATTTTTATTTTAGGATTTTTAATTTTCCATTATGTATAAAGCCTTAGTAATTCACTCGGGATAATTAAATTAATGATAGGTCTTTAACAATGGCTCCATAAAATTATCGTATGTGAGAAATTGCCAAAATTATATTTTTACCACCAGACCATGTGAAATTGAAATTTTATTTCTGTAACTCCAATTTCATGTGTTCGGGTTTTGTATTTGTCTTCAGCAATGAATAAACTGCAACTCTGATTTATTGGCATTAGCTAAAACATCTCATGGTTCTGCTGATTCAATTATACACCTATCTTATTGTGCCTTTGTGTCTCTGTTGCCGCGTTCAGTAAATTGGTATGGCGATAATGAATGCGTCGACGTCGGGCACTACTGTTATTTTTGATAAGGTTATTTGCAGGTTCACCATTGTGAAGTCTTCTTTGGAAGCAATTTCCTAACTTCGTACATATCCCTGCATTTGGAATGCATTTTAATTGAAGCGATTCTAATAACGATATCTACATCAAAACCCTTTCAAAAATCATTCAATGATAACTGAAAGTTGTTACGCCCCTCCAAATCTGCACGTTAGGAAGCTGTTCAAGTAATGACATAAAACTAGCAACCAAAATGTATTCCCACGCGTTGCAAATGAAATTTATGAAATAACACAGAGGCCAGTAGGATTTGATGGCATGATGACAACGTAATCACTCCTCAGCTACACGTCATGGACTGCCACGCAGAACAAGAGCTCACTGATGTAGCGGCAGTGCTGGAGAAGGGGGTAGTTTAATTTGATGAAGATGCCCTGATATTATCAAGCAAATCTGTTAATGAGACTGAGGTTTCAACAAAACGTGACTTTATTTCTATATGTGGATGAGGGTTTCGATTGTTCTCATCTCTCACTACCACGTTCATGGCAAAGGGGGTTTCATCGCCCAGGGACTTGGCCATGCCCATGGAAATGGTGGTTTTTTCGGTGCCTAGCTGCACCGCGATAAGCATCGTGCGACCAGTGATTTTGTCACTTCTACTACCCTGGTAAAAATGTGATTTTCTAGAATGCCATGATTGGGAATGGACTGGAAGCTCTACAAATTTTTGGGTGCTTCAGAAAATCAGGGATTCAACCCAATCAGATTACTTTTGTTCATGTTCTATTTGCTTGCAGTCATGCAGGATTTGTGCACGAATGATTAATTTTTCAATCTTCGGAAAGAGCCTTCAGAACAGATGGCATTGCCTTCAAAGTTGTTAAATGATAAATTTAAAACCTGAAGAAAAGTAAGGTTGGACAAAGACTCTAGAATAGGACCTATAATCTTGTTATGAGAAAGACCCATGTTCTCCAGCTATGTAAGCTTGTTGCCCAAGGATTTTGACCGGTTCCCATCAAAATTGTTGAAGGAAAGATTAACATTGACCACATTTAGCTATTCAACAATATGAATTGCAATGTTCCTGTTTAATTAGTGCAGAAGTAATTTTACCCTACACCATCAGACTGCTGAATTTGTGTTGTTGCAAAGATAGGCTTTCCTAAAATAAAATGGATACAAAACCAATTTTACTTGAGATGCTCTTTGATTTGCTACATATTCATATCATATAAATGATACATATAAAAATTTGACTTCCTCCATAATCTTGCTAAACTTTGATTCCGTAAAGCCCAGTGTATCATGATATATTTATATATCTATATTGCTGCCTTGTAAAATGCATTGCTCAGAGATTCATAAGCTTACTACAGGAATGGTGCTCCTATATATTTCTTCCTTAAATTAAAATAATGTTGTTGTTAACTTATTCTTTTCCTTTCAAACTGAAATTTTTGCCACTTCTCCAAAAACTCTTAACCAATTTAATCCTGCCAACCTGCTCCATGAAATGGCCAAATGTGCCAACATTTCTGACCTCTTTAAAAGGGCTTAAAGAAATAAAATATGCAAGCCCTTTAAAACTGAACTGTACTTAAACTTTTATTGAACATACAAATCTTTTTGGAGGAAAATTCCTATCAAACATAAGGTTTGATGTTATAAAAACCTCATTCCTAAGAAAAAAACAAACTGTACATTATCAAGTCCTTCATGGACTATTCTTTGAATGGAAACTGGATTGTGAGGATTACCCTAGTAGGAATCCTCATCTCTCTAATTGTTTCATAGGAAATTTCTAATGTGATGAAGGTTGTTCTGTTGTTCTCTGGCTTGGTGGAGCTCTTAACTGGATCTACTAGAACTTTTTCTTCAGCACTCTTCTGTTCTTCCTCATTGGGTGCTTCATGTTCCTCTTAGGAGACAAAGGCCTCTTCCCATGACTCCTCATTCATTGGTTTTTCTTCTCCCTTCTCCTCTTCTTTGGTGCAATCTTGATATTGCCCCCAAACATTCAACTGTATCTCTAAACCTCTTGTGAGGAAAGAAAATTCATCAGACAACCAAGCCATGAAAGGGCACTCTTTCGGAGCTCCACATGATCTAGCTTTTAGGTAAGCCTTTAACACATGTTCAGAGCAACATCCCATCACATATGGAATAAAAGGCTTTCTCATTGCTCTCCCAAACTCCATCTCCTCTTCTAAATTAGCTCTCTCTAACTTTCACTACTCAACTTGAATTGAAAGATGATGAAATCCTAGGCAACCCAATCCTCTTTTTATAGGTGCTAGAAATTTGAAATTCCCCCCAAGAGTCTTCAACCAAGTTTCCTTCTTTTTAGGCATTCTAACCATTTGTCACAATCCTCACTAAGTTGTGGATGAGTCACCTTCTCCACTTGTCACACTTGTAGAATTCCACTTGGTTCACTTGCAGGCTTCTACTTGCCTCACTTGAAGGAAAACTATTTTCTAAATATATTTACTATTATAATATACTATCTACTTATCTAATTATATACCAATAGCATAATTAAACATAATAATTAATACTATATTCCTAGTAATATTATACCTAATAGTATATACATATATTACTTTGTGTAAGGACATCTTCAAGCTATATGCAATTGTCCCAAATAATGTTTTATATGCAAAAAATTATATGAAAATTACAATTCCATGCCATCCAAAGTTGATAATTTGTAAGTATCCTCTAACAATTTCTTTGTAATTTGAAAGGGACCAATCCATGTCAGGGTAAACTTATTCGGTTTCTTCATATTCCATAATAGGACAAGGTCCCCTATCTTGAAATTTCTTTTCAGAGCTTTCCTATCAAACCATCTTTTAACTTGAGAGGTATTCTGTAATAAATTATCCCTTGCTTATATACTTTAGCTTCTCTTTTAATAATCAAAGTCATGAAACTTCTATCTTTATTAGTTTTTTCGCTATATCTTTGTAAAAATTCAGAAACTGAGCTTACAATCTTATTTGTAATTCTAGCTGGCAAACCATAAACTAAGTTATATGGTGATGTCCTAATAGCTTTCTTAAATCTAATTCGATTTGACCATAATGCAGATTGTAGATAATTGATCCAATTTCCTGGATTTCCATCCATCGATTTCTTGATATGAGCAATAAGCTTTTTATTGGTGGATTCTGCTAGGCCATTTCCTTGGGGATAGTAGTTTGATGAGGAAAATAAGAAAATAGATTTTTCTGATGCCCATATGATAGACTCTTCAGATTTGAAGGTGGATCCATTGTCTGACACTAACACTTCGGGTAGACCAAATCTACTTAGAATGTGGTCTTCTAGAAAATTAATCACATCCGATGCTGAACTTTCTCTTAGAGCCTTTGCTTCAGACCATTTAGTGAAATAATCAGTAGCCATGAGAATAAACTTGTATCCAGCTCTTGAAGGAGTAATTGTACCAATAAAATCCAAACCCCATTGCTAAAATTGTCTATCTCCAACTACTAGCTTCAAAGGGGCTCTAACCTTTTTAATTTTGGGCCCATGAATTTGAAATTTATAGCATTTTTGAATCTTCGAACTAATGTCTTGATACATGGAAAGCCAATAATATCCATATCGAAGTATATGTTGCATAGTCAACTTAGGGGATTCATAAAATAAATTCAAATGATCATGAAATTGTTCCAAAATGAAACTAATTTGGTCATTATGAACACATTCCAATAAAACCCCTTGAAAATCTTTTCTATATAATATACCATCTTTAACAACAAATCTTCGTGCTCTTTTGAAGAAATCTCTCTTTTGACTTGCAGTTAAATTGTTTAGAATTTTCCTTGTATTAAGAAACTTGAGAATTTCATCATACCAATTCTCTTCATGGGTATCAAGTGTACATACTTCACTTTCTCTAGTCATTAACTTGGCTAATCCCATTCCCTTAATTGTTTTTCATATTTCTAATGAAAATCTGAAACTTTGCAACTTTATAAGCCATTTTCCTTTTTTTAATCCAATCTCATTTTGGGCTAGGAATCTCTTGAATATAGGTTCAATTAGCATAATGTGGACTAATGAACTTTCCAAATAATATTTAAAATGCTGAAGTGCTTTGATGACTACAAAAGCTTGTTTCTCTAAGTCTGAATAATTTAATT
>MNCI01022025.1:858195-910154 GCA_015680685.1 Gnetum montanum
AATTTAACCCCGAAGATACACTTCTTAGGATTTAATGAAATACCAAACTCACGACATCTATCGAAAACTTGCTGGAGATGATTAATATGATCTTCTTTTTTCTTTGAAAATATTGTAATATCATCCAAATAAACCACCATGAATTTTCCTAATGAATCCTTAAATGCTAAATCCATTGCTCTTTGGAAAGTAGCTCCAGCATTTGACAATCCAAATGGCATTTTTTGCTAAGCGAAAGTTCCCCATTTCGTGACAAAGGATGTTTTGTATCTATCATTCTTATCTACCACTATTTGATTATAACCTGAGAAACCATCTAAGAAGGAATATACATGACAACCTGAGACTTTAATTAGCATCTCATCAATTCTTGGAAGTGGATACTTATCCTTTTTTGAGGCATCATTTAGATTTCTAAAGTCTACACAAAGCCTTATATCACCATTTTTCTTTCTCACTAGAACAAGGTTAGAAAGCCATGTTGAATATCGTACTAGATATATGATTCGTGCTTGCAACAACTTCTTGATTTTGATTTCCATAGCTGGTTCAAATGATGGATTGAATTTCGTTTGTTTTTACTTGACTATTTTGCAACCTTCTATTAAAGGAATTTTATGTGTCATCACATCTTACCTAAAAGCATTAAGATCATCATAAGACCAAGCAAAATTGTCCAAATTATTTCTTAGACATGTTAACAAGTTTTGCTTGAAACTGGAATTTCTTTCCTTTGTAATATTCAACATCTTTGGCATCCTATCTAATCCAAAATTCACCACCTTGAAAGCTTGACTATCTGGGATTTGTATATCCTTTCCAATAAGTAAATTTTTCTTGAATTCATGTTCCAAATCAATCATCCTTTTTGGAATGAAATTAGCTTTGGAGTTTAATAACGTTTCAAGTATCACTTGACCTTCAAATTCTTGTTTGTTTTTCATAAATCTTAGTACTTGATCATCATCTTCAAATACTTGTAAATGCCTTATATTATCTGGTACTGATGGTTGATGTTCTTCTTCAATCATAACATATAACTTTCTATTATTTGCATATCCAATGTTGAAGCTACCTTTGCCAAATCATCTGCTATAAGATTCTCTACTCTGTTTATATGCTCTATTTGGCAATGTTGGAACTGACCTAACATCTTACAAGCAAGTTGCTTATAAGGTCTTAAGAATGAGCTCTTTACTACACAATTACCTTTTACTTGTTCACAAACTAATCTTGAGTCTCCTTTTATAGTGATTTCTCTAATCTTTTTGTCTAGAGCTATTCTTATACCAATACATAAAGCTTCATACTCAGCTTTGTTGTTAGTACAAGGGAAAGATAGATGAATTGCTTTAAGAATTTCAAATGAATCATTCCTTAATATAACTATGCCGACTCCTGCACCTTTTGAATTATATGAACCGTCAAAGTATAACTCCCATTTATCCTCATTCTTTGACTATTCTTTTTTTAGAACTATAACTTTCTTGGAGTGTACAAATTTTGTTTTCAACACCTCATTTTTCAACCATTTTACTTTTTCCATTTGAAGTAATGTTATCAATCATCAAAGGTTCACTATAGATGTATATTTGATTTGGTTCTCCTTTCCAAGGTAACCACATGTGAGAATAATCTGTTGATATGTAACCTGAGAAATTCTTGCTCCAACTTCTACTCAATAAGAGACTATGTGAATCTGGTATATCTGCCACTTGAATAGTTACTTTACTTCTAATGCGGGGTTCAGAAGCAATTTCCAATAGAACATTTGGTAATTGACCCACAATCTTCACTCTACTTTTATCCACTTGAACAATCTTTTTATTTGATTTTTCAGGAATCAAACCAAGTTTCTTACATATAGACAATGGCATTATAGTAGATGTAGCTCCAAAATCAACCAAACAATTGTGTAAGTAATTATTCTTTAATTTCATTGTCAAAAGAAAAGAAGGAGCTTCCTTATCATGCGAGGTCTTTAACTTCTCATCATTATTAGACACATAACTTAACTCTGATTCTTTAACTCTTCTTTTTCCTTAATGAACTCTAAATCCTTTCTTTGCTGATCTCCTATTTGAAGCAACTGATAAAAGCTAATATTGGCCTTGACATGTTTAAGGTCTTCTATCAAATCATATTCTCCATCACCAATGAAGCTTGATCTCTTTATCCATTTATTAAAAGACTGATTTGGAGTGCTTTGCTCCACTTGATTGTCTTTACCTTTATTCTTATCCCTTCTACTTGGCTCAAAAGCTTTTCTCTTAGTAGATGGATCAGTAATAACATTTGGGGGTCTAGAAGTAGTTAGTCTTTCCTTAGATCGAAGACTATATCCATTTTCCTCATTGTTATTACATTCTTCATCTGAAGACATATCTTCTTCAGAACTTGATAGAGAAGAAGTATCACTAGATCCATTGCTAGAAGATTTACTTGCATAATGAACACTAGATAACTCATTATCAGATTCAATATCAAGAAAGTTGGACATAATAAGATCACTTTCATCCTCATCTTCTACTAACTTAGTGTCTTGATGTTTATGCTTTCTATTTTTCCTTTCTTCCTTGATATTAACTCTTGCCAATGCTTTTTCAAGCTTCACTATTTTGTTAGACATATCTCTCATTAATTGTCCTTTTTCAGATCCTACTCTTTCATGTTCTTGCTCTATCTTAACATGAGATGGACCTGGTAAAGCTTTAAATTGAGCAAAATCTTGCATAGGAATCATAACTCTTTCTTCTCTTTTTTGAATTGCAATATTTTCTTCAGGATTCAAGTTCAACTATTTTTCTAACTGTATAGCTTCACTAAAGTAGTCATTTAGTGTAGTTAAGTTTGGAGTTCTCCTTAACCAAATTGAAATGTTGGGGTTGACAGCCTTAAGATAAGTTTCTTTAAGCATTTCTTCTGATGGCCTATATTGTCTTTGAAAGAGTCCACAAATTCGTTGAAACTTGATGTTAAAATCTCTAATTGACTCTTTAACTCCTTGCTTAGCTTGTATTAGCCCACAGTATAGTTGTTGTTGATCTAATTGATTACCAAACTGGGCTAAGAAAAGATTCTTCATGTCATCCCAACTTGTAATACTATTACTTGGTAAGTTTGAATACCAAATCTGAGCCATATCCTTTAGATTTGATACAAACAACCTACAAGCTTGATCTTCATGTTGAATATTTGCATGAGCTAAAGCTAACTCAAACATGTGAATATATTCTTCAGCTAAATAAGCTTTTCCAGGAATAAAAGGCTCAGGCAAATATTTGTAAACTACCTTAGGAATATCATTGTAATTTTGAAATCCTAATGGTGTAACTCCTTGCCAAGGATTTGCCATCCTATTCCTTTGAAATGTTGAACTCTTAGACTTTCTAGATCTTCTCTTACGAATTGATAAACCAGAGATAATGGGTGATCTTCTTGATCTTCTAGTTTTCACTCCACTACTTGTTCCCAATTCAGAAACTTTCTTTTGTTCTTCTTCTGATGAAGAATCAGTCTTAGAATCTAGAATATCTTTTGAAACTTTGAAACTTTCCAAACTATGAAATTTCTTGGTCATGAACTGAAAATAGTATCTAATTCTTAAGCCTTACAAATAATTGTTGATGTACTAAAAGTATAAGGCTTATGAACCTAGAGGCTTAATTTTCAGCCCTCCTTCTAGCGCCAAAAGAACTGTTGGCGACCGTTTGGGACGCGACCGCCAACGAGTGTCCTCGAACAGGATTTAGGTGCCTGCTGGTCTCTGGCAACACCAAGGCCCAGATACCTCCAAATAAACTCAGTAGTTAATGTGAGTATGTGTGTGTGCTGTTGCGGCGTGCGGTTGTGAGAAATGTAACGATTGCGTTGTGTGTAAACTACAAATGACTTACTTTAAAGAGATTCAGCCAACTTTGCCAAGTACTGTGAGTTGTTGAAAATTTCCTATTTTGTTCAACTGCCTAGTCTACGCGGTCCTTATAATACCTACTTGTAACAAATAAAATTTTGCAAAAACATTTGAGCACAACTCTGCGAATCTACTTCTAATTTTCCCCAGAGAAAGAGATAGTTCCACAAGAAAACTAGAAATAGAGCAAGATTCAATGGAAATAGACAGAAAAGAAAGCAGATTTGTGTTAAGACCTCAAATGTTTAAACAAGGTAAAATGATACGAGTAAACACTTCGCAATAAAGCTATCCCAAATTCAATAACTACGAATTGTTCAAACTTCCAAGGCTCAAATAAGCAATTTCTTCAAGACAATCCTACTATGCTACCAAAAAATTGCTGCGTAAACTATCACGTACGAGACTCCATTTTGGCTAGATAATGGATGTCAACAATTGCATTCAATAGAACCTTCAAAAGACTTGACAATTTCTGATTGAAATACCATGGAGATTCACTTTAAAGATAAAAAGAAGCTATTCTGGTCCCATCAAAATACCAAAGATTTTCTGAACCCTCTTGACTATTGAATCATTCAACAGCATGACTACAAGCAGAGGCTCTCTTACAACAATCTCAATAGCAGTTCTTATACATTGCACAATAATAAAATTTACTACTAAAATGCTCTTAAGGCTTTCGAACACAAGCGCTTCTATGGAAAAATTTTAATAGAAATCTTCTATTATGCAACAAAAACAAAAAGAGCAATCTAAAAATCCCAAAATTACTTGCCAAGCATGATACTATCTAAACCACTAGCTAAACAATTTTTCACAATGTGTGACCCCAAGTGTGTGCTAGTAGTCCCCCATATCTCTTTCCTCTTATCCCTGAAGCCTTTTTATATGGTTCAAAAGGTAGTTACATATTTCAAAATATCTTAGCTAACTTCTCTCCCAAGAAAGGAAGTTATAACTTACCCAACTAGTTAGGAGATATTTCTTGAATCTAGTTAGGAAGTTATACAAAAAATTAGGAGGAACTTATGCTAACATTAACATTTGTAAATATTACAAATATTTTATAGGCAACAACCTACACAATAATTTTTGAAAAATAAATTCAAGACCTCAATCTTATGAGAGCTTCATTCAATTTTTATTTTAGGATTTTTAATTTCCCATTGTGTATAAAGCCTTAGTAATTCACTCGGGATAATTAAATTAATGATAGGTCTTTAACAAGGGCTCCATACCATTATCATATGTGAAAAATTGCCAAAATTATATTTCTACCACCAAACCATGTAAAATTGAAATTTTATTTCTGTAACTCCAATTTTGCGCATTCGGGTTTTGTATTTGTCTTCAGCGATGAATAAACTGCAACTCTGATTTATCAGCATCAGCTAAAACATCTCCTGGTTCTACTGATTTGGTTGTACACCTGTCTTATTGTGCCTTCATGTCTTTGTTGCTGCGTTCAGTGGATTGGTATGGTGATAACAAATGCGTCGACGTCGAGCACTGTTGCTATATTTGATAAGGTTATTTTTACGTTCACCATTGCGAAGTCTTCTCTGGAAGCAGTTTCCTAACTTTGTACATATCCCTACATTTGGAATGTATTTTAATCGAAGTGGTTCTAATAATGATATCACCATCAAAACCCTTTCAAAAATCATCTAGTGATAACTGAAAGTTGTTACGCCCCCCCAAATCTGCATGTGAGGAAGCTGTTCAAGCAATGAGATAGAACCAAAACGCCGCAACCAAAATGTATTCCTGCGCGTTGCTGATGAAATTCATGAAACAGCGTAGAGGCTAGTAGGGTTTGATGGCGTGATGACAATGTAATCACTCCTTAGCTGCACGTCTCGGACTGCCATGCAGAATAAGAGCTCGCTGATGCAGCGACAGTGCTAGAGAAGGGGATAGTTTAATTTGATGAAGATGCCCTGATATTATTAAGAAAATGTGGTAATGAGACTGGGGTTTCAATGAAATGCAACTCTGTTTCTTTGTGTGGATGAGGGTTTCTATTTTTCTCATCTCTCACTACCGCGTTCATGGCAAAGGGGGTTTTGTCACCTAGGGACTTGGCCATGCCCATGGTGATGGTGATTTTCCCGGTGCCCGGCTACACTGCGATAAGCACCATGTTGTCGACAATTTTTTCACTCCTACTGCCCTGGTAAAAATGTGATTGTCTAGAACGCATTGATTGGAAATGGACTG
Source organism: Gnetum montanum (assembly GCA_015680685.1). Taxonomy (NCBI): domain Eukaryota; kingdom Viridiplantae; phylum Streptophyta; class Gnetopsida; order Gnetales; family Gnetaceae; genus Gnetum; species Gnetum montanum. The sequence continues at coordinate 864,332 of MNCI01022025.1, forward strand.
GAAGCTCTAGAACTTTTTGAATGCTTCGAAAAATCAGGGATTCAACCCAATCAGATTACTTTCGTTCATGTTCTGGTTACTTGTAGTCACGCAAGATTTGTGCATGAATGATTAATTTTTCAATCTTTGGAGAGAGCCTTCAGAACAGTTGACGTTGCCTTGAAAGTTGTTAAATGATAAATTTAAAACCTAAAGAAAAGTAAGGTTGGACAAAGACTCTAGAATAGGACCTGTAATCTTGTTATGAGAAAGACCCATGTTCTCTAGCTGTGTAAGCTTGTTGCCCAAGGATTTTGACCGGTTCCCATCAAAATTGTTGAAGGAAAGATTAACATTGACTGCATTCAGCTATTCAACAATATGAATTGCAATGTTCCTGTTTAATCAGTGTAGAAATAATTTTACCCTACACCACTGAACTGCTGAATTTGTGTTGCTACAGAGATATGCTTTCCCGAAATAAAATGGATACAAAACCAATTTTACTTAAGATGCTCTTTGATTTGCTACATATTCATATCATATAAATGATACATATAAAAATTAGACTTCCTCCATAATCTTACAAGACTTTGGTTCCGTAAAGCCCAGTGTATCATGATATATTTATATATCTATATTGTTGCCTTGTAAAATGCATTGCTCAGAGATTCATAAGCTTACTATAGGAATGGTGCTCCTATATATTTCTTCCTTAAATTAAAAGAATTTTGTTGTTAACTTATTCTTTTCCTTTCAAACTAAAATTTTTGCCACTTCTAGAAAAACTCTTAACCAATTTAATCCTGCCAACCTGCTCCATGAAATGGCCAAATGTGCCAACACATGGCATGGCTACCAATTAACGATGAAATCGTGGGTTGCAACGATGTGGATGTGATCATAAAGGGAGCAGTGGTAGAGAGTGGATTTGTCTAGAAAGATGGGGTGGGAGGAATGGTGTCAAGGTTAGTTTCACCTCCACCTTTAGACTAGGAATCTAGTTCCTCTTGCCCATCTTGGAACGTCTCATCATCATGAGACACCGTGTCTCATAGCTCGCTAAGCCTAATGATCACTATCATCTAATCTATGAGCTATTGATGCATCTGTGTCAAAGGAATGGAAACGCCAAGAGTGGGAATAAATGATTTCCCGTTACAGTAAGCGAACTCGAAGGCGTGTTTGTCCTTGAGTTCTTGTGCATCTAAGGGTAGGTTTCATTGAACCTTAGCACAGAGAAAGCTATATTTCTCATATTACTGATCCGAGCCCTCAGGTCCTTGATTTTGGAACTTGAGACATCGGCATGGTCCCAGCACTGGGCTAGGCAGTTGCTCAGCACCTGTGATGCCTTGAACTAAGAGGGGGACCTCAACGTTAGAGGTAGTAGCTACAGTGCTTGAGGAAATCCTTTTCGTAAAGCTAAAAGGGCTTGTAAACAAGGAAACAAAGAGATCAAGTGGCTATCGGAGGCTTTCTATCTTGCAAGATTCCAGAGGAACCGTCGGAGTGACCAATCTATACCACACGATGCATAAACAACCACAAAAGGGTGTCACATTTACGCTAGTGCGTGAAGGGGTACAGAATGCGTGCAAGACTACTGTGAAACATGGAAAAGGCACCAAAAGGCCCTCCTTCTAGTTCCAAAAAACTATAGCAACTGAAAACTTCAGTGGCTGGAAACATCGAGCGATTGTCATGTGAACAATTTTAACCTCGGATCCGTGCGAGGGGCATGCTAGATAAAAATGGAAACATGGTGCCCTAAACGGTTTGGTCAATCAGAGAGGGACTTAGTCGGTGTAACTTAACCTTATGTAAACATCGTTTTAAGTGAAAAATACATGAAATCTAGCTTATGATTAATAAATGCAATAATGAAGAAAATAATGCCACATAATAATGACAATATAGAAATAACAGAGTAACTGGGATGAGAAAATGCACCATCGCAAAGTCACGGGTTCGATTTTCTTCTCTGCTTGAAAATGTATAACAAGTGATACAGTGCTAGAGGGGCACAAGGAGTCCAAGAATGACCAAAAGGCTCAAAATGCCTCAACTATGTTTTCGATTACAAGCTTAAGAGCCAATAGTACAAAGTGCCAACAAGCAAAAAGCTAATGCCGAGTGCCAATGCTAAAGATGCCAATTGTTGTAATTTGCAAAACTGCCAACCAATGCCAAAAATGCTTGAAATTTCCTAAAATTGCCAACCACAAGCCAAATTTTTCAACCCAATATGCCAACAACAAATACTAATAATGCCAAAAAATTTCCAAGTGCTGCTCGTCAAGGTATTTATAGGACTTGGACCACATGAGAAATAAGGCTTGGATGCCACATGTCCTAGACCTGTGAGATGCTGATGTGTCTATGCTACATCGACATGGAAAGCAAATGGCGAACCTGTCATGCTATAATTATGCTATCGAAACTGGAGATGCTGGAATCAAATATGCCAAAAATACAGACGAGGAATGAGGCATAGTGAAGTAGCATAGCTGCTTGCTACACTGTGCTAGGCTATGTAGTGTAGCATGTTGCCGTAGCGTAGCAGCTTGCTATGCGATGCTACGCTATGCAACATAGCACAACGTAGCCACCAGTTTGAAGAAGAAATTTGTGTTGAAGTCAAATGCATCTGCTAGAAGCTTCATTGTATGTCAGGTCAACTTTTGTAGCACTTGGTTTGATATGCATCTTTTGCTACGCTACATAGTGTAGCATAGCGTAGCAGCTGGCTTCATTCACGATCCGTATTGAAGTTGCAAATGCTTGCTTGGAGCTCAAATTATGCTAACAGCTACAACTTTTTCCTTCTGCAAAGAGAGATCTGTGAACTTGCTGAACTTACATTTAAAACACCTTTTTCTATTCTTGCATTGTCGCTACATTGTGCTATGCTATGTAGTGTAGCACAGCATAGTAGCCAACGTATCTTGCTTTCTGTTTGATCTACCACTTTCTGATGAGAAGCTTTGCTAAGGACTTGAATTTGAACAAGGCAACTGGTTTTGAAGGCCAAAGTGCTTGCTGAGTGCAATTAAAATCACTAGGTAAGCTGGGCCTTTCTGTTTTGCCTTTTCTACGTTGTGCTACATTGCATAATGTAGCATAGCATAGCACTTTGTTCTGCAATATTCTGGTTGCCTGAGAAACTATCTTTTGAGGCTTACTACACTACATAGCATAGCGTAGCATAGCAAACTTCCTTACTAGAAAACTTGCCAAACTATTTTGTGCATCCTGAGCACTACCAACAACTCCAAGCATGGTTTCTAAGTAAAATGTTAGCTGGGTGAATTACCTAGGTGGGCAAGCTAGAGAGTCTGTCAGGCCTATAACACTGGAAATAGAAAATTTTCCAAACTAGACAATCTAAAATCAGAGCATCCATTTCCTACCAAGTGATCATGAGGCTACACTTGTGAAAATCCTTGCCTCAGTTCTGAGACCCTGGTGAAGCAAGAGTGCCTCAAAATTTTTCGGATGTTTCACCAAGTTCGCAAGTTATCATTTTAAGGTCTTGGTGGACCATGAACGGGTTTGAACATGCAAGGGACATTAACTTTGCCAGTTTAAGGTCATGGAAGATCATAACATTACAAAATCTAGATTAAAATATGAAATGGATACTAAAGCCGCTAGTTTAAGGTCATCTTGGACCGTACTCATGCTACAGCGTACATCAAAATGTAAATCGAGGTTGCTAGTTTAAGGTCTTAGCAAACTATTAATAGGTGGAGTTCGAGAACTAAGGTAACTAGTTTAAGATCTTTGCAGACCGTGGGGAGTAGGATTTGTAAAGGTAGGCTGCTAATCCAAGGTGGGATGAAATTTTTGTTTGGGCCCACATGTTATGCTACAAACAATGATGCTACTCTATAGTGAGATTATGATACAATAGTGCTACACTATACGAGGCATCCCACATTACTCGGAGTGCAAAAATGACAAGTTCTTTTCCCTGCGTCGACTATAAATAGGGGTTTATCCTTGGTAAACTTCTCGTTTTAATGTCAAAGTGCAAAGACCACATCCAGAGCATAGCGGGGTTGTGCCAAGAGAAAGCGAAGCAATGTAGCGTAGTAGTTGACAGAGAATTTGCAAGTGAGACAATGGCACCCAAAGGCAAATGCAAGCACTAAGGACTTGCTAAGGTGGATGAGGTAAAGGACACTTTAGGGTGCCTGTCCAAGGCACATGTTGAAGTGTGGGAGGAGGCTCTGTTTGCTTGGTAAGTGGCTATGCCGCCCTTGTTTTTCAAACTACAGTAATCGTTATTGTCATGAAATCGGCATCTTTTTCCATTGTTTTGGTTGCCGTTTTGGAAACTATGCCACTGCTGTTGCTAGTTGGCCATAGCAATTGTATGGATGTTATGCTACAGTTGCATGAAATATCGCCTCAACCGCCATTGTTGCAACTGCCTTGTCACGGGGGTTTGGGTGATTCTAGATAGCTTAGCATAGGGTTAGAAAAGCATACCGCCCTCAGGAGGATTTGGCCATCTACAAGATTTGACAGCGTGACACGTGTTTAATGCAATGTAGCATGAGTTATTTTGTATAGTGAAGTATGTTTGAGATGGCTATAGCACTATGAATTCTTTTTTGTCTAAAATTTGTAATGTTTTTATTAAGCTATGCCTGTATGTCATAAGATCTTTACGTTTTTCGCATTGCTACACTATTGAATTTGCAACACCACTATGTTGCTGAATTTGTTTCTGTTAAGTTGGCTATGTTGCCATGCCCATCATAGTAATATGTTGATTGCATTGTTATATTGTTGCATGTCTATCTATTCTTGTTCATTTGCTATGTCACATGTCATGCATTTGCATCTAAGTGTTGTTACATTATTGGAGGCTTGATGACTATGCTACGCTACGAGTATCGTGTTGCTATGTCACCTATGATTTTTATTTTATTTTTTTAGAGAGAGATTTGCGACTGGGAGATCATGCTACGCTACATGCAAAGAAAGTTTCATGCTACACTATATGTAATCAGAGGGTTACGCTAGGCTATATGTAAACTTCACTCGTACACAGTGCTAATGTTTTATGCTTCGCTGTGCAAGGTCATGTTGAAGCCCATTTTGATTATCCTGGAGATTGTGGGAGTTTTGTGCTACCTTAGTGAACCGGTGGCCAATGTCCCTCCTCCCCATGCACATGCAAGGCAGGAGGCAGTCTAGTTCCAGAAGGGCACACGAGACTTCCTACAATTCCTCCTCTACCATTTTAATGTGATTGTTTGGTCACACTTATCAACGGAGATAGCAGCCTCAATCACAAAAACCCTATTGCCTGGGGTAAACTAGGGCATTCTGAAATTTTTAACTAATGGGTCAATCAGGGGTGATCAGGCAGAAGGTTCCAACCAGTGCCCAAAAGGCTTGAGATGCTTAAGTTGGATCTGGGAGATGCCTGAGTATAAGCGCTATCACTTATACAACATGTTATTCATTGCTCGTCACATGGTCACCTTCTTTCAGAACCCACCTGGAACCATTTATTATGTAGGCAGGTGATTTTTATGAAGGTATTTTATCACGTTGTGTAATCCATGCTACACTAGACATAGGTATTAATAGTGTGTGTGTGTGTGTGTGTGTGTGTGTATTTGTGTGTTGCTAGTAGAGTTTTCCTCTACTAGGAATGTGCACGCCAGTGTAATAGGATAATTTGGGGATGAGTTTAAAACCTATCCAACCCAGTATTCCCAATTTTATGGGAAGTGTAAAGAAGCTTTTTGGTTCAATAGGAAGTGGACATCCCTTAGGCCGCTCACCGTTGAAGACATGTTGGTGGATCTCCCACCATTTCCCACGCCATTTAAACCTAGTACGCTAAACTGTGAATTCACTGTTAAATGTTCAAGTGATGTTCATTTTTTTAACCTTTTTTTTACTAACTTTATTCTTTTATTTTGCAAACCATTTCAATGGAGAGGAAATCCCAAAAGATGATTGTGATCACCTCCAAGCGCAACAAAACCAACCTCTTTTCAAGTATGGGGAGGTGGAGGAGACCTAGTGTTGGCTCTGTAATGGGGACCCAACCACACTTGTCCACAACCCTCAAGAGGCTAGGCTCATGGACTTATTTTTGGCCATCAACCCAAACATTCTGCCTGCCGAAATACTTTTCCTAACCAACTCTTTCTCTGAGAAAGTGGACCACTTCCACACACATGTTCACGGTGTGTGAGTGATGTTTGAAATCAATGACCAATTATTTGTGGATTTTTTGGTGTCCCTTTTGATGGTCTCCCCATAAGAGAAAAATCTAAGAAGGATGCAAACCATCAAGGGGACATTGAGGAGTGGCTAGGGGTGGCAAAGGATCAAAAGGGGATCTACATTGAGAAGGTTAAGCTATGGGTGGCCAAAATGATTTACCCTGTCTTCTATGCCCGTGCCTTCCCCAAGCTACTCTTCCAAGGAAAAAACCTTGGAATTGAGTAGGCTTGGATAATGAGGGATGTCATGGAAGAGGGGACTTATTACAATTGGGCAAAATACCTTTGCAAAGGCTTACAAGCTAAAATGGTCAAGCTTCGTGGGAAGCTTGAGTCTTGCTTCAACGTGCACCATGCCTTCTTTATAGCTTGCCTGCGGTGTTTTACAAAATTCTTGGTAGTTTGCGAGAATGGGGTCTAGGTACTACAAGATCATAACTAGATTTCTAGGCTATGGATTTGCCAAGTCTTCCATACCACTCAATCTCAGAACCCCCCGGAAGCTATTGGGAAACCATTTTCAATGAAGACCAGGGATCGGGTGGCATGTAACTTTCATGCCCAGGACAACATGGGAGAGGCACCCCCCATTACCATTGGCAGTGTGATGAGAGGGGAACCCCTCATTGCAAAGATGGTGACAACTAAGTTTCAATGCAAGAGATCTCTCTTGGTCAAGGAACTTCCCCACATAAATAAGGAAAGAGGAAAGAAGTTGTGACTCAAACTTCATAGAGTGCAACCTCTAATTGGTAAGTGGTTTTTTTATCTGGCCAACATTTACTACATTGTGTTACGCTAGGTAATGTTTCACAGAGTAGCATCCACTTCGAGTTGGTATAACTTGCTTACTGTGACTATGCTTTATTAGCAGAGGAAGAAGAGGAAGAAGGGGAAGAAGAGGTGGTGGCCCTTACAACAGGGGCAACTAGTGAAAATGAAGAGGCTCTGACCATAGAGGAAAGGCCCTTGGCCAATGAAGAAGGGACCTCTACCGATGAAGAGGTAGTAGAAAGGACCTCAGCTAGTGAGGAAGAGGTCCCTACCAATGAAGAGGAGGCCCCTACCAATGAAGAAAGGGGCCCAGCCAATGATCAATGAAGAAAGGGACCGAGACCCCCAACAAATTTACTTTCATGGAGGGGGTGGTCAATGACATGATCGACTATCTAAAGCAGATCGACCCAAAAGAGGATAAGTTAAAGTCGCTACGCTAGACTCTCTAAATTGTTATTTCTTCACTATGCCACTGTGACTAATTCCTTTCTATGTGTGGTTGACACCCTCTTGCCTTAAGTAGGACCCTAAGCAAGTGGTTGAGGTCAACATCGTGCCTGAATTTCCACCAGAGGTGACCGAAGTACCTCATCGCATATATGAGGAAGCAAGCCAATGTGTGTTGTACTTAGCACACTCCTTGTGGGAATGCAGGCATGTAAACGAAGACCTTTGGAAATAAGTACAGAGGCTTGAGAAGGAGATGGCCAATCTAACCGCTAAGGTGGGAGATCTCCAATCCAAGAACGAATTCCTCTTGGCTCGAGACACTAATGATGGTAGGTGATGCATAGCCATCATCAACTACGCAAGGTATTGGACAACTGTGCGATGAAACAATGAGGCCACTCGCGAAATAATAGAACAGTGCATGCAAATGGACCTGCTAGCCCAAAAGAACTAAGACTGGAAGGATTGCAGTGCAAAATTTTATGAGTGGGGGCAACCACAAAAAAACCACAAACACATGTATAAACTAGAACGTTCCACCTACCGTAAACAATATCAAGATGCCTCTATCACGTTGCATACTTATGAGGTATTCCTTAACATTGTTGGTGCTTCTAGGGCTTACAATAGGTTTATGCAATAGGTGATAGTTAGTGAATCTCCCGAAAGGAAAATGACCTTTCCTGCAGGTGAGACCACCACTGCCACCTTTTCTTCAAGACCATTGAGATGGATAGCCATAGAAAATAAAAAATTTGCAACAAGCACTGATCTGGGAAACAAGAATTGGGTTGATATTACGAAGGAGGAAATCTTGCAACGTCTCATGGCAGGCATGGATCGAATACCCCCCAAAACAGATGCAGGGTCATCTCGGGTCAGTCATTTTTTGGTGTTGTGATAATTTATTTTATTCGAGTCTTTATTGTAGCTTTAACTGACTATTTCATTTTCCCTATGGTACAGAATCTAGCTAAAAACATACGACCTAATGAGGCAGGGGACGATGGAGTGGGCGAAGGGTCATAGTGTAGCAGTAAAGAATTTTATTTGGATTTTTGTAAAGAATGTTGTAAACATTATTGATTAATATTTTGAATGAAAAAAATGGAATATGGAGAGATTTATTTCACTTTGGCTTATGTGTTGTATTTATTTTTATTTTATTCTTTATCTTTTTTTATTAATTAAACTCCTTGGGAGCATCTCGTTTTAGTTTTAGGCCATTTCAGGCCGTAACAATAGTTTAAGGTCATTCCGGGTCGTTGCTAGTTTTAGGGCATTTGGGGTCATCGCTAGGTTTAGGCCATTTCGGGCCATTGCATGATGGTAAAGAAAATTTTTTCTAGTTTTAGGCCTTAGTGGGCAATAGCATGATGTAAACAGTGGATGTGATGTGAACAGTTTAAAGAATGAGGTAGACACTTAGCATAAATGAACGAATATGGAGCAAACAAAGAATAAACGTATGATAAGCATTAATCGTGTTGGAAGTAGTGGAGTAGTTACACAATGCAAGTAACGATCATTCTCGTAGCTGCTTTCTAATCCATCATGGGCTCGATGATGCGTAAGGCCAAGGGGCTTTGTTGCGGTATTCTTCTATATTGTTATCTACCACTTGAAAAGGTAATTCGACCCATGTAGTTTTGTTTTCTTAGCCAACGTTTTGGGCTAGCTCATTTGCCAAAAAAGTAGCTTCGGTGGAGATAGGTGCTTCATTCTCAGAGGTTATTACTTCTAAACCTTTCTCCATGTCAACATTGTTTATTGCTTGGGTGGCCACTTTGTCATTGTAGATCACCACCTCCCTGCCCACGTAAGGTAGGTGGATTTCTTAATGTATGGGTGAAGAGACGGCCTAGAGTTGGGCTAACCACGACCTCCCCAAGATCAGGTTAAACCCAAGCATCTCTTCTATCATGATGAATGTTGCACTTGTGGGGAACTAGTCCCCTACCACAAAGTTAATGTGGACAGTCCCCTTTACCACCACCCACACTCCATTGAATGACTTCAGACATGAGGTTGTCATGGGTTTGATTTGATCCACCAAACCCAGTTTGTCCACTATGGGGAACAGGATGACATTTATAGTAGCCCCATCATCAACATGTACTCTTTGGATCTTGTGCTGACCAACCCAAAATTTGATGAACAGGGGTGCTATTATCGCCTGGCCCTTCTCAAGGTCATCCTTAATGGACTTGTCACAAAATGTCAACTAAGTTGGCCGCAGTTCTTTGGGCATAGAAGGAAGCATAACCACATCGATTGCTTTCTCCTCCACCAACATGTTTTTGTCAACCAATATCAATGTTAACATGCGAACCAAGGCCTTGCGGTGTGGAATGGAAGTCATTACCAGGTCATACAAGCTCAAGGTTGTGTTCTTTTGTTTCAAAGCCTATTTGACCTGAGTAAGGACGTTTAGAAGGTCTTGTCCACTTTCTTGTTTTTTGCTACCCTTCGCTTCCTCCATTCATCCTAGAAGATGAATTTCTCAAGGAGGAGCAGTTTTAGGCTTGGGGCTAGACCCTTTTGGGTAGGATGGCGATGATTGTGTGCACATAGCGGTGTCAACTATTGATGATGAGGGGGGCGTAGATGATGATGAGGGGGGTGTAGACATGGAGGACAAGGGGGTAGGCTTGGGGGGACCTAGGGCGGTACGTTCCTTGGCCATTTCATTCTTTAGATGCTCTTCCTGTTTCTTTGAATGCAAAGGCTATAATGTTGTCTTAGATATTCTTTATTTGATGGGGGAAGTTGAGTGTTTTGGCCCCCTAATGACAAATGATGTTTATGGTATTAGTGCAGGTGGCGACATGGTTTTGAATATGAAACGTGCAGGGGCGGACGTCTGAGGGGAAACCTTAAGGAAGAATGGTTGTTGCAGCATCTTTTTTACCATTTTTGGTGTTGCTACCCTACGTTGAGGCACACAAACCACAAAAGGGTGTTGTGGCAGTTCTGGGTTACTGTCTACGCTAATCGTGCTGATAATGTACCCCACATTGTTATCGTTGAGGAGGTCCTTGTAAACGTGCATGGATTGATTTTTAGGGCAAACAAGGTTTCTTTCATCCAAAACCAACTTCCCTTGATCAATCATCCATTGGATGTCAAATTTTAATGCTAGACAGTAATCCATGTCATGATCACAAAGTTGATGGTAGTCACAGAACCGCTCTAGCCTGAAATTCTTAGGAACGGGTGGCTCATTGGGCATAGCCAAGGAGGAGTTCCTGAGTTTGCAATACCGCTGATGTTGTTTGGTCGCCTCCTCCAACATCCATTTATGTTGAATATACCTAGCCCCCAACAATTTCTTCAAGAGTTTTGAAGGCTTAATAGGTAGAGGGGTGTACTTGGAGTGATCTTTACGCTTGAAGTTGAGTTTAGGCTAGGTTGATGACTCTAGTGCCGATGTGGAGGGTTGGGCAACATTACTTGAGCTAGGCATGGGGTTAGTTGATGTTATGGCTACCTTTTTATTATTGTTGCTATTGGTCTTTGCCTCATTTTCCATGGCGACCACTATGGTCATTGCGGCTTTTCCCTTCTCTTTATCTTTTTTGGTATATGCATTTTTGTACGTAACATAAGTCAGGTCTTTACTGGCTTTGGCCACATCTTGGATGCTCTTCGTCTAGGCAAAATCCTGACTGAGAGAGCGTGGGGCTAGGTAGTATAGCTTGGATTTGATAAAATCATTTACCGCCCCCTTGAAGATAGCCAACAAATGGGCCTCTGCGATAGGCTCATGGATCTCATTCAAGGTAGCACTCCACTATTGTATAAAATTTTGCACCAAGTCTAGCAGGTCTTTCTTAACATCCATCAACTAATCCAGCGTGACTTCAAGCTTCAAGTTATACTTGAAGTGGGTCACAAACTAGGTCAGCAGCTCCTCCAGTGTTGGGATGGTACCGCGCGCTCTGCGCAGTACCAGTCTAAATCTTTGCCCATCAAAGACATAGCAAAGACGTGAATAATAGTGTGCAGTCACTGCTACAACAACAAAGATTCAGATCTAAACATGACTAATGCACATTAGGATCGCTATCCCCGTTGTATTTTGTAAATTGGGAGACTGGCATCCTAGGGGGCAACGTGAACATGGGAATGGTTGGTTGATGGGGTCATCATGGTAGAAATCCATGACCTGTACTGTGTCAAAATGGGTGGTTTTGAGACATTTAATCTCTTCAGTAAGGATTTGAATAAGTTGAAATGCTTGATCCAGACCTAGGTACAATGTAGAAGATTGTGGGGTTGCAGGGTTAACCATTGTTGGTGGCATAGTAAGGACAACGGCCTGGCTCATAGGGGGTGCCGTTGGGGCTACCCTTGCAAAGGGTGTTACTTGTGAGGTTTACCACCCAATGGATGATGCTGTTGAAGCAACGACTGCTAGTGGTGTTGTAAGGTTAGTCATTTGCATGACTGATGGGATGGGCCAGAGTCCCATGCTTAGTTGTGACACCTACAGGACTTGGTATGCTTGATGGTAAGGGTAATGTGGCATCTAGAAGGTTTGCGAAATAGGAAGCAAAGTGGCTAGGGTCCACCATGTGGTTCAGGCTGGGCCTACCATTGATGGTGGAATAGGTGTAGATGATGGAATAGGATTGGAGACTCCATGCAGCTATGAAGTAGACACAGTGTACACGTAGGGCAACGTAGCTATGACCAACACTTGGTATGAGGATGGGACAGAATGAGGAGGGAGAGTGCCTGGGAATGAAACTGAGGGAGGAGCATGTTGGTATACTGAGGGTGTAGAATGGCTGCCCATGGCTAATGAAAATGTAGATTACAGTGGAGTCATGGTAATCACAAAGGGGGCTGATGCAAAAAGTGGGTTTTACCTAAAGATCGTGGTGGGAGGGATGGTTGCAGGGTAAGTCTGGCCACCACCCTTGGATTGGGAGTCTAGGTCTTCCTACCTGCCCTGGAATGCTTCATCATAATGGAATGTTGGGTCTGCTTCCTAGACTTACTGACTCGCATCAACTGGTCTAAGACCCATTGATACATTTCCGTTAGGGGGATGGTAACGTTAGGGGTAGCGATAAACTCCCTCCTGTTCTAATGAAGGAACTCGAAGTTGCATTTTTCCTTAAGTTCTTAGCGATCCGGGGGCAAATTTTCCTGGATCTTTGCATAGAGGAATTCATAATGCTCTACGTCTTGTGCCAAGAACTTAGGTGATAGATGTCAGATCCTAAGAGACTCACATGGTGCCAGCACTGGGCTAGGTGGTCGCTTGGCATCTATGGTGCTTTGAGTCAAGAAAGGAGCCTCAAGGCTCATGGTGGAAACAATGGTTGTTAGTGGAATCATTTTGTGTGATAAAAGGAGAAATCACAAATGAGAAACACAAAAATCAATAGGTGATCGGAGGTTTTTCATCCTACCGGGTTCTAAAGGAACCATTGTTATGACCATTCTATACCACACGATGCATAAACAACCACAAAATCCTGTCATGTTTACACTAGTGCATGACGAAGTACAGAGAGAGTGCAAGACTACCCGTAAGACGCATAAAGGGCACCAAAAAGGCCCTCCTTCTAGTGCCAAAAACTATAGCGACCGAAAACATTGGTGGCTAGAACACCGAGAGGTTTTCGGGTGAACAGTTTAACCTCAAATCCGTGCAAGGGTCATGCTGGAGAGAAATGGAAGTGGGGTGTCCTGAATAGTCTGGTCAATTAGACATGGACTTAATGGGTGTATCTTAACCTTTCGTAAACGTTTCTTTTGGAAGCAAGACACACGAAGTAAATTGACGATCGATAGATGTAAAATGATGAAATTAATGCAAAAAACAACAATGATAGTAAGGGAATAGCAAAACAACCTTGGGTGAGAAAGTGCACCACCCCAAGGTCACAGGTTTGATCCTCTACTTTGCTGAAAGGTGTACAACATAACATGCAACACAAAAGAGGCACAGCTTACACAGAGCAATATGCTTATAGATCCCTAAACCGTGGAGCCAACCAACAAAATCAAAGCCAACCATAGTGCTAAAAATGACCAACTATGCTCTCCGAAAGCCAACTTAAAAGCCAATCAATGCTAGAAGCCAACAGTCAACCCTGCATCCAATTTTTTGCAAACCCCCCGAGTGTTTTTTGTAGGGGTATTTATAGGACTAGGAGTAGGGAAAAAATGTCGTCTGGATGCCATGCATCCTAGGCCCCACTAGGTGCTAACATGTTCATACTGTGCAAGTGTGCGATGCTAGATGTGAACTTTGTTACGCTATGACTATACTGCTAAAATTGCATGTGCCAAAATCCAATGTGCCATCAATGCAAGCAAAATGAAGCCTATGCCCCAAGGCTACGTCCTTCCTACTCTTGCAAGCAGGATCAAGCGTAGGAACAATTTTTTGGGAGTTGACCAGGGGTATGCAAAATGAAGTAAAATTGTTGATTTTTCCAAGGAGATGCCAGAGTGAGAAAGATCATTTCAAACAAGTTCTAGAGCTACCCGAAAATGTCTTGATCCTTCTGTGTCAATGTTGCACTACTCATGCTATTGAGCACATTAGTGTAGCATAGGTAGCTACTTGCGATGTTGTGCTACGCTACGTAGCGTAGCATAGCGTAGCCACTGATCTTGATAGAAATTTGCGTAGGAGCCAAAGAGCATTTGCCTGAGGCTTGGCCAGGCAAACAACTGCAACTTCTGTCCTTCATCCTGAGAAGCCTTTGGACTTGCTAAATTCATGTTTGGAACACTTCTTTTGTTTTTACATTATTACTACGTTGTGCTATGCTATGTAGCATAGCATAGCATACCAGCCATTGTATCATGCTTCCTTGTTCAATTCGCCATTTTTCTAGTAAGAAAATTTGCTCAAGGCCCTGAGGGCTAAGTGGGGAAGGCAGTTTTGGAGGCCGAAGTCTTGCTAAAGTGTAGTCTTCTTGTTCGAATCACTTGGCAAGATGGGCCTTTCTGCTCTACCTTTGCTACATTGTGCTACGTTGCATAGCATAACATAGCATAGCACCTTGTGTTGGTTGAATCTTAACCTATCTTGCAATCATTTTGTCAATTCAGATTTGGATGCTTAAGTAGTTATCTTTCAAGGCTTGCTACGCTACACAGCGTAGCGTAGCGTAGCAGACTTCTTCACTAGAAAACTTGTTGAACTATTTTGCTCATCCTGAACACTTCCAACAACTCCTAGCATGGTTTCTGAGTAGGCTGTCAGCCAGGTCAATTATCTAGTCAGGCAAGCTAGAGAATCCAAACGGCCTGTCAGCCCTGGAGATAGAAAACTTGCCAGAGTAGATAGTCTATCCTCAGTGCCTACACTTTCCTGCTGAACCATCATGACGCTGCACTTGTGGAAGTCCTTGCCCAAATTCCAAGACTCTGCTGAAGCATGACAATCCTAAAATTTTATGATGTTTCAGGAACTAGTTCTTAGTCAGTTGTTTTTCAGTCATTTGTTAGTTCTTCTCAACCCTTTCTCCTAGTGCATGCCCGCAATGTGATGATTGTAATTGTATGACACTTTATTTGAGTGTGATGTACTTGGACACACACATAATTGGTAATAAAGATCAAGATTACTTCATCATTGCAGCATTCACGTAGTTTTAGTTGTTTAATTATTATTTATTGCTTTTGTAATTAATGTACTAACCTAAATCATCAGTGTAAGGCTAGAATGGAAAACAAACACTGAAAGATCGTCAAATAGACACAGCTAAGCCTACCTTCGCTTGACAGCAAGCTGGAAAAGGAAATGAAGGCAGAGAGCCTTGGATGGTCTGCATGCAAATCAACCAAGGACTTCCCTGAGTATAAACTATGGCTTGTGCTGGGGTTATCATAACTAATGTTGGAAATGTAAACAGTGGCGTACAAAATGCAAACAAATTGTACACAGAACAATATTGCAAACAAAACGTAAACTGAATGTAAAACAGAGTAAACAAAATGATGGCTGGAAAAATGAACTGTATTGTATTTCTTAGAAAAGATGTGCACCGATCAAAGTGTAGTTGGGTATGTGGATGGCAAGTTAAGCGTCAAGCCCCGGGATGATCTGTTTCAGAAGTGCGTGGATACCAGGAGCCAAGTGTGCCCAAGCATCCAAGGATTTCTAGTCTGTGTTTCTTAAGCCATCAACCTTCAAAATTGCCAACCCCTATTTATGTGAATTGATAAGGTATTTATAGGATTTGGCTGGGCTTGGGTGCAGAACTCATGGATGGAATCAACGGCTGAGAGTTGAGAGAAAAATGGATCAAGTGACATGTGTCCGATGTATAGCTATGTGTGAGTTGGACATTTGTGGGCAAGCTACGTTTTTGACCAGGTGCATTCTATCTTACAGTGTGTGATGACTTACTCAAGCTAGCTTATGCCCATGGAAGCAGATACAATTTGGAGTGTAAGAGCTTGACAAGCTCACAAATGATGAAAAATTGACATTGAAATGATAATGAGAAAAATTGACTCCAAACCACTTGAATCTTCTTGATCTCTGAATTGACTACTGTAGGATGTCGATCTGAGTGGCTTTGTGGCTGTTTGAGGCATCTTTGCTTGACCAGGACTTCCAACATGAGTTGATTTTATCTTGGCATGTCCTTAGCGTGCTCACGCTGCCTTCATGCCATACTCATGCTACACTCATGCTACACTCACGCTGCCAACATGACCTTAGCGTGAGTGAGCCAAAATGGCATAATTTTGAAACAAATTTTAATTTTTTGAAGCCTTTTTCTGGAGTGCAACTGTTGTCTGACTATGGTTGACCTTGAGAATGATCTGCAAGTTAGAAATTGAGCTTGATGTACCTTGTTTTGGATCTCTATTGGTAGCTCACGTTGGACTCATGCTGCCAACGTGAGTGAAGCATGACCACAGCATGAGCTGCAAAAACCTACAATTTTTGGACCTGAAATCTAGAATTCTAGAGGCTGGAACTTGAAGCTATCATCAATGAACCCTGAGGATGACTTGAACCTTGGAAATCAGGTCATTTCAACTCAATTTTGAGCTCTGAAAGTTGCTCACGTTGTACTCACGCTGCCAAAGTCACCTCAGCGTGAGTGACAACGTGAGTGTAAAAAATGTGAACAATTTGTCTCAAAATTTAAATCTGCAAATGCTGAAACTTGGAGTCGACATTAGTGGCCCTTGAGGATGGCTTACACCCTAGAAAATCATATCATTCTAACTCAGTTTTGGGGCTGTTATTGTCGGTCATGTTGTACTCACGCTGTCAGTGTGAGTGAGAAAATTTGCACTTTTTGACCTAAAATTTGAATCTTTGAATGCTGAAAATTTAAACTAGGCACAACAGTGACCCTTGAGAATGCCTTGCACCCTCAGACTGAGCCACCTTTGACTTGATTCTGACATCATTTGGAGTTGCTCACGCTGAGGGCAAGCTAGCTTGACAAGCTAAGCATGAGCAAGCTGGCTTAAGCAAGTTGGGTGTGAGTTCCATGCCTTAGTCAAAATTTTTCTTCCCAAAAGCTAAAAGGGCTCTAGATCATTCTTGTTTCAAAGTGTTAGGCTGAAATTAGTGGTGTTTCATTGGCCCCTCTTTGTTAACATCTAGAGGAATCTACCCGAGAGGCGTCGACAAAGAAGTGTAAAACACCATGAACAACCAAGCATCAAGCATTAACCATCGGCCCTTGGCTGGACGTCATCACACTGTGTTCAAAAGTACATCAGATTGAGGAAGTGCAATTCAAGATGCAAGGGCATTGGTCGTAACCAGGGGAAATCAGGAGTTGATCAAGGATTATAATCACTACCAGAATTGTGGGAGAAGAATGCTCACGTGAATGAGCTATATCCTTGGTCCTTGTCAATAGCCAGTGTTCAACAAACTCAGAACCAAGACATAGGAGGTGCGTTCTTTGGAGAAATGAGACTCTTATAGAGTGTTTATAAGGCTCGTTGTAAATAGCCAAAGCCATGCGATGATGTGCAACATGATCTCTTTGAGACATGAATGTAACTGTTTTCCAAGACAACTACCTTCTCACCTGGGGCTTGTATGAGAATAGCCAATAGTCTTTGGTCTATGATGTCAACAAGGTCATAAAGACCTTTTCCGTGCATTTTTCTCTTTGACCATTTTGTTCTTTTCTTTTCTTTTTTGTTTCATCTTTTCTTTTCTTTTTTTGTTCTCTTTTTTTTTTCTTTGGTCCTTTTGAAATAGTTTTCTTTTAGTGTTGTGCTCATGTTCAAGCGCTTGCATTTTGTATCATGTACCATGTACTGTGTTTTGCGTTGCAACTGCTTAGAGAGTCACAGTGTGCACTAGTGTATCAAGAGCTTTGAGGTGAGTAGGATACAATGTATCTAGGGGATGTAATTGAATAGGATAAGGGGGCATGATAGGAAAATAGGGGATGTATCAGGAGTCGGGAATGTACTTATGAATGGATTGATTAACCCAATTACATGCGTTAGGAAGAATGTGATACCTTACTCTCATGATGAAGTGCATCTATGCACGAATGCCTTAGGTGTATCATCCTGCAAACACAACTCCAAGAGGACAAGAAAAACACAAATGAATCAGTTAACTAAGCACTTTAAACAAGGATATGGAGCCACCATGTGCAATTTAAAAGTAAACAGAATCATGAACAGCATCAGCTTCATTAGGGTCCATGAGACAAATTATGCAGCAAGTCTTTGTGGAACATGTACAACCAATTGCAGCAACACATCTTTTCAAGTTTTTCCTAGTCGTCGATGATGTTGCTAGTTTATAGTCTTACCGGACTATTATGGATTAGTTTCACATCATAACCTTTTAGACGATGCTAGTTTAGCATCGTAGTGGATGGTGTGTTGCTAGTTTATAGTTGTAGTGGACTATGAAGAGGCAAACTAGTTTATAGTCTTAGTGAACTCTGGGTGCTAGTTTTATGTCATGGCAAACAAATGTGGCATTTTAGTGCCATACCAAATGGAGCTCTATGGTGTCAATTTATTGTCATGACTCCAGGACATTCTGCGGTGCTAGTTTCAAGTCATAGCCCCAGGACCATTTTGTGGTATCATTTTTTAGTCATGATGCTAGGACCGTTCTATGGTATCAATTTTAAGTCATGATGCTAGGATTGTTCTATGGTATCAGTTTTAAGTCATGATTCTAGGACTGCTCTGTGGTATTAGTTTTAAGTCATGATGCCAGGACTATTTTGTGGTATTAGTTTTAAGTGATGATGCCAAGACTGTTCTGTGGTATCAATTTTAAATCATGATTCCAGGACTGTTTTGTGGTATCAATTTTAAGTCATGATGCCAGGATTTTTCTGTGGTATTAGTTTTAAGTCATGATCCTAGGACTGTTCTACGGTATCAATTTTAAGTCATGATGTCAGGACTATTCTGTGGTATCAATTTTAAGTCATGATGCCAGGACTGTTCTATGGTATTAGTTTTAAGTCATGATGCTAGGACTATTTTGTACCTCAAGTTCATTAAACATAGTACCGTTTTAGGTACAGGTGATTTGTAGGATTAGTGAACTCGTTCCCATCCATGTCAGCAAGTTTGAATGCTCTGTTATTATATGCCTTTGTGACTAAGTAAGGCCCTTCCCAGTTAGCTGAGAACTTATCTAGGTGTTCACAGATGGCTTTAAGGACTAGGTCTCCTTCCTTAATCGGGCGTTTATGCAAATCATGTTTGTGTCATTGCCACTATTATTTCTGGTACCACTCGATTTGATCAAGCATTCACACACGTTCTTCCTCCACCGAGTCAAGGTCAACAATGCACAGTTCATTGTTTTGACTTTCATCAAGGAGGCCTGAGAGAGCTATCTGCAACGAGGAAACCTATAACTCTAAAGGTAAAACAACTTCAAATCCATACACAAGACTATATGGAGTTTTACTTGTAGATGTTCGATGTGTCGTTCTGTATGCCCACAATGCATAGACTAATTGTTCATGTCATCATTTCTTGCTCTGATTTAGCATCTTTTTAAGCACCATGATGACAGTTTTGTTTGTAGCTTCCGCTTGACCATTGCTCTGTGGGTAGTAAGGTGATGAAAATGCATGTTTAATACCTAGGCTTTCACAGAAGCTTTTAGTACCTACACTGTTGAACTGTGGCCCATTGTCAGTAATGATGGTCATCGCAATACCAAAACGAGTCACAATATTTTCTATTATGAAAGTGAAAATATGTTTTGAAGTGTTCTTCCTAAGGGGAATACCTTCTACCCATTTTGTGAAGTATTCAGTTGCAATGATAATAAAGCTATGTCCCGTAGAGGATGATGGTGTTATCAGTCCAATTAAGTTTAATCCACATTTTTAGAATGGCCATGTGATTTGTGTTGTGTGTAATTTGTTAGGTGGCACATGTATTAGGTTACCATGCCTTTGGCAAATGTCACGTGTCCTGACCTTAGAGATGCAATCATACTCCATGTGTGGCCAGTAGTAACCTAAGTGCCTAATCTTCATTGCCATTGCTTTAGGTGCTATGTGCCCTCCACCCCCCCCCTCATGGACTTGTTCTATGATCGTTTGATCATCGATGCTACTAATGCACATTAGCAGAATGCCTTCATAGCATTTGATACACAAGGTGTCTCTTATTAACACATATTGCCAAGAGCATTTTCGCACGATGCCCTTTTGAGTGTTTGTCAAGTGTTGTGGAGGTTCACCTCTTAGAAGGTACTCTTTTATGTCATCATACCATTCTATTGCATGTGTTGTACTAACAGATGCTATAGGCATTTCGTCAAGAGTGTTAATTATAGGTTTGGCACAATTTGTTATAGAGCTAGGCAATGCATGGAACATTTTGTGTGTCATGTTTAGGGCTAGTGTAGCAAGTGCATCGGCAATGGTGTTTTTGCTTCTAGGGACATGTTGTATATCGACTTCTACTAGTCACCTCAGCAAATGTTTGGTCAAATCACAATAAGGTTGCAAATGGAGAGCTTTGCATGCATAAATCTAGTGACTTAATTAATGACTAACTGTGAATCACCTCAAACTACAAGACATGTGATTCCTAAAGTCAAGGCTACTTGAAGACCTCTAAGAAGACCTTCGTATTCTACCATGTTATTGGTACAAGGAAAGGTTAATCAATAGGCAAGGGGTTGGATCTCTCCAGAGGGGTATGTTAAAATAGTCGTAGCACTTCCTCCTCTGGAAGTTGAACCTCCATCGAAATAGAGGATTTCCTAGTAGTTGTTAGGTATGGTGTCTATACTATTAACATTCTCGTCAGGGAATTTAGGATTTATTATTGCTTGATCATGTGTTGGCAAGATAGTTAATTATGTGACTATTGCTTGACCTTTTGTGGAAGATTGAGCAACATAGTGTAAGTCAAACTCTGCAATCATCGCTTTCCACCTAGCTATCCTACTCGACTCATAGATGTTGTTAGTGATGGCATGGAGTACATTATCCTTGAAAATGATGTAAACTTGATTGCGGAAGAGATAATGTTGCCATTTCTTCAAGGAGAAGATGAGGGCAAGGCATGATTTCTCTACGTCGTTGTATCATTTTTCATAAGCAATTAAGGCATGGCTTAGGTAATATATAGGAATCTCGACTCTATCTTTATATTTTTGACAAAGCATCGAAGAAATGGAGGAATCAGAAGTTGTAAGGTAGATGTAAAAGGATTTATCACTTTGCAAGGGATAAACAATTGGCAGTTGGACTAGCTCTTGTTTTATGTTCTCAAACACCTCCTAGCATTGTTGAGTCCATTGGAAATGCACATTCTTTTGTAGCAAGTGTTGCATGGGTCTCAACTTATCTGTCAGCCTCTCGATAAAGCGTCTTATGAACTGCAGTCTACTTTGGAGACCACGTAGTTCTGTAAGGTTTTTCAATGGTTGCATGTTAGTTATTGCCTTAACCTTATCAAGGTCTACCTGTATTTCTATTTCAGAGACTACAAAACCAAGCATCTTGCCCATTTTGACACCAAAGACACACTTCTTTCGATTGAGTCTAAGGTCATATTTGAGACAATGTTTAAGCACTAAGTCTAGATCTTTTGCATGTTTTTCGGTTGTTTTAGATTTAACCGTGATATCGTCAACATAATCATTGAGCAAATTGAGCATGTAATCACTAAATATATATGTCGTTGCTTATTGATATGTAGCTCCTACATTTTTAAGGCCAAATGGCATCATTGTATAGAAAAATGTGCCCCAAGGTGTCATAAAAGTTGTTCTGAGTTGATGTTCTAGATTGATTCTTATTTGATTGTATCCTAAAAATCCATCCATAAAGGATAATAGTGCATACTCGGCAGTCGTGTCAATAAGTTGATTGATGCTGGGTAGTGGGAAGTTGTCCTTTATAGTGGTTGTGTTAAGATCACAGAAATCAATACATATGAGTATACTACCATTCTTCTTAGGGACTATGACAATGTTTGATACCCAATCGAAATAGTCAACGGCCCGAATGAAACCAGCTTGGTAGAGCTTTGTGATTTCAGCACAGACTACTAATGCCACCTCAGGTCTAACCTTTCATGCTTTTTGCTTCACCGGTTTAACCTTTTCATCAAGGATAATATTGTGTTGAATGATTTTGGGGTCTAATCTTGGCATGTTGATATATGACCATGCAAATGTTTTTATGTTGTCTTTCAGTACTTGAGTGATGTCACCGAAAAGTTGTGAGTCTAGTAGGGCGCTTAATTTCAATGTTCTAGCTTCACCATTGAATGTAGTAATGGGGATTTCAACTAGAGGATCTTCAGTGATATTATCAACTTCTAGATCCAAAGTCTTAGTTACATTTTCAGGTCAGCTTGACGTTTCTTGAGTTGAGGCTATTAAATTAGTATAAGTGGATGGGTCTAGATCCAAGGATTCTGGGTTGATTACTTTTTTTACCTCCCCATATGATCCACTAAGAGACAATGTTGAAATGATATTCTTGGTGGTCATGTGCTTGCTCCTGCTAATTTAAACCGGGAGTGAAGTAAGAGACACCCCCTTGATGAAAGAGTTACTAAATATAAACAAACATAGGGTAATCAAACTATGTACTAACAAAATTGGAAGATGCAATGGTAATTATGGTAGTTTTAGGCCGTACCAGGCCACATGGCAGTTTAAGGCCATACCGAGCCATTAATATTCATGTTAACTTATCATTTTTAAATTTTATGAGAACAATAAGTTTATGGGATTTTAACATTTTATGGATTTTTTAAATGTTCATACATATATATATATATTTGTACTTTTTTTCTTGATTTTTTGAAATTTTCTCCCCTTCTTTATAAAAAATTTTGGCCTCATCTCCAGAGGTTGGAATAATGAGGAATACTAGGCCAACATAAAATAAAGATGACATAAATGAAAACAAAATTTAAACATGGTAAATTTAAATAAATAAAATAAAATAAAATAAAACAGACCAAATTAAATTGGGAATGAAAATTTGGGTTTTAAAAAGGGATTTCTCAAGTGAAGGAAGGGGGTTTTATGCTAGTGTGAGTTCTTTGCAGCGTGAGCTAGGAGTGCAGCGTGAGCTACAGCGTTAGTGTCAACGTGAGTAAGGCAACCATAAAGGACAAGGGCAGAGGAAAAGCAAGTCAAGACAAAGGGAAGAGGTAGGTAGATCTGGCGTTTGTGGAGGAGAGTGAAGAGCTTCTCCAGTGTCTCCCCCAAGCCAAGATTCCAACATGGGATGGGGCCCTGCACAAGTAGATTTTTTTTTCTTTTGCTTTTCTCTAACATTCGTAGACAGTGTTAGCTAGGGTAGAATTTCTGTGGCTGCAATTTTGGGTTGTTTCAGGGTTTATCTAGGATTTTTGGCTTGTTTTTCTTAATTTTCATGGTGTTAGCATTAGCGTAATCAAGGTGTGTGTGCAGGGCGTGAGTGGCCAGGGAAATGTAGGGCATGGATGCAAGTTATATTTTTTTGGTTATTTTGCATTTTGGGCATCCTAGGCCACAGGGTTTTTCAGCCTTCTTGGGCTTCCTGGGCCGCAGGGTTTTTTCAAGTAGCATGACTTTCAGGCCACAAAATGGCCAGCATGAGTTTTGGCCATGAAAAGGCTAGCATGAGTTCGAGCCATGAAAGGGCCAACGTGAGGTTCAGGCCAAGAATGCCAGTGTTGTAGGGGAAGGCTTGTTCTTCTTGGTAGTGTGAGTTGTGTTGGAGGGAAGGCCTGTTCTTTTTTCTATTATTGCATTGGCAACGTCAAATTTTTCTTTTCTATTATTGCATTGGCAATGTCAAATTTCTCTAGACATCGTGAGCTGCAGGTTCTCAACATGAGCTAGACTATGCAGAATCCCCAACGTGAGTTCTATGGGAGCCAAGCAGCATGAGTTGCTAAAATAGGCCCCAACGTGAGTTGCTGAACAAGCCCTAGCATGAGTGTGGGCTAGAAGGCCAATGTGAGTTGGGCCAAGAAGGCCAGCGTGAGTTGTCCTAGGAAGGCCAACGTGAGTTGTGCCAAGAAGGCCAGCATGAGTTGTGCCAAGAAGGCCAATGTGAGTTGTCCCAACGTGAGTTTTGGAAGGGGTTACCTCCAACGTGAGTGTCCAGGCTTCCCTTTGCCGAGACATGAAAATGTAAAGTGCTTGCCAAGATGTTTGTTATTTGCTAATTTTTATGTTTATATCATTTATTATTTTCCTAAGACTGATGATTTAATCATTTTTTTAGTGAATGTTCATGTTCTATACTTGTGTGTGGATTTACTGTGAAATGGATTTTAATGTACCGCAATGATCGTCAGATACACTAAATGGATATTGGTGTCCTTGTCTCATGGGGTGGAGCTGTGTGATTAAACGTTATTTATGTGTTTAGGTTGTGATTTTATACTAATATTAGCATTTATAAGTTTTACTTACCTAATGTTTTGGTTGTATGGAGGGGACCTAAATCTTCTCTCCTTGTGGTTGAGCTCGTTGGCGTACTTGCTTGGTTTGGCCCCTTTGGACCAAACACACCTCCCTATGACATGCGCATCGGGCCCCATCTGATATGGTTTCACCTTGGTGTTAGTTCATTTTTGTCATTCATCCTGCAAAATTTTAGTGTGGTTAAATGGTCTCACCTAAGTGAACAGTTGGCTTGTGATATCATCAAGACAGTGCTGCATGAGTCTACACAAGGTGTGCTTGCCTTTATTACTAATATCGATGAGGGACTTTTTAAGGTTGAGGGAGGCCCTGCTAAGGGTCCTAGATCTACTTGTCCCTTGACTCATGTGTGGGATCTGCCTACTTATGTTCATTATAATAGCAGTAACGCACTTTTCTTAGCCTTCCCTGTGCACACTTTATTCCAGAACCCACCTTGGACAGTATATAGAGTGGACAAGTATGCACCTTTGTGTCTTACTTTAATTTTTTATTCCTTTTTAAATTTTATGTTATCACCTAAATGTAAATGTTATTTTCCTATGCAGGCCCTGCTTTGATGAACATGGGATGCACGATGATGATGGTGAGTTTGCCTTAGCACGCTTAGCGCTAGAGACATTCATGGCAGACCCTATTCTTCGTGCCATGGTACTGGACTAGAAAAACGTGGCTATTGTTAACCACCATAGGCAGTTTTCAAGAGCCTTTGACTGTTGCCAAGTTCGTGGTTGGTTACATGAAGATTGGTCTTCTAATGGGCCAATTTTCCCTCAAAGAATTGATCCTACACCTACCCCACCTACGCCATTTACTGATGGTAAATGACCACACTGTAGACTCAATTTTCTTTTTTGTTGTATCATCATGTACTATGATTTTAACTCTTCACTCTATGTTTTCTTTTTACAGTAGTCATCCCCCCTGAAGAAGTTAATATTATAACAGGGTGTACTAAGGCCACCCTTTTTATGAAATATGGGAAGGTGGAGCAGTTACAACAATGGTTGTAGAAGAAAGCTTCTAAGTGGATCATCAGCTGCCTTACCTGGGCAAGTCTGTTGGACTTGTTCACAGCTTTGACTCCTAGTATTCCGATTACTGAGATGATCACTATTGTTGATTATTTCAATGATGATGCTTCCCATTTTAGCACGCGGGTTTGAGGAGTCAAGGTATCTTTCCACCTGACCATTGAATTCCTTTCTGATCTTTTTGGCATGCCCATGGATGGTGCCAGGGTGACTATAGATAAAGCAACAAAAGAAGGCCAGGTCATAAGAGAGCTTGAGCAATGGTTAGGTGTGTCTCGAGGTCCTAAGGGCTTTGCCATGCAAGATGATACTCGATCAATGGAGATGAACTTCCTGTATCCTCTCTTCCAAGCACGGGCATTTCCCAAATCTCTTTCTCAAGGAAGAAACCTTGGGATTGAGTCTACGCGTGTGATGTATGACGTTTTAGAGACAGGAATGCACTACAACTCGGCACAGTTTCTTGGATCTGGTTTTTGTCGGGAGATCATTAGGTTACATTCAAACATCCACGCCAAATCCCATTTTACATTTGCTTTCTTTGCAGGGTACCTACGTAGTTTTGCTAAGTTTCTAGTAGTTTATGATGATAACCGCTATATTTTGAGGGAACGTTCATAATTGCTCCGCCCTTGGATTCATCATTTTTTAGCACCACTAGATCCCAGGATCCACCGGAAGACATTGAGGAATCGGTATCAATTACTACTAGAGGTGCAGCTAGCCATTCCCATAATTCCCATGATAGCTTGGGATTGGAACCATCTAGGCTACACACATATGTTAAAAGGGCTAAATATTTGATTGTTGAGACTGTTGGGAAGTCCAAGATGAAGGTGAAGAGGAATGAACGCCCAAGGAAGCCTGCTCCAGATGTGATACCACCAACAGCAAAGAAGATTCAATTTGTACTGCCAGTGGAGGGTAAGTATTTTATTTTATTATTATATATTTATTATTATTATTATTTGTTTGTTGTTTTTGGCCTATAAATTATATATACTATGTTATGCTAACTCTAAGATTCTGGAATTATTAGAGGAAAATCCTGAGAGAGAGAGAGAGGCTTTGGTCTCGATGGTTGATCCTGAAGTGGTTGTCGCATAGCCGAAGGAAGAAGTGAAGGAAAGAGAAGAAGTGACCAAAGAACCTCCTGTCTCACAATAGGAAGATGTGACAAGCATCATGGGGACTAAGCTTGTGGAGGCTCTGGATGCACTTAGGCACTCCAGTGATGAAAGAGGTGTCTTTGATGGCTTCTTCAATGGATCTTTGCAGCTTGGTGATCCGCCCAAGTTAAATAGCAAAGGGCTTGTTCGTATGTTCCTTTTAGCTTAATCCATGTTTTTGTACCCTTTAATTTTTATGTGTTGTTCTTGATTACCTTGATTATTTCTAGCATCAAAGGTAAATGCTGAGATTTTTAAGGCACATAAATCCTGAGAAGAGGTGTTAGGATGACAGGTTCTGATTGAGGTGACCTCCCCCACTTGTCCCACATTAGCTAACTAGCTAAGGCCATGGCCTGAGATGCCTAGCAAAATGGACTTCATTAAGGGCATCGTTAATGACGTGGTTGCTTGCCTACAAGAAGCTCATCCAAAACTAGGTATGTGTATATTATGTATTATGCTAAGTGTCTGGGTTTATTGTATTTCTTTACATTCGTTGATGATTATAGCTGATTCATATGTGTGGTACTTACACATGTAGGCGCCAAGCTCCAGTGGGATTCTTCTGAAGCTACTCACATTAATGCTCTTCCTGAATTGCCAGGAAATATTGAGCAAGTTCCTAGGAATGCATATGATGTAGTTTCTAGTTGCATCGTACAAAACGGCAAGTTGCTTTGGACTTGTAGGTGTTCAGTTGAGTATCTATGAGATGAGGTCCACTCATTAAAGAAAGCACTGGCAAAGGAGAGAGAGGAGAAGAGGGATCTCCAATCCCGTTATGATTTTGTTGTTGCTAGGCTATCTGTGATAGCACTTGGTGCACATCTGAAATCACCTATGCACATTACTGAATGGTTTTGAACAGCAAAGTGCAGGTGACATGGGATTTACCAGAACCAAGAGCACAGATGGATTTTCTGAATAGGAAATGTCACGATTGGAAGTCCTTTGCTGCTAAAGTACGGAAATGGGGCCAAGATCAAAAGGACCATAAACATCAGTATAAGAAATGGTTAAATGAGGAGTTAGTTGAACACCACTAGATGGAGATGTTCATCGATGGGTTAGGCTTGCAGCCTTCTTATGACAAGCTCACCGAGTACACCGAGGTGGAGGGATCTCCTGAGAGAACCATTACTACCACCTCAAGGAAGGCTTCAACAGGCATGTTCTCTCTTGAGCGTTCTACATGGACTTTAGTGGACAAGGGTAAAACCTTGGCTGGTATTAATCTTGGCCTGGAGGAGGATTGGGAAAACATGCCCGAGAAGGAGATTCTACAGCGTTTGGAGGCCAACTTAGGGCCCTCATCAGTTGTGAGTGTTTTATTATGGCATTTATTTTTGTATGGTTTTGTTGTTTTCATTGTTAGTGTTACTATTTTTCTTAGTTTTGTATTTATGATTTGCTTTACTACTCTTACCTATTTTTTTGTTTTCTGCCCTGTTATAGGGACATGTTAATGATGGAGCTAGCCCCCGTGGAGCGAGAATGGATGATGAAGAGGATCTTGGGGACCAACCCCCTCCATGAGTTTATTGTTAATCAAACTTTAGCTATTTAATGTTTTCAATTTTTTGGATGTTTGATGAAAATATATGGCTGGCAAGTGTAATAATATGGACCTAGTTATGGCATAATGTGTTGGAATTTTACTACCATATTGACGTATCATTTTTTTTATTTTATATTTTTTCTCTTTTTATTTGCTTTCTCAAGTATTATCGTGAACATATTCATGTAGCTAAATGTAAAATGGGGGAACAAAACATAAATCAACACTTGTAAAAGAGGAAAGTAACGAGAAGGCATAGATCGAGACTGCAACTTATATCATTTAAACGAAAATTTGACCTAACGTAGTGAATGTTTATAAACTTGCGATGTATTAAACCCTAGTTTAAAGCCATTTCGGGCTATGCACATCAGTTTAAAGTCATGGTGGACTGTTGCATCTATTGTTAAAGAAAGAAGGATTACCAGTTTCATGCCATAGTGAGCCAAAAGAAATAACAGTTTTAGGAAGCTTTTAAAAGGAACTGGACATTTCTGACCGTGGCTAGTTTAACGACATTGCGAACGTTCACTGCTAGTTTAACATCATATCGGATGATTGGTAGTTTAATGTCATTCCGGACATCTAGTGATTCGCTCTAGTTATTGAGTTGCCTCTTAATCCTTTGTAGCTTAGCATGAGGGGTTGGGCATGTAGGTATGATGTTATACCCACCTTCTCCTTGACCGATGATGTCAAAGGGTAATTTCAACTAGGAGACATCAGTGGGAATGGCCCCTATGTTTGTGTTTTCTGGTGCTTCCTTGGTTTTAGTAAGATCGTGAGTTATTGGGTTCATGTATTGATGTATGCTCACAGTTTCTTGCTTAGGCTCAATGAACTCCATTTCTGACTCTTGATCCACTCTAGGGTGCAAGGAAGTGAGCAATACTATTGTATCCCCATGTATGATGATTTCACCGCCCTCATAAGGTAGGTGGATCTCCTGATAGATTGGTGAGGATACGGCTCTAAGTTGAGCTAGCTAGGAATGTCCTAGAATCATATTAAACCCTAGCATTTTGTCAACCATTACGAATTCAGCTAATGTGGGGAATTAGTCCCCAGCTATGAAATCCAAGGTAACCATACCTTTCACCACAACACGAGAACCACTAAAGGATTTTAAGAAAGAAGTTTTCATGGGCTGTATTTGTTCAATAAGTCCCAGTTTTTGGATGACGAGAAAAGGTATTACGTTTGTCGCTGCACCATCATCAACATGCACCCTACGTATCTTAAAATGATTGACCTATATCGATATGAACATAGGGGCTATGGTGACTTCTCCTGTTTTCTCATCTAGCTTAATGTCCTTAGCACAAAACTCTAGGGACGTAGTCTTTGATTCCTGAGGTTGTGGGGACAATACTGCATAAATGGATAGTTCATCTGCAGGAAGGTCCTCACTAACAAGGATCAAAGTCAACATTTGTACAAGAGCTTCTCGATGTACTGGTGAAGTCATTACTAGGTCATACAGACTTAAAGAAGTGTTCTTTTTTTTAAGGCCTGTGTAACTTGGGTCAACATGCTCGCTACGTCTTTACCGTTTGGGGTACCCTTATCTGTGAAGATTTGGTTCATTTGACCCAGCATTCGTATTTCTTGTGGAGGAATTTTTGCTTGGTAAGTGAGGATGCTGGGTTTGGGACACAACCCGTGACATTATCCTTGTTTTGATGATTTGTACTAGGCTCATTAATGGATGGACCCATGGGAACAACGTTTAGCGGTGTGGGCTTTGGTGGTCCTAATTTGTGCTCATGATTTTCTCTTTCCAGGAACTCTCGTGTTAGCCTATCAATAAGATGTTCTCATAGAGGTCACAGGGGAATGGAGGTGGATTATGTGTCAGGGTGTTTTGGCACCTAGATCACAAAGGAAATGGGTCAATTTTTAGATGGTATGGTTGTTGTTGCAACGAAAGGAGGTACGCGGATGACGAATGGTTTTTGTGGTGCAGGGGATGTGCGTATGATGAAAGGAGTTTGAGGAGATGTTGGGGTAGGTGTGTTTTCTGAAGGCCTACGAATCACAAAAGGTTTTCACAAGACGTCCTGTCTGTTCTCCACATGGATACTATTAATCACATATGGTGCATCATTGGTATTAAGAGGATCCTTGTAGACTCCCATGGGTTGGTTTTGGAGTCTTACTGGGTTTGCATCATCGAATACTACTTCACCCCTGTCAATCATGCATTGTATATCCTATTTCAAGGTGAAATAGTAATCAGTCCCATGACCACATGGTTGGTGATATTCACAAAACCTATCCAACCTAAAGCCTCTTGGAATGGGGGGTTCATTAGCTGTTGCTAAGGTTGGGTTCTTGGCCAACTCATAGAATCGATCATGTTTTTGAGATGCCGCGGGAGACATTTGTTTATGTTTGATTAACCTAGCCTTTAGAAGTTGATCAAGCAATTGTGAAGGCTTTATAGGCAAGGGTGTATATTGATCGGGGCCTTTTCTTTAGAATGTACGGGCATGACCCATGGTGGTGTTTCTATTTGAGGAAGTTTCGGGTGTAAGCACGAGTGTGTTTCTTTCATAGCTGTTTGGGACAGTGGGTTGTTTTTTCCTTTTGTCCTGAATGGTTAGGTTAAGTTGTCTCGGCCACTGCTACTACCATTGTTTTGGATTTATCTTTCCTCGTATGTTGGCTCCTAAAGGTCTAGTACGCTGGGTCATTACTTGTTTGTGTCACCTCTTCTATATCCTTAATTTGCACAAATGCTTAGCTCAATGTGTGACCTTTCAAATAGTAAAGCTTTGACTTAATAAAGTCATTCATGGCTGCCTTAAGGATGGCAAGCAAATATGTTTCAGGGATGGGCTCGTGAAGTTCATTCAAGGCTACACTCCACCTTTGGATAAATTTTTGTGCTGGCTCTAATGGCACTTGTTTGATCTAAATCAAGCTATCCAACATGGCTTCAGGCTTTAGATTATATTTGAAATGGGTGACAAACTAATGCAACAAGTCTTCTAGAGAAGATATGAAGCTGCAAGGTAAAGCTCGGTACCAATCTAAGGCTTTTCCCATTAAGGACATAGCAACCACACACACAATTACATGAGGCCATGCCTGAAGCAATAGACATTCTTTTTGAAATGTTACTAGATCAGCGTTTGGGTCTCCCTATCCATTCTACTTGGGTAGCTAGGGTAATGAGACTCCCTTTGGCATGGTTAATGGTGGAATTGAGGGGTCGATTGGATCATCTTGATAGAAGTCCAGTACCTTGACTTCCTCGGTGTTTATAGTTTTAAGGTGCTTTAATTCTTCTACTAACGAGTGCAACATTTTTTTTGTATCTACCCACTCTTGGACGGTAGGCAAGCTAGTGGGTTGAGTTGGTGGTGGTTGATAATGATTTGATTGTTGCATCATTTGTGGAAAGAGAGAATGTTGGACTATCATTTGTTGTGATGGGACAACATTCAAAGCTAACACTACGGGATGTGGTATGCTATAGTGAGTAGACAGGTTTTGCTAAATAGCTGGTGGGACCCACTGCCCAACCACAGGTTATGAAGTAACACCCTGAACGTGTTGGGTTGAAGTAATCAATGATGCTTCATGGATTTGCACTTGAGGTATGTAATGGGTGGACGTGGAAGCTGGTATAACCGATGGCATCCCAATTACTTAAGGTCGAAAGGTCGATCCTGCATTAGTTTGGGGCAGAGGTTGTTGGGACTGTATTTGCTAAGGTATGATGGAAGTGGATGTATCAGATTGAATGTTGAGCCTGGAGAAGATGGGAATGGAGGTGGTTACTTCCTGTAGAGAAGCCGGTGGTCGAGCATTCACGAATAAAGGTGGAAGTATGGTATCTTCCAGGAAGGGTTGGAACAATGAGTTTGTATGGGCATGGAGACTGACAGTATGGTATGAATCCCCATGTTTAGATTAGGCTGCGAAGTCATCTTCCTCATCTCCACTCTGAGGCTCTATTGGAGGTGGCTGTAAGGCTTGACTTCTTGCCATGAGAAGCTAGGATATGAGTGTATGATGATGTTCAGAAAGAGGGATTATATCAAATGCTAAGGGGATAAATTCACGACCTCCTTTGGGAATAAGTTCATAGTCTCGCTTCGCTTCCCTCTCTACACGATCAATAGGCAAGTTAGCTTGGATCTTGATACAGATGAAGTTATACTGTTTGGGTGTGCGATTTTCATAAGTAGGGTCTTTACCCTATAACCTAAGTAACTGGTGCATAGGGCCTTGGGGGTTTATCTGTTCAATAATAGTTATGGGTTCCGTAGTAGTCACAGGGTTCGCGGTTTCATCCCCAAAGTCAGAGATCAGTATTGTCACTAGGTTAATTTGGAAGGATTCCATAGTGAGTGTAAGTAAACTAGGCTGGACGAGTTGAGCATGAGTAACTAACAGTGTGAGTAGCTACAACATGTGTAGATAGACAATGTGAGTTGATAGCATGAGCTAACAGCATAAGGTATCTGGGGATAGAGTGAGTAAGTCAAGCTGAACTTGCATAAGCTAGCTTGACACACTAGGCGAGTGATGAGAGAAGCTCAATGTGATCAGTTGGCAGTGGTGGTGGAACGTTACTTGGCAGACTATCCATGGAATAAGTTATTTAACCAGCATGTGTACACTATTTTGGATTCTAATGGTGGAGTTGCAGAGTTT
Organism: Gnetum montanum; assembly: GCA_015680685.1. NCBI lineage: Eukaryota > Viridiplantae > Streptophyta > Gnetopsida > Gnetales > Gnetaceae > Gnetum > Gnetum montanum. Next base: position 897,133 of record MNCI01022025.1, read on the forward strand.
AAAGTGCTCACCGTGAGAGTTTCACAGGTTTGCAGTCTCAATTAACGTAAGAATTTTTGTAGGTGGCCCTCCTTCTAGCACCAATTTACAGTACTGACCTAAATCCTCGATGTAAGGCTGGAAAGGAGAAAAAACACTGAAATATTATCAAAAAAACATAGCTAACCTTGCCTTCCCTTGAGGGCAAGCTAGAAAAGGAAACAAAGGCAAAGTGCCTTGGATGGTCTGCACGTAAATCAACCAAGGACTTCCTCGAGCGTAAACTATGGCTTGCACTGGGGTTATCGTAACTGATGTTGGAAATGTAAATAGTGGCATACAAAATGCAAATAGATCGTACATAGAACAGTACTGCAAAAAAATGTACATTGAATGTAAAATAGAGTAAACAAAATGATGGTTGGCAAAATGAACTATATTGTATTGCTTAGAAAAGATGTGCATCAGTCAAAGCATGGTTGTGTATGTAGATGGCAAGTCAAGCACCAAGCCTCAAGATGATGCCTTTTAGAAGTGCTTGGATACCAGGAGTCAAGTGTGCCTAAGCGTCCAAGGATTGCTAGTCTGTGTTTCTTAAGCCATTAACCTTCAAAATTGCTAACCCCTATTTATGTGAACTGACAGGGTATTTATAGGGTTTAGCTAGGCTCGAGTGTAGAACTCATGGATGGAATCAACAGCTAAGAGTTGAGAGAAAAATAAATCAAGTGACACATGTCCGATGAATAGCTGTGTGTGAGTTGGCCATGTGTGGGCAAGCTACATTTTTGACTAGGTGCATTGTATCTTACAACGTGTGATGACTTACTCAAGCTAGCTTACGCCCATGGAAGCAAATACAATTTGGAGCGTAAGAGCTTAACAAGCTCACAAATGATGAAAAATTTACATTGAAATGATAATGATAATAAGAAAAGTTAACTCTGGCCCACTTGAATCTTCTTAATCTCTGAATTGACTATTGCAGGATGTCGATCTAAGTGGCTTTGTGGGTGTTTGAGGCATCTTTGCTTGACCACGATTTCCAATATGAGTTGATTTTATCTTGGTGTGTCCTTAGCGTGCTCACACTATATTCACACCATACTCATGCTACACTCACACTGCACTCACATTGCCAGTGTGACCTCAACGTTACCTCAGTGTGAGTGAGCCAAAATGGCATAATTTTGCACCAAATTTTGATTTTTTGAAGCCTGTTTCTAGAGTGCAACTATTTTCTGACTATGGTTGACCTTGAGAATGCTCTACAAGTTAGAAATTGAGCTTGATATGCCTTTTTTTAGACCTCTTTTAGTAGCTCACGCTAGACTCACAGCGCTAACATGAGTGCAATGTGACCACAGCGTGAGCTACAAAAACCTACAATTTTTGGACTTGAAATCTGGAATTTTGGAGGCTGGAACTTGAAGTTGTCAACAATGAACCCTAAGGATGACTTGCACCTTGGAAATAAGATCATTTTAACTCAATTTTGGGCTCTAAAAGTTACTCACACTATACTCACACTACCAACGTGACCTCAGCGTGAGTGTAAAAAATGTGAACAATTTGTCTCGAAATTTGAATTCGCGAATGCTGAAACTTAGAGTGGACATTAGTGACCCTTGAGGATGCCTTACACCCTAGAAAATCATATCATTCTGACTCATTTTTTGGGCTGTTAGAGTCGGTCACACTGTACTCACGTTGCCAACGTGACCTCAGCATGATCACAGCATGAGTGAGAAAATTTGCACTTTTTGACTTGAAATTTGAATCCCTGAATGCTAAAACTTTGAACTAGGCACAACAATGACCCTTGAGAATGCCTTGCACCCTCAGATTGAGCCACCTTTGACTTGATTCTAACGCCGTTTGAAGTTGCTTATGTTGATGGTAAGCTATCTTAACAAGCCAAGCATGAGCAAGTTGGCTTTAGCAAGTTGGGCGTGAGTTCCATGCCTTAGTCAAAATTTTACTTCCCAAAAGCAAAAATGGATCTGGGTCATTCTCATTTCAAAGTGTTAGGTTGAAATTAGTGGTGTTTCAATTAATATCTCGCACCCTCATTTCCTATCCCTGTTATTAATTGTAGAATGAGTATGAGTTAACCATGAGCATTTAAGTGTGACTACTTGGTAACCCAGTAGTGTACCTAGGACATGCACTTGGTAATCCTAGTGGTAGTGGTACACGAAGTCCAAGATGTGTATAACTGATTAATGAATAGATACTAATCGCACTTAGGCTAGCTTAGATTCTCTCCTTCCATTCCCTCATAGTTAGATTCTCTCTCTCTCTCTCCTCCTTAGTCCAATTAAAGTTATTTTCCATTACCTCGAGGAGTAGCACTAGTTTAGAACCACATCATACACCTCACTCTGGACTAACCCATGTGTGACAACATAAATACTAGTCCAAGTGGAAAGATAGAGAACTATGATCAATGAGTAACTATTTAGATACCACAACTAGCCCATCTGCGAAGTTCGACAGGATCGTGTGTGAACACTCGTATTCATATAGTTGAGTGTAGGGGTACCTCACCACTCACCATTGGCACCGTTGCCGAGGACAATGCTAGTTATTTAGATAATTTATATCATACAAGATCGCTATAAAAAAGTATTAACAATATATCTTTTAGAAGGAAATAATTGCAAATAAGTCACACACAATTTCACAATAACATCTCTCTCACAAGACTATGATAATGCAACAACTAGTACGTCAAGGAAAATCAAATGTTCCTACAACTACTGTGTCCATGGGAATTGCCGACTCCATCAAACATTGTAGCATCAGCGTGGATGGCATAGGACCCCTTAACTGAAGAGGAAAAAATCTACGCACTCCTTCAGAGCCACCAGATCCCAAAACCTAGAACACATGACAAGGGGAAGCAACCCATGGAGGAGCCACTGCCACCTAGAAACACGAGAGTTCCAATAAAATTTTGTAATTGAAATTTTTTGTTCATGTCCCAATTTTTTTGTATTCAATTCCCCACTGTGCATGAATAAATTTCTAGTCAGTCAATAATCTCATACCTATCCACTATCTAATTAATTGGGCTTGTTCTCATTTTGGTTAACTTAAAGATGAGTTTTCATTTATTTGTGGGGGTATGATGAACTATGATTTTTCAGGCTTTGATATCGGACCCATGATATTGGATCCATGATATTGGGTATGCGATATCGTGACCTAAATAACAATATCAAATACATGATATCATGACTCCTGTGTGGGTCTATAAATACACATGTGGGTGCATGGGAAAGTCAGTTAGGAATTAGTTCTTAGTCAATTAGTTTATCAGCCATTTGTTAGTTCTTCTCATCCCTTTCTCCCAATGCATGCCCGCAATGTGATGATTATAATTGTATGGCACCTTTATTCGAGTGTGACATACTTGGACATGCACATGACTGGTAATAAAGATCAAGATTACTTCATCATTGCAACATTCACTTAGTTTTAGTTGTTTAATTATCATTTATTGCTTTTGTAATTAATATCTCTAACCCTCATTTCCTATCCCTGTTATTAATTACAAAATGAGTACAACTTAACCATGAGCATTTAAGTGTGACTACTTGGTAACCCAGTAGCCTACCTAGGACATGCACTTGGTAATCCCAATGGTAGTGGTACATGAGGTTCAAGATTTGTATGGATGATTAAGGAACAAATACTCATCACACTTAGGCTAGCTTAGATTCTCTCCTCCCATTTCCTCGTACTTAGTCTCTCTCTCTCTCTCTCTCTCCTCCTTAGTCCAATTAAAGTTATTTTCCATTGCCTCTAGGAGTAGCACTAGTTTAGAACCACATCATACACCTCACTCTAGACTAAACCATATGTGAAAACATAAATACTAGTCCAAGTGGGAAGACAATGAACTATGGTCAACAAGTAACTATCTAGATACCGCAACTAGCCCATCTACGAAGTTCAACCGAATCATGCATGAACACTCATATTCGTATGGTTGAGTGTAGGGGTATCTTACCACTCATCACCAAGCAAGCCAATGCAAGAAATACCTAAAAGAATGAACAATCATGATCAAATTTTTAGATCTCCTCCTTTCAACCCAATCATGCAAGAGATGGCAATCCATGCTAATCATCCATATGGCTACATAGTTTTTCTATTTTTTGTTTTACACACTATTTTCTTTATAGTTTTTTATTTTACAACTTTTTGATTTTAAATCTTTTTCCTATTGTACATAATTTTTTTGTTTTATACCATCGTTAGTACATTTAAATGTTTCTTGAATATTTTACATTTTCTTATATATTCTACTTTGTTTTGTTTAAGTGTGATTTTCAACTTTTGCTAATAAAAGTAGTTTGTGCAAATGGGACACAGTGGTGTTGTAGCTACTATTGATGGTGGTTTGCGCTTAATGTTTTATTTGCTAATGTTTGGGTTATATTTTTGAATTTTTGTACCGATGTCTTAGTCATGGTTTCTTTTTCATGGTCATAGGTAATGAGCCCACAACATCCACCCATTCATCAAATCTATGGTTTTCCTTGTTATGGAAGTTTGAGATCCCTTACATTAAATAAAATTTTAATAAATCAATGACCTTAGTAGTTTCTAGAATTGGAAAGGATTCAAAGGTTTGAAAAGCATGTGACTCCAATGGGACTCAGTACTCTTTATGCTCTTTTACTTACTTAGATGCTTGGGTGTTTTCATGGACTTCTTACCGCTCTATGTCGATTAATAGCAAGAAGTTCAATAAAGTCCTTGCATGGTGTGGTTCTCATTGAAAAAAAAATAAAACAAAAAAAAACATGATGAGAATTCAAAGCACACCCCTTAGACAAATAAACAGGCTACAAGCACTAGTTATGGGACTAGAAAGACATGTTACCCATCCTTGAAGGTCACCTCTAACTAAGGCCCTCTCTCACTTCTTGCTTCCATTTTCTTCTCTTTATGGAGCAGTGGTTGTTTGTGGGTGCACTCTTTTATCTTGAGGAGGTGGATTGGTCTTAGAGTGATGATGCAAAGTCATTGAAAGTGGGTGGTTTTGGTCTAGACTAAGGATGGACCTTCTTAGGTCATTCTAAATACACAATTCCATAAGTGATTTTTTATGACCTCAATTCGGGATTCCATTCCACCTTCTACATCATCTAGCTATGCTTATCATAATTCACCTCGCTATAGATGTCTATGTTCTTGACTCTATGTCTTGGTTTGACATACTTAAATTCCTAGGTAGCATCTTTCGGGTTTCAGTCCTTAACCATTGATCATTAATTAACTTTGGGGCCCATGAACTCCTTAGGTTGAGGTTATGCAAGCGCAAACAAGGCATATGCCTACAATGGGAAGGACCCATTTGCATATCTTTTGGTTGAGTTCGTTAAGTACCTTCACCTTAGGCATTCTTGCAATCATAATCTTTCGTATGCCCATCTTTGGCATCAAAACCATGTGTTCCTTTACAAATTTTATTCAATAAACACATTCTCCATCAAATTTTTCAATTTTTGATCTTTCAAAGACCCTCTTTAATGATTTTATCATATTCTTAGCTTTTTTGGGACTCCATGGATCCCAATTTTATTAAAAAAATTCTAATATTTTTTGAGAAATTCAAGTTTGAAATTTTGGCTAATGGGCCCCATAAACAAAGGCCCGTTGACAAAGCAAACTCATATACAAGGCCCTAAATATGGGGCCCTATCAATGCAAGGGAAAAATACTATAAATACACATGACCTCCCTTTGAAATTTTCACATTTGCTCACAAATTCTAGAGGAGTTTTTGCTATTTTTAGAGCCCAAAATCTTCCTAAGCCCATAACTTCCTAATTGTTAATCTGAATCACTCCATTCTTTCACCTTGCAACTACCAGAGGTAAGCTCTTTGTCATGGGGGCCGTAAATGTACCATTTTTTTATAGAAAAATTTTCACCATTTTTCTAACTCCCACTAAGGTTTAACTACAAAATCATCTATTAAACATTAAATTACAAGAGTTAAACTTTTCCAACAAGCTTTGGTGACATTTACAATAAATAATTAATAAAATAATCAATTTTCCATGGTCCAACCTTAGTCAAAGTGTAACTACCTAACAAAAAAAGGTATTCAAAAATCTGAAGTTACACATGATATCTGAAGGGAAAACATACATAGGAAACAAGACTGTCCCAACCAAGGGAGAAATAGCCTAGAATGGGAAGAGTCCAAGAATAGCCCTAAGAAAAACCACTCGCAACTCACACCACTGATCCTCTTAGGGATGAGGTAGAGGTGGAATCTATCAAACAAATTCTAGAACCTACAGCAGCAACAAAAGACTCCCATCAAGATAATGCGCTAGCACAACTAGGAAATCTTGAGGTGACCTTAATGGAGGCTTGCTTGAATCAAATTTAGTCAAGAGAGGTCAAAAAATTGATGCTTCAATAGCTAAACTTTGATCCTTTCCTAGAACATGCATCAAGAGAAGTACAAGACCAGCCAAAGACCTCTCCCATGTGGCCAATCATCACTTCCACTAGGGAGTGGTACATGGGAGAAACATTCCTATTTTGGAACAATAGGATCAAGGATATCTTGGTGTCCTACATGGTGCAAGAAATTACTATAGTGCTTGGGTTTCTTGAAACAAGAACAAACTTGATAGAAATTTTAATGTAGGCTAATCTGAGCATCAAAAAAATGGGTGCAATGATGTTATGGTGTTGACCACAAGGAGTATGGCATGCTCACACTAGCAGAGAGGATCCATTATAAGATTGTGACCTTTCACCTTAATCCCATAATGAGGCCAAGCAAAATCACCACTTTCTCTACTTATGCATGTGCTGCTCTAAGTGGGAGATTCCCAGTCAACCTTCTACAGCATATCTATCTTGAGATAGAGAAGCACTTTAAAGAAAATGAATGTGGAAGGAAGGCACTTCCCTTTCCATGCCTCATTAGGAAACTTTTCCATAGGGAAGGGATAGTCCATTACACCAATGATAATGTTAGAACTATTCCATCTACCAACTAGGTAGAAATAATGAAGGATAAAATGCTTGCAACTACAATTCAAGAAGAGGAGCAACAACCACCACCTTCACCTACTACTCAGACAATACTGTCGAACATCGCTACAACTACCCAACAGTTGTGGGAATACAAAGAATGGCTTCTAAATGAACAAGAGCAACAAGCACGCATGAGTGATGGTGACCCATCCATATACAGACTAGCCAAGATTCACCTTAATGAGGTGACCCAAATGATCAATTTGATGGGTGAGGGTGGATCCATTTTCTTATCCCAAAGAATGTAGCTACCTACAAGGTCAAATCCAGAGATCACAGTATCTCTCACATAGTAATAGCCACTACCTAAAATCTCTAGGAACACTATGACCTTTTTGGTGTGCTTGCAAGAGGATGAAGGAGTAACTATTTTGGTGTTGTAGCACCAAGGGTATGAAATAGTAGTAGAAGTGGTCACTGATAGGATTGCCGAAATGTTCAATGCACCTATGGCATCTACACCAAGCATCACTACATTCAAAGATATGTAGACATCCATAGGAACTATAAGCTGAAAAATAAGTGTAGCACAGCATGAAGAGCTATTAGACCAACTGTTAGGAATCCAACAACTACTTTCGGATGTCTTTGACCTTCTAGGAAACATCAATGTAACTTAGTCGAAGCTGCTAGATGCAATGGGCAAAAACATCATATTGGAGAAGCAACTCAAAATAGCCAAAGAGTGGAATGAATACTTGGTTACGAAGGCTGTTGACCTGATAGCCCAGATTGTCGACCTTGCATTTCACAACCTAGCACACATAAGAGATGAAGCTATGCAACAACTTTAGCCTAGGCTCAAAGGGGTTAAGAATGCAATGGAGATGGAAGTGTTCTATAGATCCTTGGTAGAAGCCACACAACATAAGATTCAAAAAGGCTTGGATTGGACCAGCTAGGAGAATGTGCAATTGACCACACAAAATCATCATTTACAGTATGTTGATACACACAAGCAATAGCTGGTAGATTTCATTAATCAATAGTAGGAGCAACTGGCTAGAGCAAACACTAAATTGAGGAGATTGGCAATAGAGAACAGGAATCTCTACATGGAGAAAGTGCATGCCCTTTGTCAAAAAATTGCAATTGAAATGGCAGCTTGGAAATCTGAAGCTCTCAAGTTTGAAAAATTTAAGGACCATTACAAAGAGCAAGCTAGCCTACAAAAGGAAATAAATCAAAAACATATCTAATTGGCTCTAAGGCAAAGGTAAATGAAACCCTCCAACAACTCCAACAAGGCAAAGACATTTGGAAACCCATCATTGATGGGATCAATACCTACAACAAAGCAAAAATCCACACAAAGGAGTTGCAAATCAAGGAGATGATAGAGTACATGAAGCTTGCCATTCTCCGTTATGTAAATCTGGCCATGTTCATTTCTGGATAGCAATAGTTAGAGTTGGAGAAGTAGGTGGCCAAATCATACTTGTTGTACGAGGCCAAGTTTAAGCACCACAAGAGCACCAAGGACAAGCTTGTGGTGGCTAATGCTGAACTTGAAGTTCTCAAGGCATATTCCATAGATCAAAGATCAACTAGCAAGAACCTATCTAGAAGAATGAATGATTACCAGGAGCTAAAAAATGCAGTAAGGGCATTTGACATTGAACATAAATAGTTCACTACTTCATTTATCAATGTAAATGAGATGTTCCCAATCATGCCCTGTCCATGGGATATCACCATTCTAGCCCCATTGGTGATGCCGCATGAACTATGAATGATCCCCAAAGTAAGGAGGAGAAGATGAAGGCATTACTTGATGCCTTTTACCTTCCACCAGAGGTTGTACCTGTAGTGGGATAGCCACAAAAACCTTAGCCACCACATGTATCCAAAGCCAGCGAATGTCCTTCAGAGCCTCAGGATCCACCACTACCTCGGACTATCTAATCTTCACCACCGTCTTCACCTCATCAAAGGATGTGTTATCCAAATTTTTGCAATCATGTCTTGGTATTCAATTTTTTGTAATGAACACCATATTTTTTTTGTAATTCGTTGATCCATACACTCAGGTACTTATCTTTGTCAAGTCAATATTTTTTGTTTTAGTAAGAGTTAGTCAAGAATGCCATACCTTCCATATTTTGTAAAAGAACTCAAGGATGAGTTTTCATTCAGTCATGGGGGTATGATGAACATCAAAGAGTCATGTCGATGGGCCCCTGTTGATGTGGTCTCATCGATGAGCCCCCATCCACAAGGCCCCATTTACGTGGTGTGCCCTATCAATGAGGCCATGTCAACATAGTGTTTACTATGTTGACAAGGCCCCATCAATGCAGCACTAGGAAAAAACCATAAATACAAACTCACCAGCCACATTTATGGCATAAAATTTTTGTCATCATATTAGAGCTCTTGTAGTTTTTTTATTTGAGACTTAAAATATTTCTCTAAGTGCCCGCAATAAGAGTTAGAAAGTGTATAGATCTTTATTTGAGCATTGTTGTACTTGAACACACCAATGTGAATGACAATAAAGACGAGCTTCTTGACTAGTGTATTGGAGAACATAGAGTCCTTGGAATTCAATTGGATTGCATGTGAATGCTTCATGATTCGTATGGTAGAGTGTAGGGGTACCTTTGCCACTCATCACATGGGTTAATCAAGAGTGACCAACTCTTGCTTGTAGCCCAAATAGTATAAGGAGTATTTTCCAAAGGCCAAGTGATGAGGCTTGTTGTAATGATGCAACTCAAGGATGACTTTGGTAGGTACACCACATGCTACGCCAAAGCCTACCACAGGTGTTTGACAAATGGGATAACCTATAGTTGGTGGGGAATCCCTAATTTTGGTGTAGAGACATGTATCCACCTAAGTGTCCCCACACTACCTTCATCAAGTAATAAAAGTAAGGATTTCTTTTTTCTTTTTTTATATTTTATTTTAATTTTATGCTATGTAGTTGTAGGTTATTTGGGCTTTAATTGTTTAAATGGTTTTATTGGCATGCTTGCAAACTTGACTTTAATTGGTTACGCTTTTTGTTTTTTTTTCTTTTGATTTTATACAACATGCTATGCTTAAACTAATTAGTTGTTTGTGGTGTTGTAGGGGCTACCTCCTCCTCTACCATCATCTTGATTACTTTAGAATGGTCCAAGGAGACTCTTATCCTCAAGTTCAATGAGGTGGATTTGACATAGCAGTGGTTGGCTAGTCAAGTGCTTAGAAACATCCAAGCAAACATCACTGATGTAGGTTTGCTTAATCTTTTCATGGCCCCTATCCCAACCATCCCTACCTTGAAGATGATGAATATCATTAACTCCTTTAACGAAAGAGTTAATAAATTTGTAACCCTCGTTCATGGTGTGCCTATCACCTTGGTCATCAATGAATCCACGTTCAATGATCCCTTTGGCATCCCTTATGAGGACTTAAAGGTTGTTACAAAAGTAGCAAAATAAGTGGCCCACTAAGCGAAAGTGGAAGAGTGGCTAAACACTCACCGTGGTTAAAAGGGCTTGTCTCTAGACTGGTTTCAAGTTGCAGAGGCCAAAGAGGCATATCCCTTGTTCTGTTCCCATGTGTTTCCTAAGTTGTTTTCCCAAGGAAAGATCTCTAGCATTGAATAATCATGAGCCATGAATAAGGTTCTCACTAAGGATTCTCAATATAACTAGGCTATACATTTGGTTTCTAGGCTACATGGGGAGATCCTAAAACTCAAAAATAGCCTTATGATGAAATGCTACATGCACTGTGCATTTTTTGCAACATACTTAAGGAGGTTCACAGAGTTCTTGGTGGTGCAAAAGGATGGACAATGGATATGCCAAGATCCATTCCAACTTTCTAAGCCTTTGGTGAAACTTATTTATCCCACCTTGCAGGCTCAAAAACAACCAAAGGATGTTGGGAGATCATTTCCTGTTACCACTAAGCATTTTAGTGAGGTACATTGTGCTTTTCTTAACAACATGTGGATTGAACCACAAGTTACCTAAGGAAGTGTTGAAAAGACCAAGGAATTATGTGTAAAAGCTAAGGGTGTAGCTAGAGCAAAACTAAAGAATTTTATGGTTGAGGAAGCAACAACAATGATTGAGCAACCTACAAAGAGGAGGCCTGTAGTTAAACTTGGTCAGGTGCATCATGTGGTTGTAGGTGGGTTTTAGTTTTTTTTATTTTTTAGTTATTTTTCACTTTATGTTGTTATGTTATAAGGCTATGTTGTTATTTTTTTTAGGTAAAATTTGCTAAGTTGTATTATGCTTTGTCTTTGTTGTTCTTGTAGAAAGCTAACAAGAATTGGTGCCCCAACCAACAGTGACAAAGGTAAAGCAAAAACACCTGAAGAAGGAATTTCTACAATGACATGAGAAGGAGGGCTTATCCAACATTGCATTGGATGACCTTAATGTTATATTTGATGGTTCACAACTAGGCGAACCCCCTATTATCATGCCAAATCATGTCTTAGGTATTCATGAATTTTGTTCTTATGTGCTACATCTAATGTTTTCATGTTTAATTCTTGGTTTTAACTATATAAGCTACAACGATTCTTCTTGCAACTCCTAATCCCCAACTAGGTGCCTTAACCTCTACATTCCACATGAAACCATGGGTGGAGGTTCTTGATAAGATGGAGTTCATAAGTGGGGTAGTTGAAGACATGATTGATTAATTGCAACAAATTGCTTCCAATGTTGGTAAGAACCTTAGTTTATTTTATGTTTGATGATTTTTACTTTTTTTACATTTTTTCTTATTTATGTAAGTTTTATGGTTATGTGGTCTCATTGGTTTGAAAGTTTTTTTATTATATCATTACTTATTGTTTTTAATATGTATGTTTTATTGTTATTTTGTTTGTAGTGTCTAAGGTTGGATAGGGTTCTAACCATGCCATGAAAATTAATTTTTTGCCTACCTTGCCTCCCAAAGTGGAGAATGTGCCATAAAATTTGTATGAAAGTGTTACTGGATATGCACTTTCGTGCATCAAAACCTCATGGAAATGTCAACATTCCAATGAGTTCCTATGGGAACAAGTTATGGCATTAGAAAGGAAAACTAAGAGGCCAGTTGAGGTGATTAGAGATCTCCAAGATTACACGAAATTCATGGAAGCCCAAGTGGCTAAAAAGGACTCCTTGCAAACCAAGAAGATAACATGGCTATGCTATTGAAACATCATTCATGGCAAAGTGACTCTTGCTACAAAGGTTGTAGAGCAAAAGCTACAAATGGACTTGCTGGCTCATAAAGCTAGAGAGTGGAGAGATTATTATGCCTAGGTCCTTGAGTGGGCCCAAGCACCAAAAGACCACAAGAAAATGTATAAGGCTAAACATGAGGCCTATCTTATGTGTTTGCAGGAGAAGTCCACTGAACAGCGCAAGTTGGAGCTATTCATGAAGGGGATTCAAGTAGAGAGCATCTTCAAATTATTTGAAATCTCTCTAATAGTTGTCGATTCCCCAATTTCTCAGGTCTCTATTTCTTCTAAGTGTTGGCGACCATTTGGGACGCGACTGCCAACGAGTGTCCTCGAACAAGATTTAGGTGCCTACTGGTCTCTGGCAACACCAAGTCCCAGATACCTCCAAATAGACTCAGTAGTTAATGTGAGTATGTGTGTGTGCTCTTGCGGTGTGTGGTTGTGTAAAATGTAACAATTGTGTTGTGTGTGAACTACAAATGACTTACTTTAAAGAGATTCAGCCAACTTTGCCAAGTACTGTGAGTTCTTGAAAATTTCCTATTTTGTTCAACTGCCTAGTCTACACGGTCCTTATAATACCTACTTGTAACAAATAAAATTTTGCAAAAACATTTGAGCACAACTCCGCAATCTACTCCTAATTTTCCCTAGAGAAAGAGATAGTTCCACAAGAAAACTAGAAATAGAGCAAGATTCGATGGAAATAAGCAGAAAAGAAAAGAAAGCAGATTTGTGTAGACCTCAAATATTTAAACAAGGTAAAATGACA